>VXAY01007419.1:14247-24568 GCA_013399855.1 Oxyruncus cristatus | reverse complement strand
ATTTCATTTCATGAGATTACATTTAATTTTAAATTTACATCTAATTTATTCTATTATTATTTATTTTATTACATTTATTATTTATTAATAAACAAAATTTCCTTTCATGAAATGAAATAAATGGAATTTTGACCCTTCATTCCAGTCCATTGTGTTGAATTTCATTCCAAGAAATCGATTTCATTTCATGAGATTCCATTTAATTTTAAATTTACATCTAGTTTATTTTATTAATTTTTAAATTACATTTAATTTTATTAAATTTATTATTTACTAATAAATGAAATTTCCTTTCGTGGAATGAAATAAATGGAATTTTGACCCTTCGTTTCAGTCCCTGACATTTGATTTGATTTCATTTCATTTCATCCCATCACGTCTCGTTTTTATTTCCTTTCATTTCAGTCCATTCGGAGAAATTTCCTTTCCTTTCGAGGGATCTGATTTTGTTTCATTCCAATAAATTTCGTCTCAGTTCCTGAACCGGGATTTGATTCCGTTTTATTGCACGGAATGAAACGAAATTCCCACTTCTCCTTTAATTCCTTCAAGTTCCATTTCACTTCAAGGAACTTGGTTGGATTTCATTTCATTTTATCCGATCTCATTTCTAATTTATTTGGGAAATTGGAAAACCAGGATCCGGGATATTCCACAGGGAAATCCTGGATCAGGGATTGTCCACAGGGAAATTTTGGATCAGGGATTGTCCACGGGGAAATCCTGGATCAGAGATTGTCCACAGTGAAATCTTGGATCAGGGATTGTCCACAGGAAAATCCTGGATCCAGAGTATTCCACAGGGAAATCCTGGATCTGGGATATTCCATCTGAAGAGCTTGGTTAAGAAAAAAAAGGATAATTGGGCTGTGATTGTTCCTGAATTCCTCTAAAACCTGGATTTTCCGCCAGCACATCCTGTTAGCCTCCTGTCATTCCCAAATCCTGGCTTAAACTGTGCTCTCCTTCCAGAAAAAAGCTGGAAGCTGCAGCTTTTCCCTCTCTGCACTCTGCCCTGTTTGTTTCCCCCTTCCGAGGCCGGTATTCCCCCGGAATTCCGGGAGCTGGCAGGTGTGGATTGCACCTGTCCCAGGGCATTTGAGGAGCCGTGATCCCGTTTTTCCGCCGCTCCGGGGCGGCGGAAGGGGGGGTTTGGTCCCGCTCGGTGCCCGGGGCGGGAGCTCACGGATCCTCCTGTGCTTCCAGATCCACGCCTACAACCTGGAGACCAACACCTGGGAGGAGATCGCCACCAAGCCGCACGAGAAAGTCGGTGAGGCCGGAATTCCCCGGGAAAAACGGGCGCCGGCGGGGCCGGAGGGGGCGGGTGTTGTTCGGCCCATGTCAGGTGAAATCTGGGATTGACCGGAATGTTGGATCCGTGTTGGAACAAGTCGGTCGGGATTCAGTCCTGGCTGGTTTAACCCACGGGAAGAGTTCAAAGCCGGGACGGGAGAGGTGGTGGCAGAGCCTGGCCCTGCTCCCAAAAAATCCTCATCCCCCGCTGAGGCCTTTCCCTGGATCCTCGCAGCTGCTTTTCCAACCCCAGGGGGGAAGCTGGAACAACATTCCAGAGCGTTTCCCCCTTCCCTGGAGAGGAGCTGGGGCTCGGACCTCGAACAGAATGGGAACTTTCATACCTGTGACTGCGGGAAAGCACAAAATCCCTGGAAAAGCCAAGCCCGGAGCCCGGGCGGGAGCGTCGGGGCGGAATCACCACTGCCCCGGGGACTGGAACACCCGTCGTTGATTTTTATTGAGTTATTGACTCATCTCTTTCTTCCCCAGGTTTTCCAGCAGCCAGAAGGTGCCACAGCTGTGTCCAGATAAAACATGGTAAGGTTTGCCTCTGGAAAACGGGCACTGGAGCGTTGGAAGAGCTGCAGGGAATGCGGGGCTTTCCGGGAAGAGGGTTTGTCCCTCGTTCCCGGGCCTGAAGGAGCAGTTCCAGCACTGCTCCCTCTTTCCCAGACTCCTGGGGTTGATGACCGAATTCCCTGTGTCCAAGGGGGGGTTGTATTTCCCAGGAGGGAAACTGCACCTGGGAAAGCGGGACAGGAGCTGGGAGGTGATTCCAGGCCCCTCCAGCCAGCTGGAATTTGCTGCCTCTGGGTTGAGAACTTGGGAAAAGCCAGGAATGAAGTGGGACTGGGAGCTGGGGCTGCTCCCTGTGGGTTTAAAATCCAGGCTGGGAGAGCTGGGAATGTTCCCCTGGAGAAGAGAAGAATCCAGGGAGATCTGAGAGCCCCTCCTGGGCCTAAAGGGGCTCCAGGAGAGCTGGAGAGGGACTGGGGACAAGGGCTGGAGGGACAGGACACAGGGAATGGCTTCCCAGTGCCAGAGGGCAGGGAGAGATGGGAGATTGGGAAGGAATTGCTGGCTGGGAGGGTGGGGAGGGGCTGGAATGGATTTCCCAGAGAAGCTGTGGCTGCCCCTGGATCCCTGGGAGTGTCCAAGGGCAGGTTGGAGCAACCTGGGCCAGTGGAAGGTGTTGGGGTCGGATCTGGATGATCCCTAAGTCCCTTCCCAGCCAAAGCATTCCAGGATTGTTTAAGTGATCGGGGAGCTCCTGAGAGCTTGTGCTGAGCTAAAATAATCATCCAGCCCAAAACTGTTTGGGGAAGGCGATCCCTGACTTGGCCTGGCCGGGGAACGGCAGGGCCTGGACACCCCCTGGACACCCCCCGGACATTCCCGGCTCTCCTTCTCTTCCCAGACGTGTTCGTGTGCGGGGGCTACAACGGGGAGGTCATCCTGGGAGACGTCTGGAAGCTCAACCTCCAGACCTTCCAGTGGCTGAAGCTGCCAGCTGCCATGCCAGAGCCTGTGTACTTCCACTGCGCCGCCGTGACCCCCGTGAGTGACATTCCCGGGATTGGGATCATCCAGCCAGGCCCTGAGCCGGGGGTGGGGGCTGCAGTCACAGCTGGGCTTCCCAAGGAAGTGACCTGCAGCTCCTGGGAGCTTTTCCTCCTGCTGCTGCTTGAAGGGCGGTCCCACAACCTCGGTTTTGCTTCCAAAAAACAAAGGGTAGCTGTTAAAGCCCCAGCTCCAATTGGGAACAGCAATTCCCACAAAAAAAAAAAGGCACAAATACCCCCTAAAATAAGCTGGTTTATCCTCCTGGGAACAGCCTGAAAGACTTAACACAATTTCCAACCCTTTGGAAACCGCTGCTAAAAGAGTTTTGGGCCATAATGAAGAGCTTGGAACTGGGATCATTCCTGGGATTGGGATCGTTCATCCAAACCCTGATCCTGGGTGTGGGGGCTGCAGTCACAGCTGGGCTTCCCAAGGAGGTGACCTCCAGATCTTGGGAGCTTTTCCTCCTGCTGCTGGTTAAAGGGCGCTCCCACAACCTCTGTTTTGCTTCCAAAAAACAAAGTGTAGCTGTTAAAGCCCCAGCTCCAGGTGGGAACAGCAATTCCCACAAAAAAAAAAGGCACAAATACTCCCTAAATAAGCTGGTTTATCCTCCTGGGAACAGCCTGAAAGATTTAACAGACGAGCCAGTTTCCCACCCTTTGGAAACCACTGCTAAGAGAATTTTGGGCCATAATGGAAGAGTTCAGAACTGGGATCACTCCTGGGATTGGGATCGTTCATCCAAACCCTGATCCTGGGTGTGGGGGCTGCAGTCACAGCTGGGCTTCCCAAGGAGGTGACCTCCAGATCTTGGGAGCTTTTCCTCCTGCTGCTGGTTAAAGGGCGCTCCCACAACCTCTGTTTTGCTTCCAAAAAACCAAATTGTAGCTTTTAAAGCCCCAGCTCCAATTGGGAACAGCAATTCCCACAAAAAACAAGGCACAAATGCTCCCTAAATAAATTGGGTTTGTCCTCCTGGGAACAGCCTGAAAGACTTAACACAGGAGCCCTTTTCCCACCCTTTGGAAACCCCTGAGGAATGTTGGTACTGCCTGAGTTTTTTTGGCCATAATGAAGAGCTTGGAACTGGGATCGTTCCTGGGATTGGGATGCCACAAGGATTGGGATGCCACTCAGCAGCTCAGCTGTTCCCGTTTTTTTCTGTATTCCTGCCATCCCTGGAGCAGGATTGTGCTGAGCCCAGGGAATGAGTGACCCTGGGCTGGGTTTAGCTTAAAACCCACGTTATTTTGCCTAAAACATGGGGGTGGCTCTGTAGGAATTGAGTAACACTTTGTCCCTAATTCCTAAATCCTTAAATGGACTTTTTGGGCTGGAAATCATCCCAAATCCAGAGAAACTCCTGGTTTTCCTGGCTGTGTTATCCTTGTGTGATTCTCTCTCTTCCAATACAGGCTCTATCCTAATTTATTAACGCTCTGTCCCACTCCATTTTAATGGAATTTTTGGGGGGGGAAATCACCCAAAATCCAGAGCAACTCCACAACCAGCTCCTGGTTTTCCTGGCTGTGTTATCCCTGTGTGATTTCCTCTCCCTCTCTTCCCATCCAGGCCCTATCCCAATTTATTAACACACTGTCCCACTCCATTTTAATGGATTTTTTAGGATGGAAATAACCCAAAATCCAGAGCAACTCCACAACCAGATCCTGGTTTTCCTACCTGCAATTTATTAACACTTTGTCCCATCCTAAAATGGATTTTTTGGGGTGGAAATCACCCAAAATCCAGAGCAAATCCTGGTTTTCCTGGCTGTGTTATCCCTGTGTAATCCCCTCTCCTTTTCCCATCCAGCCTCTGTAGTAATTTGGTAACAATTTGTCCCACTCCTAAAATGGAATTTTTAGGGTGGAAATGACCCCAAATCCAGAGAAAATCCTGGTTTTCCTGGCTCTGTTATCTCTGGGTGATTCCCTCTCCCTCTCTTCTCATCCAGGCTCTATCCCAATTTATTAACACTCTGTCCCATTCCATTCCAATGGAATTTTTTGGTGGAACTCATCCCAGATCCAGAGCAGCTCCTGGTTTTCCCGTCTGTGCTGTATTAACACTCTGTCCCATTCCATTCCAATGGAATTTTTTGGTGGAACTCATCCCAGATCCAGAGCAGCTCCTGGTTTTCCCGTCTGTGCTGTATTAACACTCTGTCCCATTCCATTCCAATGGAATTTTTTGGTGGAACTCATCCCAGATCCAGAGCAGCTCCTGGTTTTCCTGGCTGTGCTGATCCCTGTGTAATTCCCTCTCCCTGTTTTCCCATCAAGGCTCTACAGTAATTGTCCCATTCCATTGTAACNTAACACTCTGTCCCATTCCATTGTAATGGAATTTTTGGGATGGAACTCACCCAGATCCAGAGCAGCTCCTGGTTTTCCCGTCTGTGCTGTATTAACACTCTGTCCCGTTCCATTCCAATGGAATTTTTTGGTGGAACTCATCCCAGATCCAGAGCAGCTCCTGGTTTTCCCAGCTATAATTTGTTAACACTCTGTCTGATTCCATTCTGATGGAATTTTTGGGATGGAACTCCCCCCAGATCCAGAGCAGCTCCTGGTTTTCCCGGCGGGGCTGTGATTCCCTGTCCGTGTTTCCGCAGGCCGGCTGCATGTACGTGCACGGAGGGGTGGTGAACATCCACGAGAACAAAAGGACTGGCTCCCTGTTCAAGATGTGGCTGGTTGTTCCCAGCCTGCTGGAACTGTGCTGGGAAAAGCTCCTGGAATATTTCCCCCACTTGGCAACTCTGGCCAGGCCTCAGCTCCTGCGCCTCGGACTGACCCAGGGGCTGGTGGAGCGGCTAAAATGAGGGAGCTGCTCCTCCCCGAGACTCCCTGCGCTGCAGAGCCCCCTTCCCACTCCTTATTTATGGATACCTGGATCGGCAGGAGCACGGAGAGCCCGCCCAGCGCCTTACCCCGCAACTACAGCGATGCCTTCCGGACCCTCGCGCTCGTTGGGAAAACAAATCAACAAACAACCGACAACAACAAAAAATCCCCTTGTTATTTATGGAGCTCACAGATCCCAAAACCTTCCCTGGGACTCGGCCTCCAACCCTGCCCCGCTCGGTGATTCCGTAGGGAGCTGAGGAATGAATGTCTCCACTGCCCAGGAACAGTCGCTGCACAACCACCACCCCCCCAGCTGCTCTTTTCCCTGGATAACCCCTCCCTGCCCAGCTCCCCCTCTGCCATCCCAGCACTTCCTCCTGCTCTGCACGTGTTTCCCGGGCATGTTCCCACCCCGCGGGCTCCGCAGCTTTCCCTGGAGCAGCGCTTGGAAACAACGACCCCCCCACCGTCCCCGGCTGTGCTCCCACCTGGAAAGGTTTGCTTGGAGAACTGGAGGGAAAAGCCGCCGCTCCGGGGGCTGCTGCGGAGTGGAACGGGGAGCGGGAAGGGAGGAGGTTTGGCCGAGGCCATTTTAACCTTTCCCGCTCACGGAATGAGCTCTGGGAAGAACCTCACCCCCTGGATTTCGGAGCTGCTGGAACCTGCGCCGAGCCCTGGGTCTCCTCCTCTCCCGGCTTTTGGGTTTTCCTCCTTCCCACTCGTCGTTCCTGGGCCTTTCCCTCGTGTCACCGCCGCCCCTGCGCGCCCCTTAAACCCGGGTGTCAGTGTGGGAGGCCCAGGAAATCCAGGGGGAGAAAAGCAGGGAGCGGGAGCCAAGGCAGCAGGGGAAGGGGGGCTGTCCCTGCTCCCGTGTTCAGTTTGGCTCCGCAGCCCTTCCAGCGGCCACTGGAATTCCTGCTGACTCCTTCCTTTTCCGTTGCAGACCATTTTTTAAGTGCCTTTTCTTTTGACCACCGGCTTGTCCTGCTCTCCCGGGGCCGAGGTTCCAGCTCTGGCCTTTTAGTTCCCCTCCCAGAGGTTGCATTCCTGTCCCAATAAACCGGAGCGCCGTCAATCCCAGGGCCCTGCCTGCTGCCGTCACTGCCATCCCAAACTAACCTTCCCCGGGCCTGGGGGTGGATTCGTCTCCTTCTCCACCTTCACTTCCCGCCTTTTTTCCCCCCAAGGCTCAGGAAAATCAAAGCTGAGGCTTCCTCGGGTGCTTTGGGCCACGGGGTCGTTGTCCCGGTCCCTTTTAATTGGGAGTTTTTGGACCTGATGATCTTTGGAGGTCTTTCCCAGCCTTAAGGATTCTGTTCCAGCCCCTTTCCCAGCCTCCCTGGCTGCAGATCCCGCTGCTCCTGGCTCAGGAGCTGGATCCAGACCCTCCTGGCAGTTGTGGGAAGGGCTCCAGGTTTTTTGGGGGCCTCTCCTGCGGGACCAATTCTCCAGCTCCTCCTTCCATCCTGAACATCCACCTTGGCCTTCCCAGTTCCGCTGGGACCTTTGTCCTGGAGCATCCTGCTCATCCCTGTGCTGCTTTTTCCCCTCAAGGAGCATCTCCCACCATTCCCAGGGTGGCATTAGAACCATCCAAGCCTGGATGTCTGTGAGCGAGCAGCTTCCTCAGGCTCTTTCCTTGCTCCAGGAAACTCTGGAGTTTTCCTCTGGTGCAGGAAAGGAAAGCCTCTCTCCGTGATTTTTGGGAATCTGGAGAGGTCCCAGCTGGCTGGAAGCTGGAGGATTTCAGGAAGGGCAAGAAGGAGGAGCCTGGAAAGTCCAGGCCTGTCGTTCTCACTTCAGTGCCTGGTAAAAACATGGAAAAGATGATTTTGGGAAGTGCTGAAAAGCACCTGAAGGACAACAGCCAGCACGGGGTCAGGAGGGGAGAGTCCTGCTTGTCCCACTCCATCTCCTTCCAGTACAGGTTTCCCTGTCCTGGAAGGAAATGGGGTGGGACAAGCAGGACAAGCCTGCTGCTCCAGGAAAGGCAGCAGGTGCACTCTTTGATTCTGCCTCTCCCAGGATCCTCCTGGGAAAGCTGTCCGGGATACAGCTGGATAAACACACCGTGTGGTGCGTGAGCACCTGGCTCACGGGCTGGCAGCAAAGAATTCCAGGGAATGGGGTGACACCAGTCTGGCACCGGGCACAGGCAGGGGCTCCACAGGGCTCCATCTTCATCCCAGTGCTCTCCAACATCTTCCTGGGACACAGGGCTCCAAGGAATGCCAAGTTTTCTAACTTGGGAAGGAGCTGTTGGCTCCCTGAGGGCGGGGAAGGGCCTGGAAGGGCCATACAAGGAATGTCTGAGGGCGTCTGGATTGTCCGGCCTGGAAAAGGGGAGACTCACCGGGGCTTCAACATCCTTGTGGGACCCTCCACCCACAGCCTGGAGCTGCTCCCACCAGGAAGGCCACGGAACAAACACCCAGGGATCTGATAAATCGGGACAGAGCATCCCCCGCTGCTGGATTTCCAGGGATCCCTCCCATTCCAGGCCCCAGGGGTGGCTGGAGCATGAGATCCCTGGAGCTGCTCTTCCTAAAAAAAGGGACTCATGCTAAAGTCCCATGGGAGGGTTTGCTGGGATTCCTGCTGGGCTCCTGCAGGGGGGCTTTGGGAAGGACAAAAGCTTGGATTACAGTTCCCAAAGGGAAAGGATTCAGCCCCTGCAGCACCAACGGAAAGGAGATCGGAGCAGCCACTGCGGGGCCTGGGATGGGGCCAGGACACAGGGAAAGCCCGAGAATTCCCTGTTTAACCTCAATATGAAGGCACCGAGCAGCTTCTCCCACACCTGCCCTCCCATCCCACCCTTTTCCATCCCTCCCTGTGCTGCTGAAGCACCAGCAGCAGCTCCAGCTCCTCCCCCAGGAATCCTGCCCGACATCCTTACTAATGCCAGCACTGTCCGAGCTGGTGCCTCCCTGGGAAAGCAAAGCACCTTCATTAATCCCCAAGGAGCTGCTGCCCCCGGGAATGCCAGGGGGATCCCAGGCTGCTCCTGTTCCTCCGGGGTCACAGGACCTTCCCGAGTCCAGCATTCCCGGGGCAGGCAGGCGGGGAGCAGCGCTGCCATTCCCGGCTTGTATCCCCACGGAGCAGGAGGGGGAAGGGGCACGGGAGGTTCCTCACCTGTGTCCGAGGGGCTGCCAGGGCTGGGGGTTAAAGCTGCTAATCAGGCACCTCATGGACACGTGCCCAGCCCGTGACACCCCCAGGAGCATCACCCCGGCCCTTCTCAGCTGCCTCCCAAGGACTGGGAGCCAGGCAGGGAAGGACACGGAGCTTTGGGAAGGCCCTGGAGAAACCCAGAGCCCAGTGGCTCCCTGTGGCACTGGACGGAGGACATGGAATGCCGACATGGAATACTGTCCCTGCTCCAACCAAGCCATCCCCGCTGCCCAGCAGAGGTGGGCTCCAGGTGGCCACCAGCCCCAGCCGGTCACTAGCCCGGGCGGTGGCTGCTGAGGGGACGGAGGCCCGAGGAAGGAGAGCCCACCTGGCTGCTGGTTTGTACAAAACTGCTTTAATGACCCAACGGCTCAGAAAGCCCCCTGGGTGCCTCCAAACAGCCCCCTGTGATCCCACAATCCCAACCGCCTCCCTGGGATCGCCACGGGGCCCCTTCCCCGGCACCTTCCCCCAGTGCAACCCTTCCCGAGGGAGGGGTCTGTCCCGGGATCCCCCTTCCAGCCCCCCCGGACACAGGGGGCTGGCAGTCCCCCCGAGCAAACACCTCCTCGTCCCAGGAGCGATTCCATCGCCTCCTCCCTTCCCTCCCACCCACCCCAAAGCCCCGCCGGAGGGGCCAGGCAGCAGCAGGAGCTCTGGGAATGGCGCTTCCAGCCCGGAGCCAGCCCGGGAGCCAGCGGAGAACTCCTGGAACCCAGCCAGGGTCGGGAGAGGCCGGAGCTCAGCAGCCACTGGGCGAGGGGGCGAAGAAATACACGGCCAGGAGGATGAAGTAAACCATCACCAGCACCGTGCCTGGGGGGAAACACAACGGGGAGGGGGAGTTAAAGTCCATGGAGCAAGGAGGGAAAGGGACTGAGGACCACCCGGGGTGCTCTGGGTGAGCCCCCTGTGGAGGACTCTCATAGGCCTCTGCAAAATCCCAATTACAGGGGGTTTAAAGCCTTTTTAAGGGTTAAAAGGGATTCCCCTTGGAGCAGCTCCAAGATGGTCAACCCCAGGAGAGCAGGTTGGAGGGATTTATTCCATGGAGCAAGGAGGGACATGGATTTAAGACCTTCCGGGTCTTAAAGCTCCCTTTTTAAGGATCAAAAGGGAGGGATTCCCTTGGAGCTGCTGCAGGGGAGGCCAACCAAGAGCGCAGCGCTGCAGAAGCCCCCGGGGGTGGATCCCCGGGGCAGGGGGTCACCTTGGAAGTAGTCACATTTGCCGTCCATGAAGGTGTAGTTCACGAGCACCACGCTGAACATGCTGGCGTAGACGTGCAGGTCGCTGAAGAGCAGCGTGAAGTTGGTGGGCTGCGAGAGGCAGGAGCCCGGGGTGAGGGGGGCGTCCCCAGCCCCCCTGAGCGGAGGGGATGTCCCCTCGCCGTGTCCCCAGCCCTGCGGGGGGAGCGCCGCCCGGGG
>VXAY01007418.1:175398-287077 GCA_013399855.1 Oxyruncus cristatus | reverse complement strand
CTGAAGGTGGGAGATGTTGAGAGGTGAGGGGGTGGGGGTGAAGGTGGATGTTGGGTAGGATCAAGTATCATTGGGATTCAGGAGGAGGAGGTGTTTGTCAGCCTTCCTGCCCTTAAACACGAGCCTAGCGTGGAGTTTTCCACGTGTGGCTTGTGCTGGGCTCCACCAGCAATGGGAATAAACCCCCGTGGTTCTTAATAAAGTCGTTTTCCATCAGCACTGTGATAGTACAGGTAGTAGGTAATAAAAAAATCAGCCTGGAACAGCTTTGCCAGGGGTGCACTTCGCTCCTGACAAGGATTTTAGTTCTGATATTGCAGTCTTCTGTCAGAAAATACATAACCCGTGTTATGGTGTGTCTCAAGATTTCCTTCTTTAACTGCGTAATCTTCCTACAGACCTTGGATTCAGGCACCACTTTATTTTCCAGGAGGAATTTCTGTTTCACATAATGTGCTGCAGTTCTTGATCTGGAGGTGAAAACCCAAGCAGGTTTCAAAATACAATAACACTAGATTTATTTAACCTGAAATTACACTGTTATTTAATGTAAAAATTGTCTCTCTCGGTTTTGAGACTGAGCAGTGTGTTTTGACAAAGCCTCACAGACGTGAACTTGGATTCCGGGCTGTCTTGAGATTTCCAAGAAATAACTATCTGTGTACAATTAATTCCATGGGCAGGTGGGCAAGGACCTTGATCCTGTGTAATCTTACCTGTGGGATAAATATAGGGGTGAATATCACAAATACTGCAAAGCCAAACACCTCTGGATGTGATTGTAGAACCTGATATAATTCAGTGGGGAAAAAGCAAACCGGGAAATCTTTAAATAAAAACCACAGTGGAAATGCAGAGTTCTTTTAATGTTTAGAGTCTTGCATCAGGGCAGAGAGAGGGAAAGGGTTGGGAATTACAACCTTGTCTGGAGTCTGTATTGGAGCATTTTTAGACCTGTGTATCAATTTAGGGGCTGGGAATTATAAGATCGGATTCTTCACCGTATATTTTTCCAGAGATGTGTCTGAATCTCAGGATTGTGTGAGGAGGAATAGATGTTTTTCATCCTCTTTTCTCATAGATTTGGGTTGAATTTGGAATATCAGGGTAGAGTTGATGGATTAGTGGAATGTTCCCTGTCCAGGGCTGGAATGAGAGGATCTTTAAGATCCCTTCCAACCCAAACCATCGTGGGATTTTTATGACTCCAGACCTGATTCAGAATCCAGTGAAAGTGTCAGACTCCCAAAAATTCCAACGTGCTTTGGCCTGGGCAATTCCAGTTCGTAATTTCCTCCTGGGTTTTAATCTGGCATGTGATGTTAACACTGAAGGAATGCACTGCAGGATTTGTTGCCTTCAGCTGGAATTCAGAGCACTGGCTTTAACCTGCACAGTTTTGAGTGTTTTGGAGCTGCAAGTGTGAGCCATCGTCTCTCTGCTCTATCGCTCTGCCATCCATGAGATCACCAGGGATGCTCAGTGGAAACCAGATTCCTGTGGTGTCCGAGGGCCTGAGCATCTGGGATTAACCCCTCAATTTGTGCTCCTCGTGCCCCACTGTCAAACTTCCATCCAATTTACAAACCCTGCCGGCAAAGTTCTGAGCTCAGCTGGGCGTATTTTGTGTGGTTTGTGCCTTTTTTTTTACACGACTTTTTTAGTTAAGAGAGGAGGCATTTATGAGTTGGCTGCACCAGCCTTTAGCTGTAAGGGAATAAAGTTGGAAGCACACAACTCCTGGAGCAAAAAGAACTTGGATTTTAGTCCAATCAGGAACATGACTGGGATCTCTGGATCAGTTTTAAACAGTAACAAGTGTAAACTGGGTGGAAATAACCACATTTATAATGTGTATAGGGACATACAGAGTGCAAACACTCCATTTGTTGGATTCCTAATCTAAAATTCTAACAGAGGTGCAGGCCCAGAAATGTCACCTGTGCAAACAGCTGTATAGAAAATATGAATTGCTTTTTTATTTTTCTGTCACTTTGCTTGAAGCTGGTGGGAAGAGTCCATTGATTCCCAGGAACCCATTTACCACAGCGTGACAGCCACAGATAGAGATGATTTTAGCTGCTTGTAAAGAAGAAAAAAAGGAAGATTTCCCAGTTAGCTCGTAGGTGTCAGGGTTGTGAACCTACTTGTGATTTTTAAAAAAGGGCAAGAAAATGTTTTGCTGATAAAAGTGGTGATATTTCGTTGCCTTTTTTAATTACCAATAGTTTAAAAGCTACAGAAATAGACCTTATTTTTCCCTTCATTTCTTTCTATTTACTTGGATTTAGGGCTTCACTTGTCAAAGTTCTGCTCTGGTGAGAACTTAATTTCACAGGAGTATATTACATTTGTGACTAAACCAACTGAATTCCTTACTTGTATCCTCACTCCTTCACCAGCTTGTTATTTTTAAACTTTGCTGAAAGAAAGGCAAAATGTGATGTAGCTCCTTAATAATTAAGGCTTTGTGAATTTAAAACGAAAATCTTTGTGATATTTGAAATTTAATATAGGGGACTTAGTAGCTTTTTAATATTTAAATAAAGTTTAAAGCAGGTTTTTGTGGAATGTATGTAAATAGACTCCATGGGAGCTGTTAATCCAGACAGTTGCAGTCCTGGGTTGCCATATTGTGAGCAGAGGTACAAAATGAAATGATTAATCTCCCCTTCTTTCCACTTGGTAGAGGGAAGTACAGAACACAAGCCTGTGGGATAAATGACTTAGAAAAAGACTGAGTCTGTTTTTAGTGCAGTGCATGGCCAAACAAGTGGTATATTTTTCATCTTAATTGACCAAAACTTGAATTTAAAAGCTAAAGTTTGACCGCCTGAGCGTGGCTGAGCTGCCAGATGGCCAGACTCGGGAGAGATTCCAGGTGAAAATTCCCTCCTCCAAGCAGAGAAACCCTCCCTCGGAGGTGGCCACGCTCTGCTCAGACATTTACAGTTTCTAACCCCGCATTTTAAAGCCAACCTTTCTGTTCTCTTCTTATTCAAAGCTCCTGTGCCTCGTTAAATGTTTGTCACTCCAGACAGGAGGTGGCTGCATCTCAATGATGCTCAAGTGCCCCCTACATAACCTGCTCACCGGCTCATTAAGCTTCCAAAGCCTTTGGGATTTGGCTACACAAACCCTTCCATTCAGGTGGGGTTGTCCAGTCCTTTCTGCTTCCTGTTTGTGTTTAGCAAGACAAAAAGCAGGTGAGAACTTGCCCCAGAGCTGCTGCACCTGTGCATGGTTGTTTTTAGGCAGGTTTCTTGCAGAAAAAAACCCTTGTGTTCCTGCAGGGATTCTCTCCCTCCCTGTCCACTCCGAGTAGTTTTCAAATTTTCAGGTTTTGCCAGCAGGACTGAATTTTGAAGGAACTGATTTGCTGGGATGTGGGGGAAAATCGGTGATTGCTAGGAAAAAAAGAGATTCCACATGTGTCCTAAATCAGAGAGGGGAGCTTTGCCATCCACTCAATCCTCGGGATCAGAAAAACTGCCTGAAGAAAATCTGCCCCTTTAATACCCTGCCACGGGGAAATCTCTGTGAGCGCACACTCTGTGAGACAGATTCATGGGAAATGAGATTTTATTCTGCTGTGTATGAAACTGTGTGTGAAAACAAGGGGAAAAAGACGTTTGGGGGGAGTGGTGTTCACTCTGTTCACAGAATCCTTGAGGGTGGAAAAGACCTCCAAGATCATCGAGTCCAACCTGTGACCCCTCCCCACCTTGTCACTTAGCCCAGAGCCACATCCAGTTGTTCCTTGGACATCTCCAGGGATGGGGACTCCACCACCTCCCTGGGCAGCCCCTTCCAATGTCTGACCACCCCTTCCATGAAGAAATTGCTCCTGATGTCCAATGTGAACCTCCCCTTGAGGCCATTTCCCCTTGTTCTGTCCCTTGTTCCCTGGGAGCAGAGCCCGACCCCCCACCGACTCCCCTCTCTTGTCAGGGAACTGCAGAGCCAGAAGGTCCCTCCTGATCCCTCTTTTCTCCAGGCTGAGCCCCCTCCACTTCCCTCAGCCGCTCCTGGTGCTCCAGCCCCTTCCCCAGCTCCGTTCCCTTCCCTGGACGCGCTCCAGCCCCTCCATGTCTCTCTTGTCTGAGGGGCCTAGAACTGGACACAGGATTCAAGATGCAGCTTCCCCAGTGCTCAGACAGAGGGGAAGAAGGTCATGCTGGTAAAGGTCATGACTAACTCCTCATTCTTTTTCAGTACTGCTTGTCAGGACATCCCACCTTGCCATGCAACGTGCTCAAGTTCAAATCCACCACCATCATGTTGGACTGTGGGCTGGACATGACGTCCACCCTCAACTTCCTGCCATTGCCTCTGGTCCAGAGGTGAGTTCTGTGGCCTGTCAGCACTTAAGTCTGTGTCTTCTTGGGTTGCAGTTGGAGTGCTCTGCCTGAAATGGGGTATTGGAAGGAGGGAGGAGATGGGTACAAATGAACAGCATCATCTGATATCATAAATAGACTTTGTTCACTTAAAAATTCTCTTTATCAAAATAACGTCCTTTGGCTCGGTAGACGGAAGACATTTTATGGATTTATTGATTGGTTTTTCTAGATAATTTATTCTAAGCTTCAGTAAAGTATTGCTGCAACTGCTCAGCACAAGTGAGGTCACATATCTGTCATCTTCCTGGCTTCTTCATGCAAGATGAGATAAATGGGTAACAGAGATGGAGTGTGTGGGGCCCAGTTCTGTTCAACCACCATCTTCTCAGGCTTTTCTTGGAGCACGGACTAATGCAAAGAAAAACAGCACTTAGCAGTCCTTGTAAGTTGCCTCCT
Organism: Oxyruncus cristatus; assembly: GCA_013399855.1. Lineage (NCBI taxonomy): Eukaryota > Metazoa > Chordata > Aves > Passeriformes > Cotingidae > Oxyruncus > Oxyruncus cristatus. The sequence goes on along the minus strand of VXAY01007418.1, from coordinate 282,278 downwards.
TGGCATAATTGTTCCCTTTTAAAAATGAAATAAATAAAAGGGCAGTGCAGCTGGGCACAGGATTGGAGCAGCAGGGAAAAGGAGTCTAGAAGACAACCCTGAGGTCAAGACTCCTTCTGTGCCCTACCACAAAGTTGCATTTCCCCAAGTTTTTAGATTAATTTGGATATTCAGTTAGGATGACTTATGTCTCGAGTAAATGGAATCAATGGCAAAAATTAACAGCTGAAAAGGTGGGAATGAGTAACTCTTAGTGATGGGAAGCAGTGGGAGTTTTCTCAAAAGCCATTTAGTAACTTTGATCCACGAGGAAACAAGTGAGGAATGTTCTGGGTTCACAGGAGACTTGATGGAGAGGGGGAAAATACAGTTGGGAAAGGGAGTTTCCTAAGTGACCTAATGAGGTTAAAGCAGTTTGTCCAGCACTTCCTATGATTTGTTATTTTTTGGAGAGGAGAGGAAAAGAATAGACAATGTCTGCATTGTTCTGCAAGAACGTGGAGTTCAGGGTCTGCTGTAGAGAGGCGACAGATGCCTTAGGAGGGATCGGTGTGAAAGCTGATTTTTGTCCCGTTCCATAATGCAGTTGTTGGCTGCAACATCTACTGCTGGGACAGAAGTAGAGTTTGAAGGGATCCAGAAAATTTGGGAAATCCAGGTACAGACGGAATTGCCTTGCATTCGCTTTCACCCACTCCCCCAAATGAAAAGGAAGTGAAGAGAGGAACAAGTAGCAAAATGAGGTGATTGAACAAAGGCTTGAGAGGTTCTTTAGAACGGCAGGAATCAGCACTCCCTGGGGATATGCCAGCTTTGTCTGCTGATAGCAGACCCTGGGAATGAACAGCCAAATTGCAGGTCACAACCTGGAATTCCCCAACTACCTCCAGAATGTAGGCACTGAAATGACTCAAACTCAATAAGAAAGGATGTCAGATTTGACCCCTGATGGCCCAGTGGAATCGGAGCAAACAGTTGGATTTAAATCCAATCAATCTTGTCGGTGAGGTGATTGAACAGCCCTTCCAGCGGGGTTTGTCCTGAGCACATGGACTTGGGCGAGTAATTGATCTCTCCAGTGCTCTGCAAACCAGGTGTCCTGCAGAGAGTGGTGGAAGTGAGTTAGAAAATTGAGCAGGAATGTGGCTGCCACTGGACAGCCCTTGTCTCTCTGCAGTACTCAGAGCTGTACCTTCACAGATCAGGTGTCTGTGTCTAAAGACCTCTGAAATTCAAATGTGCATTATCAACACAAGGTGGGCAGGTGACAGAGAGGTGACATTGCCTTGCCAGGTGAGAGATGCAGGAAGGACTGGCCTGAGGAATCTGAACACAGGTCAGTCAGATCTGGGCTGTGTGTCCTCTCAGAACCAGCTGTGCTAATCTGAGGTGGGCCTGTGTGGAATCTGTATCAGAGAGGGGCCACACTTCTTTCTGCTGCCTCTAGTCCGGAGGTCCCAAAAGAATGACCCATGAACTGCTTGGACTCTGCAAGTCTCAGCCCTAATTTTTACGTCTGTGGAGCACAAAGGAATGATATGACAGAGGATCTTTGCTATGCAGCTCAGTCCTGTGTGGCAGCTGGCATGGGACCCTACTTGAGCAAACATTTTGAGAACCTGTGCTTTAATCTCTGAGAGAGGAAAGTGCTGCGGTGTTTGTGGCATGAAAGGGACTGGACATTTTTTAGAGTTCTTTGCTCTCCCAAAAAAAAAGCCCATCAAGAAGTATTTAGATTCCCCCTTGCCCTGGCAGTGGCAGTCCTTGTTCTCTCCAGCCCACGGAGCACGTGCAGGGCACCTGCAGTTGCCAAACACTTTGTGCCCTGTCGTGTACCTTAAAGGAGGTTTGTCAACCGGAATTTTCTCCCCTGCGCCAAAGTCAAATGCAAAGCGGTAAAATGAACATGTGGGAAGCTCTTAACCTTTCCTGTCTAGCCATGACACACTTGCTCACATTATTTATGGGACAGTTCCAGCTATTTTGGATTAATCAATCACTCTATTACAATGTCAAAACTGTGTCGGCAGGAGCTGTGTTGCTGCTTGTCTTCAAGGTAAAGAGTCCTTTCTGTCCTGTGTTGCTCATTCCCTTCCAGCCACACACAAAGACCCATCTGCTGATTTTGCCTCCCCTGACAAGACACTCCTCAGTGGATGCCAGTTTAGTACGAGTCAGTAGTGCTGTTTCACTGTGAATAAAAGCAAAACTCACGTGAAGGTAAATTATGAGGACTAGGGCAAGAATATCGGGGAAAATTTATTCTGCTCTACCTCGTGCTGGTGATACCACAGATAGATCCAGGGATTTGCAAGGCACAGCTGGACAAAGCCAGACTGACCTGACCTGGTCATTGAGACATTGGACTGCAGACCTCCAGAAGTCCCTTCCAACCAAGGTTTCTGTCCTCTTCTCCTGTATCTGTCAAAGCTGTTGCATGTCAGAGTGGTTTGTTCCTGCTTTTTCCCTGCTTTTTGCCTAGCTCTTTTAGTCTCACTGCACCAATCATCCTCAGCCCCCTCAGTCTCCAAATTGTTCCTCCTAAATTGTGCTTTTGAATGTGTTGGTGTGGAGCACGTTCAGCCACTTCATCTTTTCTGTCATTCGACTTCTTCAGACTTAATCCTCAAAATAGGATGCACTTTTCCAGCACAGCTTCTGCATGACATGTCCTTCTACCCTCCCCTCTTACCTTCTGTCCAAACTTCTTGAGTCTTGGATTTCCCCTTTTTCCTTCCTTGGGACTTTCTGGGGTGTCAGTTAGAATTTGTTCCTTCATATCCACGTTAGTCTGAACACAACATTCCTCTGAGCCCTCAAATCACTTCCTATTTTCAAGATGTTTCATTTGAAGGCCCTTGTAGGCTGTAAACATGTTTGTCTGTAGAGCTTAGTGCCCAACACTTCCAGATTTCACTGCAACCAGGTTCCAGATCTGAGGTTGTTGCAGGGCTTGTTTCCAGTTGGGTTCAGTTCTCTTGTTACCTCCACTTTGGATTTCTGTAGATGTGCTTGAGTCTGGGCACACAGCAGTTTTAGAGCTAAGCTGGAGGCTCCCACAGAAATCACATGTTATGGTGAAGTGTAAATAAGTCTCTCAGTTAAGGCAGCGAGAAATGCTGCAGCAAGTACTGCTGTAAACTCAGGATTACAGTGTCCACCTTGAAATTGCTTTATTAGCATTGGAAACTCTTAAAAAAAGGGGCTCTGCTGTTGCTTAGAACATGCACTTCAGAGCAAAGCCTCCTTGCCCCTTTGTCCTTCAGCAGAGGTAAATGCTCTGTACAGCTGGTGGTGCGGCTCCTCAGGGTGAGAACCAAGCATGAAACCGTGTTTTATGTGATCTAAAATCCCAACCTACGTCTACAAACACTGCGTCCAGAGCATCAGTCTTTCCCTGCCATGGCTAATGGGAATATTTGTCTGTTGTCCTCTGTCCCAGAGCAGTTTTATGTGCTTTTGTGTCATTTCAGGCCCGGAGTTTGTTGCTGCCCCAACTTCTGTTTATTCATCCAGTTTCACCACAGGGCAACTAAGCAGCACTGAGCCTTTTTGAAATTCTCCTCATAAATGGCTAAAAACTCCCTGCAGGCCACATCCTCTTATTCTTTTTACTTAAAAGTGTCACAATCGTGATTTGTAAAAGTCATTTTGGTGAACACTTACCCACAGTGAAACCGTCTGTCTGTTTTATTGAGACTGTTACTTCCCTGAGACAGGAATGCTGTTCTCTGCCTGTGTGACACCAAACAGAAGGGCTGTGCTTGGCCACTGATCATGAGCCAGTTCATATTCCAATAATTTCTCTTCTTTTTTTCCCACAGCCCCAGGCTGTCCAAACTTCCTGGTTGGGTTTTGAAAGATGGAAGCACCTTTTTGGACAAGGTACTGTACTTTTGGAATTTTCTTGCCATGCCAAAAGCTCCCTGACAGGTTAGGAGCGGGAACAGTATTCCACACTGACTCATCCCAAAGGTTTCTGTGCGTACCTTTACCAGCCAGGGTGTCCTTGTAGAGCAGAAGGATTTGAAACAAAATGCTAATAGCAACTCCAGGCTCTCAGTCTTCAGAGGTAGCCTAGATTATAAAAAATCCTCTTTAAAATGCAGAAGTCATCAGTATGAATATTTTTGTGTTTCATGGAGCTCCATAAATAATAGTGCCTTGCCTTCTTAGAGCGCCTTTTATTCCCCAGTCTCACTTTTCTGACGCTGAAGCTTCAGAGTGTGCTTATAAATGAGGTTGGTACTGTACCCTTTTTGAGGCAGGAGGACTCAGAGAGAGTGAATGGTTTGCCTATGGGAGGTCCCTCAGAGAGGAAAAGCCTGCCTTTGGCCTCTGAAGTCAACATGTGTTCTGCTGCTGGACATAGCAGGGAGGATTTTATCTCCAGCCTCCTAATTCTAAGACACAGAACTTCCTCAGCTACATGAGAGACACAGAATTTATCTTTTTTTTCCCCTTCTTTTCATTACATCAGTTTTGTAGGGAGAATTTATCTGGGGCTTCAACCAAAAGTTGGCACTGCAGCCTCCAGCTTGATCTGCCACGGGGGAACAATGAACACAAAAATATGTCAGAAGTTAGTAAAATAGGCAGGTACATTTCAGATGTGGGCAGCAATAGGTACCAGTGGAGAAAATACTGTTTTAATAGACTGTTCTCTGACTATGGGAACATTAAAGGAAACACTGATAATAGTTGGTTATGTAGGGGACTTGGAGGTGGACAAAATGGATTGATCTGATTTTTACAGGCAAGGGAGCTGAAGATCATAGATTAAAGACCTGATTTTTCTTCTCATTGGAGACAAAAGAAACTGTACAGGCAGCATTTGTGTTGGTAAAATAGTAACAGCTCTATTCAGAGCACTTGTTCTCTGGCAGTCACAGGCTGCAAAGGCTCAGGGACGAGGAATGGAGTTGCTCAGTTTGAATTCCCTGGAATATGTTTCTCCCAAATCCCAGCCTGGGTCTCAGAGCTCCCAAAGAGTGGACAGACCGTCAGCATAGTTTTATATGGGATGTATTTCCATTTCTGGGGTGCTGCCGCTGCATTATGTGCTGGAGAGAAGCCTCCAAACTCACCCAGTGCCAATGGAAATCATGTGTTAGAAATTCAAATGCAGCGTCTCCTCCCTTCACCTTGACCACTGTGACTGCCTGGAATGGTAAATTCCGTGCCCCCTGCTGGAAAAAGGCAAGGGAAGGAGTCAAAGGGGGGTGTTTCATCATGGGGGGTGGACATTCCTGTTCCAATGACAGTTATAAAACTTCAGTCCTGCAGAGGCACTGAAATGTGCTGAGATCTCCTTTTAATCATTTTGAACTCCCTGGAGATGAGGTTGGGAGACTTCTGCCACGAGCTGTAATTGCTCATTCGTTATGAGCTGGCAGGTGCACTGTAATTATTAACAATTGGATTCAATCTTTAATTCTGTCAGTCTGACTCTGGCTGAGACCCCTCTCTGTGGGACTAGGGAAGCATCCAGGTGAGAAGAGCGGGTGGGAGATATCCTGTGAGGTGTGCTAGGAGTGGAGCTGGGAATATCTTTGTTCCACACATAGCCCTGAGGAATGTGATTTTTTATGTGACAAAGATTTTGTGATGTCAGCCTTGAAAAAAGAAGAAGAAAATAAGAGGACTAGAGATCTGGTGGAGCTAACTCTTGATAAAAAGTTCCACGTGGAGCATAGATCCCCAAAAGTTGCTTCATCAAATACTCTCAGAAAGGGGCTAAAAATTGCATTCTGGTCCTAATAAGACAGAAAAGGTTGGATGTTGTTTGGAACCAAAACTAAATTGCAAACTTGCCTTCCAAACCACCCACCAGTGATTCCCAGGGCTCCTTCCTGACCTACCAGAGTGCTCCCTCTGTTCTCCCAACAAGGATCTGATCCCTTCAGGCACCAAGCAGCCTCATCTGGCATGAAAGCAATTTCAGGAGACCTGCCTACACCAAGAAGGGGCATAAACATAATGTAATAACAGGCTGGAAATTACCTGTGATGAAGAAAATGTTTGGGAAGTGCAAAATGTGCTGCGTTGGAGTAACACCGTGTTGTATTTGTGTGTCTTCTCTGTTGGTGTGGGTTTTACAGGAGCTCAAGGAGTGCTCTGGCCACGTGTTTGTGGACTCAGTGCCTGAGTTCTGCTTGCCAGAGGTGAGTTTATTTTGCTGAAAATCTGGCTCTGTTCAATCATGTCAGAGAAAATTGCTGAATTGTTATTATTATTATTATCAGATTATTGCTAATTAATTAGTGCTCAGTAAATAATACTGCTAAAACTGGGAAAAGGATGGAAACAACCCTTTTCAGCTGAGGTTTTGGGAGGTGTGGAAGGTTTCCTTGAGCAGATCGGTATCTCACACAAGAATAAGACTTAACTGTCCCTTTTTTATGGGCCTTCCAAAGACAATCTGACTGAGCTGGGCTGGAATATGACAGGATACGTGTGCTGATCCAGATAAGGGCAGGGACTGAAGACAAGGAATGCTGTTTGTCTCTAACCATGGATTCAGGACCTGCCCAGTGGAGCTCCCTGGGGAGCTGAATATGTGGTTTAGCCAGGTTTGGATTCTCCTGGGCTGCATTTCTGCCGGCAGCACATTTAGGTCAAAAACTTCTGCTGCCTTCTTTGCTGCCCATCCCTGCCTCTTTGAGGGAAGAACTGTGCCTTCAAATCCTCTGACATGGCTGCAAGTGGCTGCTTCTCAAGCTGTTTTTTGCAAGAATTCATGGATTTAAAAGAAAAAAAGGAAAGCAAGACTATTGAAGATGTTTGGATTACCTGGGGTCACCTGACTGATCAGGGTAATGCTCTATGAAGGAGTCAAAAGCTGAGCAGAGAGAGATGGGGGTGTATGATGGGGAATGGTCTGGGAATAGTATCCTCTTTCCTCAGTGTGTTCAGACTGTGATAACATCAGTTCTTTCCTTTCATGTTGGGATGTTTTCTCTGTCATTCAAAGACAGACAATTGCTTTTGGGCAGCGATTTTTTTATTCCCATTCTGCCCGACCTTGTTGGCGGGAGGCACAAAACACTCCTGGAAGGTTGTTGTCAGCTTGCTGGGGTCCTGGCAATAGTGTTTCTGTCTGTGGATCCCATGAAACTCTCCTCTGGCACCTCGTGACTCTTGCCATCTCGATTCTTCCAAGCAAGTTGGCAGCTCTGGTACTGGTTTTGGCAAGTGATTCCAACAGATTATAATCATTCCATCCCATCTGGAATGGTTATAATCCAATCACACCGGAAAAAAAACCAACCCAAAACCCTAATAATGCAGGGTTCTTGTGATCTGTTTGGTTACTGTGCTACGGAAGGAATATGGGAAGCATCTGCATGTGTAGAAAATGCCATTGTGGCTCAGATCTGGGGAAGGATAGAGTTTTGTGTGCTGGATTCCCTTTGGAATTGAGACCATGCACAGGAAAGATAATCTGCTGGGCCTTAGGATGCTTAAGCCAGGCTTTCTGGTTACTCTGTTGGGCTGGAAAACACCCACATGTGCAGCTCTAAATACGACAGACGGGGAGTCGCTGCTTTGTTTTACCCGTGTTATCACAGCATGGAGCTGCTCCCCAGCAGTCCACGTGACAACAACCAGCTGCACTGGTCACCATTTCAGGGACTTCTAAAATTGGCCTCCCAGATGTTTTCCTAAGTTGCCAACAGATGCCGAGTCTCTGTGAGCACCAGGAAGAGATCTGCTGGTGATACCCAGCTCGGGCCTCGAGCTCACCTGCCTGCGGGAGGTTCGGGTGTCATGGCCAGCTGAAAGCATCAGCACAGTGGGAACATTGCTGGTGTTTGGCAGCACAGGATAAGAAGGAGCTTGTGTGAAAGAGGCTTTGTCTCTCCCTTTGTCTGCTTCCATGCCACTTCTTTTGAAGAAACTTGTCTGCAAAAGCAGTTAGTGGGAGAATCAGGGTATCACTTCCAGGAACGCCATTGCCAAAGCAAGCCAAGATTTGGATCTAATCCAGCAGCCACAAGGTGCTAAAGGCTGTCTGAGCAGCAGAGTACACTCACATGTCAGAGTGCAGGGTGCAGCCCTCTCTTTGCTTGGCAACCCTCTGCTCTCTTCACATTTCAAGAAACATTTTGAAACCTCTTCAGTTCAAAGGCACTTTGGTGAGATCACCACAAGTCCCAGGGAAGATTTGACTTTGTTTTGGTTTTGACACCCTTTTCATCCTTTCAGTAAGTGCGTCTGGGATGCTGAGATGTGGAATGCTGAAGGTTGGAAAGTGGTGGTGTGTATCCTCCTGAGGGCTCACCTGGGCTGGGGTTCAGCTCAGGGCTGGAGCATCTCTGAGAGCCAGGCTGGGGGAGTCGGGGGGGCTCAGCCTGGAGAGGAGAAGGCTCCAAGGATACCTCAGAACCCCTTCCAGGGCCTAAAGGGGCTCCAGGAGAGCTGGAGAGGGACTGGGGCCAAGGCATGGAGGGACAGGACAAGGGGGAATGGCTTCCCACTGCCAGAGGGCAGGGAGAGATGGAATATTGGGAAGGGATTGTTTGCTGTGTGGGTGGGGAGGCCCTGGCACAGGTTGCCCAGACAAGCTGTGGCTGCCCCATCCCTGGAAGTGTTCCATGCCAGGTTGGATGGGGCTTGGAGGAACCGGGGCTAGTGGAAGGTGTCCCTGCCCATGGCAGGTGGTGGGATGAGATGAGTTTTAAGGTCCCTTCCCACCCAAACCACTCTAGAACTTGATTCTGGACAAGCTGAAAACCAGTTGACGAAGGAACCAGGCCTTGGCAGGAGGAGACATCAGCGGATCCTTTGATACCACACAGTGACTGTGTCTCTTCCTGGAAGCTCAGTGAGACAAAAGGTGCCCTGTCAGGGATCCCAGGATGGTGTTTCACCTCCTGTTCCCAGCTTGGAGATCCTGGCTCCAACATTAGCTGTGATCATGGACTGAAACCGTGAGTGCTTAGTGAGGAGTTAAGCAGCTTGTCACCAGAGCACTGTGTCAGCCCTCTGAAAAGCAGAGTGACCTACTTTCTTGCCTTTTTTATTCAAATTGCTGGACCAAGCCTTGTAATCAGATAATATGTGCTTGATGAGTGTTGAATTCCATTAGCTGCTCTATAATAACTGAGTTAGAGGTCATACATCTTGTAAATTCCTGACTTAACACCGTTTGTGTTACAGCATTACCAGTAAATATTTCTAATTAAAATTCTTCTAACAATGTGTGAAATCTTCTTTTGCTCTCAGAACTCTTGTCTCAACTGTCACATCAAACCAAATTGGACCCACCCAACTGTTTTGTTGCAGCCTGTGAATGAGCTTCATCTCCTGCTGTAGAAAATGTGAATGATAAAGATGCCAAGAGTTTGCTTGGGGAAAATAGAATTATTTTAAGCGTAGGAATAAACACAGTCTTCATTCATCTCTCTCACTCTCCTGGGGTACCGTAGGATGTGCTGCATTAAAAAAAATGAGCCACCCTGCTAAATCAGTGCTGCAGAAGTTTTGGTGTCTGTTCCTCCCAAAGGAAGAGCACACATGAGTTCTTTGATAAAAGTGTGATCACCATGGATCTCGTAACAGCAGCCATTTCCCTGCACGAAACACAGACAAACACAGGACATGGTTTCCTTTTAGGGGGCTTTTTAAATAAATCTTGTTAATTTGAAGGAAATATTAATTTTTGCCACACCTGAGACACGGCATGAGACATATATAAACTGGTTACATTCCTGCAGGTCAAAATTAAAAAAAAAAAAAAAAACAAAAACAAAACAAAAACAGAATAAGAAGTTTTTCTGCCATTGCTTGAACTGCATGAAAGGGTTACATGTTGCTTATCTCTCTGCTCTGTTTTCAGACTGAACTGCTTGACCTCTCCACGGTGGATGTGATCTTGATCTCCAACTATCACTGCATGATGGCACTGCCCTACATCACGGAGTACACAGGGTTCACTGGGACAGTCTATGCCACCGAGCCCACTGTTCAAATTGGCAGGTAAAGAGCCCCTTAATGTTCTCTACTCCTCTTTCATCACTGCTCAGGAGAAGGTGTAAAGGACAACATGGGGAGAGCAGTGGTGTCTAATGTTCCCAAGAGGCTCTTAGGCAGGAGCCGAACACCCACCAAGCCCTCAGTGCTGCAAATGTGTTAACTCAGTGTTTCCCAATCTCTGGAACCATCTGCCTTCAACACTTGCAGCAGGTGCTCAATCCAGGCAGTTGATGTGGATTAGGGATTTCTCCTGCTCCTCTCTGGTCCCCTTAAACAAAAGGAGTCTTTTCAATAAGAAAACTGGCACAGGTTGCCCAGAGATGCTGTGGCTGCCCCATCCTTGGAAGTATCCAAGGCCAGGTTGGACGGGGCTTGGAGCAACCTGGGATAGTGGGAGGTGTGCCTGCCCATGGCAGGGGGGTGGAAGGAGATGAGCTTTAAGGTCCTTTCCAACCCAAACCATTGTAGGATTCTGTGATTCCATATAACCACACTTTCCTCCACTCCATGGAAGGGAATTTAAGCTGACTTCGCCTCAAATGACACTTGAGATACATAAGCTCTGAAGTCCAGAGAGAAGCGGTGAGAGAAATAGCAGCAACAGGAGACTGAAAATCTAAGACCTGACAATGCAGTCAAACCCATAATAGTCATCAAACTTGCCAGTCTGTTCTTACAAAATTGTCTTCTTGATTGTCAACACCAAACCTTGCCGGTTTGTCCCTTGATGAGGCCTAACTGGCCTCGTGGTCTCTGCCTCCCACATGCAGAGCAGCTGCCATGTTCATTAATTAGAACCCAGATTAGGCCCTGGTATCTGGACCACTCTGTAAGCACTTAGGGCAGGAATCTTTGGCTGTTAATGGTCCTGTGCAAACTTCCCATACCAGAGTAATTCCCCCATTGTGTGAAAACAAACAGAAACTGAAGGCCCTTGTAGGTGAAAGGAATTGTATGAATAGGAACTAGTAACAGACCTCTGGGGTTGGTCCAGAGTTGAAGATAAGAGTCTTGTGGGAGAGTGTACTGGTGTGGTTTTCCCCATCCCAAGTAATTCCAGATGCCATTCTGCAGGTAAATCTGTGACTTCCTCCCTTCAAGAGGAAGCCTGCACACAAGTACAGATGCAGTGAAATCTGCAGTGAGAATTTTTAATGCCTGACATATTTCTCTGTCTCAAATGTGCCCTGGTAGAGGAGGAGAGTTCCCTCTGACGATGTGCTTGGCTTCTCCAAGTGATAAACAGGCACCGGCTAACGAGCTTTCCTTGTGTATTTTGTCTCATTCCATATGACACGTTATATCAGTAATGAAGAAATTACCTTGCACTTTCCCAATAACCCACAACCCAGTGGGCCAGATCCTGTGCTGTCACAGCCAGGCAGATGGAATTGGGAATGCTCTGTGGAGAACAGGGATAGTGTTGGTTGTCAGTAATATCTGCAATGCCTCTGTGGGAAGAACCCTCTTTAAAACTGCCTGGAGGTGTTTGGGACACCTCCAGATTTGGGACAAAGCTCTCAGCTCTCTCCTGTGTGAGAGGCTGCTGTACTAATTTAGTCATGATCATCTTGATTTCAGGCTCCTCATGGAAGAACTGGTGAATTCCATTGAACGCGTGCCAAAGGCTCAGTCTGCCTCCATGTGGAAGAACAAGGAGGTGCAGAGGTAAGGAACAAGTCACCGGGAAAGGTGGCTGTCCTAAAACACCAACCCGAGTTTAGGATTCACCGGAATGATGGGTCAGCTCCCACCAGCTGAAATGTCCAAGAAAAAGATTCACTTGGGTCGGTTCTTTCTTTAAATCATTTGCACGTTGTTGACCTTCCGCAGCCTCACAAGCTTGATTTAGTTTAGCTCCATGGTGGTGGATAAAACCAGCACGATTTTGTATTAACATCCTAAAAAATCAATGAAATTATCAAGATATTTAAAGTTAATTATATTGTATTGGAATAATTTAAATTGGAAATGATATTTACATTCTTGTTCGCTGAAATACTAAGAAAGTCAAGACACAGCTGTTGGAAGTAACAGAGCAGTGTTAGCTTTCTTCCCATCTTCTTTTACACCTAAACAGCAGAAGTGACATTTTTGGCTTTCCAAACCTTCGAACCAGATCAAAATCTGAATAAAAAAGGTTGTTTGGGAACACCACGTCCATTATTCCAGCTGTTCATCAAAACAAGGTGTTTAAAATTGAGGGCTTCTACAGCTAACATTTTGCAAGCCTGTGGAATCTAAGAATTGTCCATACAGTTTACTAATTGCAGATAATGCTTTCCTTGGAAATAAAAACAATTTTAGGTGCACAACATGTTCCTTGGAGGAGACAGTTTCGTTTTTAGCACATTTTAAAGATAGGGTTGGTTGATTAGAAAGTTATTTTTAAAGGCTGCTTTGTGCATTTTTAATTGGTCTCCCATTTTCTACCACTAATTCTTAAGGTGGCTTGATTTACAAGTTCCCTAAAAATGAATTATTTCCTATTGTAAAAGGAGTCTCGATATTTTCCAGTATCACAAAGCAAAGGAATTAAAAATCCCGATTGCCGTGTTTTTTAGCTGTATATTGTGCTCCCTGCTGAGCTTAGGAGCAGCCTTTGCACGGTAACTTCTGAAGAAGGCAAGTAAAACTCGGGTGTAAAGCAAAACCAAAGACAATAAAGTTTATCAGGGTTCTCAGAATAGTGGGTTGTTTTTTTTTAATTTTGGAGCCTGCTGGCCTGACCAGACCCACTCCTGCAGCTCCCGGGGTGTGGAGGGGGAGGACTGGAGCCGTTCTTCTCCTCTCACCACGGCGTGTTTTGTATGCACAGTTTAAAGGAGGGTCATATATCTTGGAGCTCACAGTGTGTCACTCTCCTGGTGGTCGTATTTTAGGAAAAGTGCTGCCTGGCACTTTACATGCTGCTGACTATTCCAGAGGCAAGCACAGAGAGGGAATCTTTGTTCTGATCCAGCTGCTGGAGGAGGCTGCAGGCTTTTTTTTGTTGTTGTTGAAGTGGTATTTAAAATACATTTTCCTCTCTCCTATTTTTGAGGAAGTACCCCATCCTGAGTCCCACCATGGAGCTGTTCTGAAGGGGTGCCAGGGAGGTACTAAACAGCTATTTAGTAACAGAAATTTGTGTATCAGAAACTCTGCCGTGAGGCTACAAACCAGTGTTGTCTGGGGACAATTCCCTTTCCACCTTTGCTCCGAGTTCCCCCCTTCACCTCCCTGTGCTTCTGTAACATAGAGCTCCCCCCACCCCAGAGGGCAAACGGGGACTTAATTAATGTCTGCAAAGTGTTTTGAGGCTCCTGGTGACAAGTGTCAGGCAGGAGTGAATGGAACTGATTATTAGAGCATGTGAGCAACCCTCCCCTGCTCCACAAATCAGCACCTGGCTGATGGCACAGGCAGGGTTGGGCTGACTTCCGTTAGTTAGGCAAATGTGATCCTTGAGGAATTGGGGTTTTTTTTTAATACTTGGGCTGTTGCTAGGACAGAATACTTATTACTTCTGAGTGTAACTTGAATTTCTCAGGCTGATCAATCTGCTTTTACTATTCATTTTTAGGGAACTTTCAAATACCGCTTTACAGTTCAGCTGGTTCTACTCCGAACAGCTAGTATAGAACACAAAGTGTTGTCATCTCCATTAGATAATGCACTGGAGCATTTTAAATGCAAACACTGTATAAAATATAGTAAGTTCATTAGAGTGGTTTACATTTTTCCATTATCAGATCCAGTCTGAACTAATAGCTTAGCCAGCTTTATTGCCAGTGGGTTTTATTTGAGATGAGCCAGGATATCTTTCACACTGATTGGGATTCAGGGAGGCAAAGAGGAAGTTTGCCTTATGAAAGGCGCTTTGTTGACATCTTGTTTGATGCTTTCTTATATCTTTTCTCTAAAATACCTGAAACAGGCTGTTTCCTGAGGCTGAATGGGGGACAAGTTTGGTGCTGCATCCTCCTCTCCCTTCAAACAATTCTCTTTTTTATGTCATATATTACGTGTCACCCTTTTGCATGGACCAGGAGGGACTGTCTGTGTACAGATGCCCAGTTAAAAAAACAAACCTCTGAGTTTCTCAAGCCTAAATTTTGTGTCCCTGGTGGTGCTGCTTCACGGAACCCTCCTGCTTGTGGCTGTCCCAGCATCTGCCCACACACACCTGGTTGCTGGGAGGTGATCCATGACGGGGTGTTGCCATGATTTTAGTAGATTTACTCCAGACTGTAAAATATCCTCTGGTAACTCTGTGCAGATTTTAAAAGGGGACAGACTGAATCCAGCAGGGGCACATCTGAGGGACCAGCACCTCATCGTCTCTGTGCCACTCACCCAAATGAAACCACTGGAGACTGGTGCCCACTGGTCTCTGCCAGGGATCAGAGTATCTTTACAGCATAGCCACAGAGTCAAGGCTGATAGAAACTTCCTTCAGTCACCAAGGACAATTCCCCACTTTCTCCATTACCTGGAGAAATATTCTCCTCTTCCCAGAAGAGAAGCTCCTGAAAGCATCCAACACTAAATGCCTCTTACGGTGGGTTAAAGGCTTTTACAGGCAATTTGCTTCAATGCAGTGGTGGACAACTATCCACATTGTTTGGCCTTTTGTTGCTTGACTTCCCAAAAAAGACCTTGAAGGCTTTGTTTGTTTCCTGAAGCACAATGAGCTTTCAGCCAGAGTGTGCTGGAATTACAGTTATCGCTCCAGACCTGTGCAGTGGTCTTGGCAAGAGCTGCCCTTAATCCTTTCTTCAGTATCTTAAATTATGGAGGAGTTCACTGACCTAGTAGATATAACAATAAATTAAATTCCTTTAAACAAATTGATCAAAGAAACTTGACCAATTTCCATAAATCTTTGGAAATTGGTTTGAATTAGCCTTTGATTTAGCATTGGTTTAATATACAAAAAAAAAAAAAAATCCTATTCTTCTTACGCATTTGGCAGCTGTGCTGCTTCCTGCCTCAGTCCATGTTCCTAAGGAAGATTTATTTCCCAGGAGTTAGCCATCCCTCTTAGAGCCTGTGACATTATGGTTCACTTCTTCCCTTGACAACGCTGTCCAGCTCACTTGCAATGTCTGTGAGGGGCAGAATGGATGGATTTTACTTTGGTGTAAAACATCTTAAAGACTTCCGTGTAGGGGATTTCAAAGAGCTCTGCAGTGTCAGCTCGTGTATCCTTGCCAGTGCACTGGGGGGGTGAAGGCAGGGAAGCTGAGCTGCAGGGACACGTGCTCTTGGAAGAGACCAGTGACAAAAATCAGAGCAGGGCCACCCCTGGTCACGATCTGGTCACAATCACAGGATTGTGTCAGATTATTAGGGTATTAGATTATTCACATGTTTTCAGATTATTAGGATGTGCAAAACGGACAGTGATCCAAGATCCCAGTCATCTCTACCAGTGCTGGTGGTGCATTTCATGTTGACATCCCATTTTTCAGTGATGAAAACACCACAAGAGTTGTGATAACACCTCACTCACAGTTCCTTCTTTGATGCAAGGGCTGGACAGAACAGCAACAAAGAGCTGAAGCAGAGCAATCCTCGGGGTGAGGTGGAATGGGCTGTAATAGGCTGTCTTAGAAGCACCAGGCTTATTGAAAATAAAAAGAGTGAAATCTAAGATCAGGAGGGTAGAGAGGGGTGTAAAAAGTCCACCAGGACATTCTGAAGACGTTGGTGTGTGCAGGTTGCTGCCGGCGCCGCTGAAGGACGCGGTGGAGGTGTCCATGTGGAGGAAGTGCTACACCATGCCAGAAGTGAATGCAGCCCTCAGTAAGATCCAGCTCGTGGGATATTCCCAGAAAATTGTGAGTACCTCTAAAGCTGCCCTCAGGTCGACACCAACAGCTTGTCTCCCATCTTTTCCCTGGAAATGCCCTTCCTTTTCTCTTTCTCCTCCTGATCCCCTGTAAGATCTAGTTACTGTAGCCTAGGAAAGCAGGACTGGATTATAAGGAATGTCCCACAGTCTCTGCCTCCCAGGAAGGGTTCCTGTGTGGTGAAATTAGGGAATATCCATTTGTTTCTCCTCTTCCTTGGGGAGGCCAATTTTAAGGCGGTGTACCTTCAAATTTGGAGTTGATGGTTGGCCCACTGAGAGCTGGGAGGATGCAGGGAATGGATGGATCCTCTCTGTAAAGCCACATCCCCTCCTGAGTTACCGTATCTCACTTCTGGGAGTCTTCTGAGTGCTTCAGCCTCCACTTTCTTCCATGCTGTAAATTAGGGATTGTAAACAAAACCTAATGGTTCAACGTGAACTGCAGAAACTCCTTTCCCCGAGCTCCCAGATAACGCTCATTGTCTGTAATGTTGTTGACTATAATCCAGTGTAGTTTCCAGAATGAACTGAACCAACAATTCCATAGTCTGCAGATCCCTTGTGGTTTGCAGGCAGTATGTGGGCCATGGTACCTGTTTTTATTGCTCAGGGCCATAAGAAATTAAAAAATGGGTTAAAGTAAGTTGTGACTCCTGAGTATCCATGGGTTGTTACTCTTCATTTTCAACCACCCTCACAGTGTGGATGCACCTCCTAATTTTAACTCTGTGCATCTGAGCCAATGCTTTTACAATTACTGTGAAAAAAAAACCCCAACGTATTTTACCACCTCCCAAAGCTAACTTTTAAAATTATAACCAGACTTTAGAGCCTTGGTTTACATGCTCTGAGGGATGGAGGCCCTGCCTTGTTCTGCAAGGCATCCAAACCTGTATTGAGATAGTAGAAAAATCATTAGTATTGCAGGAATCAGGTGCTTGTTCTATTATTCAGTAACCAGAAAGCAGATCACATTAGGGAGGTGTACGTGGAGGCTTATTTTCCTCTCTCCAAACAAGGGTAACACCTTGCTGTGTGCAAGTTTCTAATGACACCAGGAGACAACTGTCAGGCTGCTCATGCTGAAACCAAAATGTGGGTTGAGTTTGCAGGGTGGTGTTTCTAAATCACCAGTAGACAGCATTTAAAAAGAAGTAAAGTTAGAACGTGAGTGAGTTTGAGGTTAAGTTTGTTTTCCACACTAAAAGCTTGCAACCCAAGCAGAGTTTTTTATCAGTGAAGAAGTGCTTGTCCTCCCTTCTCTCCTGCTGGCCAATACCAATTTAATTTGACTAAAGGAGGATAAAGTTTTCAAAGATTTAAAGCCCCTTCGAACTTTTTTAATACAGCAAAGGGAGGCATTAAACCAAGACCCTGGGTGATTCCTTTGTTTTGAGGTATGGTTAAGTCTGAGCTCAGTTAGATGTCACAGGATTCCCATGGAACAGAGACTTCATGGAAGCCCTGCCTCAGGAAAGCACCTGTCAGAGCATGTGTCCTGTTACTCATGAGTAATTCTCAGCTTCATAAAGGCTTTGAGTAGCAGAACTGATTTTAAAATTCACATCACTGATGATAAAATGAGCCGTTTTGGGACTCACCCAAGTTAATGTGTCTTGCTGTGTGTTCCAGGAGCTGTTTGGTGCTGTCCAGGTCACCCCCCTGAGCTCAGGCTACGCTCTTGGAAGTTCCAACTGGATCATCCAGTCGCACTACGAAAAGGTCTCCTACGTTTCAGGATCTTCTCTACTTACAACACACCCTCAGGTACAGGCCCTGACTTCTGTTAGTCCTCTTTAGAAGGAAATGTCTTAGCTAAAAACAAAAGAGGAGCTTATTCCAGCTGGGATCAGGTTTAGGATAGAAGCCATCCTAAGGTAATTCTGTTATCAGTGGCTGGGCTTAGTGGGCACACCCTGATAAGACACACCCTGATAAGTGACAGGTATCAATAGTTATGAGGGAAACATAAATTCTGTGTTATTGGTGATTTGCTGTTCACTTATAACTGTGAAATTCTCTTTAAACAGGAAATTTTTCAACAGAGTTAAACAATAGAGCATTAGTGAATTTTTTTTAAATCCATATTTCACCAACGAGTCTTCACAGACAGTTCACAGACTGCTTCTATATCACTTCTGAAACATCCTTCCTTGGGAGAAATGATGGGTAATTGCCTGCCAACTTTTCCACCCTGCTCTGCTAAGGGCAAAGTCTTTATAGTGCTGTAGATGTAATTTCCAGTAAATTAATTCTCTCCAGATCCATAAATTCTTAGTGCAAAGAATGGCTTGAAGTTTGCGGGGCCGTGTGCTTCAGAAGTTGTCAAAATAGTTAAAAGCATTATTAGCAGGAGGTATTTAAAAATAATTTTAGCAAATGTGTCAGGTTGCTGACCAGTAAGTGATTTCCCCCAAGGTGGGGGATCTGCTGGAGTGCTTTGCTTCTGAGCATCCTTCACTTAAAAGCTTGTTCTCAGGAGCTGAGCAGCTGCAGTAGAGAAAGGATCCTTAATAGTCTGGCCATTGTCGGCTGCACAAAATGTATCAGAGCCCCTAAATCCCTTTTTTTTCTCAGCCTCATTCCATCCTGGGTTGTGGTCTCTCGTCCCCTCCTAGTGAAGAAGCAGCAATATTTGACAAGGTATAAAAGGAGTATTTCCATGAGGAGAAACTTCTATAAAAGTCATTTGGTCACTGAGAATGTTTTGCCTTTGTTGGTGTGAAGTGGTGATTCAGTTTATCGGCTCAGACTGGCCACGCTTCATCATCTTCCAAAGGTGAACATTTCTCTGGAAACTCCTGGTAAAAGCCTTGTTTTTATGGAAATTAACTCCCAGTGGCAGGGATGGGGGTGTGAGTGAACTGCCTGGGAAGAGCACAGCCCATGAGCTGTGATCTGCACTCACTGCAACCTGCAGCAGAGGTGGGAGCATCAGGCAGGGCAGTTTGAGCTTAAACAGTGCAGGGGAAGGTGCTGGGAGCCTCCCCGAAACCCGAGGGACCTGCTCCAACAAGAGATTGAACCTGGGTTATTCACTGCTGACTGTGCTGCTTGTCCCACGTGCTTTCCAGAGCCTCATTTTTTAGCATCCAGTCCTTTGCACTTTGCATAATTTCGCACTAACACATAGTTTGAAGGAATATTTTGCCAGATAATGAAAACATTTAAGCTGTGCCAGGGGAGGTTTAGGTTAGATATCAGAAAGAAATTCTTTACAGAGAGAGTAATCAGCCCTTGGAATGGGCTGCCCAGGAAAGTGGTGGATTCTCCATCCTTGGAGGTTTTCAAGACGAGGCTGGACGTGGCGCTTAGTGCCATAGTCTGGTAACCACGGGGGGGTTGGATCAAGGGTTGGACTTGATGATCTCAGAGGTCCTTTCCAACCCGTCTGATTCTGTGATTCTGTGATAAAACCACATTCAGTTTGCTCTTTTCCTGTTATTCACCACATCGCGGACGTTACCAGAAATCAGCATTGTCTTGTATTTGCTCCCAGATGCTTTTTGAAGGCAGTGGGTAGTTTTTCTCCTGGGGTTCATCCCTGTGAACACCAGTACGGGCTGCTCCAATGTGGATTGTGTAATAAGCAGTGGGTTTTGGGAGCTGCCAACCAGCTCTTCATCCCTCTGATGCTTGACAGACAACATGTAACGATAACAATATCTTTGAGTGGCACAGAGTCAGAATCGCTGTTTGTCCGGCCTGTTTCTCCACAGAATAGTGGGGAGCAGTTCATCATGAAATCCCCAGTTTTTGAGCAGTGTGTGAAAACAGTCACTGCATTTTTGTGTTAAAAATGGATATCCTTTAAGCATATCCTGGGCTTTTTGAACAGCAGTAAAACCTGAGCGCTTTTCCAGTGAGCTGGGAGTTAGGCCTGGCATCATTAATTGTTCCCTTTTCTGTCTTCTGGCAGATGGTTTCTGGTGAAATTTTGCCTCCCCCTCTCCTGAGGCTCGAATTGACACCGTTGCCAGTGAAGTGGAGAACAGGAGTTGACAGCACAGGTTCAGACGTGTCACTAAAAGCTTTTTAAGACATATTCTTTACGTTAACCCACGAAAATCAATGCAGGCCCTCTCAGTGCAGTGGCATGTGAAATTATGTGGATCTAATATGGCATAATCATTATGTACATTATCACAGGCACATTCCGTATTATTTTTTATTGCATTATTGGCATTTCATTTTCACGGGCACACTACAGAGACTCAGAGATTGGGATAAATCTCACGTGTCAGGTCTGATCCTACCGGGGGGTGCACAGTGTAAACTTCTGTCAAAGTTGATGTGAAATTCCCCTGCTTGTTTAACAGAGCAAGGTCCTTCTCAACTGCTTCAGAATGGCTCTGGGAACTGTAATCAGGGGAATTAACCTCACAGTGGTCTTCAGCGTTCAGTAGA
The DNA here is from genome assembly GCA_013399855.1 of Oxyruncus cristatus. Taxonomy (NCBI): domain Eukaryota; kingdom Metazoa; phylum Chordata; class Aves; order Passeriformes; family Cotingidae; genus Oxyruncus; species Oxyruncus cristatus. Next base: position 262,054 of record VXAY01007418.1, on the reverse strand, counting down.
GGAAATCTCTTCATCAGTCTCTTGTGACAGAAATCTTCCCCCCTGGTGAGGCTGCAGAGAGTATCTACTCTCTGTTTGCTGATGGAGAGAAGTGGGTTTGCATTTCCAGTCTGCTTTAAGAAAATACCAGTATAAAGCATATTAGTTAATAGACCTCAGTGCAAAAAGGGTGAACCTTTTGAACTTCAATGATCCTTGGGCATTCCTTCCAATTCAGGATATTCTATGATGCCGTGATCCTATGATTCAGATTCATACCCAAAACTGGGAGCCTCAAGCCCAAAGGCCTTTGCTGATCTCGCCCCTTCCCAAGAGAATCCACTGAAGGGTTGAGGAAAATGGTGCTGCCCCTGTAGAGCCCTGGAAATCAAAGCTGACACCTGGATTTGCAGAGGGAAGTAAGCTGGAAACTAGAGCAGCCAGAGCTCAGAATGCACGTGTCAAACCTTCCTGACTCACTGCCACATGCTCAGCAAATTATGGCCTTCTCAGTGCTCAGCTCCCGAGGCCATGAACTGATTAGACTACAGGGAATATTTTGGGATGGATCCAGTTCCAATTCCGCTGTTTGTTTGGGCTCTGGGATGCAGGTAAACAGTTGTCCGTGTTTTTATTAACTCTGGTCAGGTTTCCACAGATGGAGGAATGTTTAAAGCGTTCCATGTGTGTTCTCCTTCTTGGTCTCTGTATCTATTAGGTCCTGCCAGAGAAACCTGTGTTACAACCTCCCATTCCTCAGGTTATTTCCCTGTGCTCTGTTCCAGCCCATGGACCAGGCTTCTCTTAAAAACAGCGACGTTCTCATCCTGACGGGTCTGACCCAAATCCCCACCGCCAACCCGGATGGAATGGTGGGAGAGTTCTGCAGCAACCTGGGTAGGTCACGGAGAGAAATCTTCTGCCTGTTTTATCATCTTATTCATGGCTTTGGGTGGGAAATAATTCTGAGATTCCTGGAACTGAGTAAGTTGTCCAGCTATAGCTGCTGGCATAAAACTACCTGTTTGGATTTTACGAGGTGCTCCTGATGTCATTAATACAGTAAGTGCTTGGAGAGACACAAGTTGTACCTAAAATGTTTTGGAATGGAACAGGTATAATGAGATTTAATCATCTGCTGCTCCTGGTTTGCTAAGTGTGTCACTTTGCTGCCAACAGGCTACGTGTGGCCTGGGCTTTGGATATTGTTCCCCAGCTGAAATATTACTATTTCCTTCCTTTATGTCAGCCAGTGTGAAAATCTTTACATGCTTTTTTATGACTTTCAGTTTTGAAAACAAGCACATCTGCTTCCCTTCTTACACCTGATTTTTAAATATATCAAAAGCAAACAGCACAATCTCTGTTTAAAAAAAACCCACACCAAGATATATTTATAGACCCCCCAAAAATATAAAACCTAATCAGACACTTTCACAGCTGGAAAAGCTGATAATTGCAAAGCTGTGATATCAGTGTGAATGACAGCATTTTCCAGCCTGTTTGGAATGTCACATCCAGTGCTGTTCTCTCCTTTTCTCCCCTTCCCCCACCTCAGTTCCTCTGCGCTCTCACCCTTCTTCCATCAAACCACTTTCTCGTGTCTGCCCTGCTGGATGTTGCCCGAGATCTTCCCTTTATTTTAAATTCTGCACTTTTTGCAAGGAAAACTACAAAGCTTGTGATGGGAGGGTCCTTACAGAGGTTACCAAAGACATGACAAGACTAACTCAGACCGAATTCCTGGTCTAGAAGAAGGTTCCCTGCCCGTGGCAGGGAGTTGGAACTGGGTGGTCTTTAGTGTCCCTTCCAAAACAAACCATTCAATGATTCTCGTAATAAAGCACGTTTTGGCATTTTCTAAGAGTGAGGATCAAGGGTTTTTCCGAAGATCCTTCTGCCAACGTCCTGGCTCCAACAGGGTCCATGAGCAGATACCTGGAGGAGAGTAGAACAGGGTGAGATTAAAGGATACTTTCCTCTCGTAACCTTCAAGTGTTTTTATTTCAGGAATTTCCTGAATCCGACCTGGCTTTTGTGTAGTTAGGGAAGTTCAGTGGGTTTGTTCCACCTCCCCTCAAAGCTGTGTTAACTCCTAACACCTGTGACTTCCTTTCCTAAGTGCTGTGTGTTTTACATGTCTGTGTTCCACCTGTGTTTTCATTGTTTTTAAGCACTGTTGGTAATTTTAATACACTGTGATCAGCTTTGGTGACCTTGCTGTGGTAGATCCAGATGTGCTGCCCTCCTCTGTCTCTCCTGAACCTTTGGGGGGGGTGGGTCATGGTGACGTGATCACCTTCCATCATTTCATTTGAATTAATCATTGCTAATTAAGATGCTTTTACAAATTAAAGTCTTAGGGATGCAGTTGGGCCGCAGCAAAATCCAGAAGCTGAATGTGTGTAAATAAACCTGTTACATGTGTTGGTGCAGGTGGGTTTGTCTACACAGGCTGTTCTGGTTGACAGAAACACTCTGAACTATTTTAAGGGTTTTGCAGAAGGTCTTCAAGCTTCTGCCTTGAATGAGAGAAACTCAGAGAAATGAGACAATCAGTAAAAACCAAAGGAAACTCCATGCTTAAAATAACTCCATTGGAAGAATCTGGAATTGGAGTTGTATTAGCCAAAAAACAGCAACCTGAGGAAATTAAGTAATTCTAAGTTAATACAGTGTTTGCATGATACCAGCAGCAGTTACACGTCTACCCAACATCAGGAGAAGAAAACAGGAAGTCAGTTTTCTTTCAAATGTGGAAAAAAGTGCAAAAAGCTGTGGGTTACTGGGAAAAACAAGAGTAGGCAAACTGAGCGCAGTAGTTTCCATCTGGTTTTTCCCATTTCCAAAATGTTCAGGGGAGTGCAGAAGCAGCTCGGAATTCACTTGGTGAAAGCTCTAAAGCGGACCAAAACTCACCAAAAACCTGTGTGATGAGGTAACAGTTGCACGTTGGTGAGAAGGGGCATGAAGCACAGAAATGGAAGTGTGAAAATCGTGCATCTTGATCTCTGTTCTCCTCCCAGCATGTGGAGCTGTAGAGGCTGATTCCCGTGATTCCCAAGTCACCTCCATGATTTCCTCTCCACGTGGTGTGTGCAGCACTGAAACCACACCTTGTCCCATCTCCAAATCCCTCTGAGTTTACCCCAAACCCCTCTTTTCCATGCTTGGCACCAACATTCTGCAGCTCAAGGAGAGCAGTTGCATTTTCACATTGCCTTGGGCGTCATCAGAAAAGTGTCTGTGGGGACAGTCTGGGACAATTTGTGTGAGTGTGTGTTTAAATAAAGCAGGAAAAAAAGCACAGTTTGCTTTTTAGGTGCCAACTTGACCTTGTGGTGGCAGCTGTTGGAAAAACAAGGATCTCTTTGGGAGTTGTGAATTGAACAACTTGTGATGGAGCCACTGAAGGAGACTAAATTTGAAATGCCGAGATTATTACACCGCTTTTTATCAAGAGGGTGCATCCATCATTCCCAGAGATAAATTGGGCTTTAAACAGCTTTCAAATAGATGTGTCCTCTTACTGACAACTCTGGAAAGTTGTTGTAGTGGTGCAGGGAGCCAGACTGGACCTGCTGCTTGCTTGGAAGGCAGTATGCTTGGAATAGGAAGGAGGAATAGGAATATTCACTAGACCAGTTTCAAAGGTGCATCCTGTGCCACCAGGAACATGGGATTTGATGGGACAGCAACCCTGGGTCCCTGGCCTGGTGGGCAGCTGGCTGGAAGAGTGCTCCAGTCCCTGGATTGGGATTTCATATTCTTTATGTTATTTCCTCCGTGGCCTCAGGAATCCTGAACTTCTGCTTGTTTTCACCAGAAAAGGCTTGAAGTTCCCAAAGTGGGGAGGGAGAGCTGTGAATTCGGGCTGTGTTCGGTCTGCATGGCCAGGTTCTGGTAGCTGGGGGGGCTGCAGGGGTGGCTTCTGTGAGGAGCTGCCGGAAGCTTCCCCATGTCCAACGGAGCCAATTCCAGCTCCAGGATGGCCCCACCGCTGGCCAAGGCTGAGCCCATCGGTGATGGTGGTGGAGCTTCTGGGATAACAGAGTTAAGAAGGGGAAAGCAGTTGCTGTGCAGGAGCAATTGCAGCCAGGGAAGAGAAGAGTGAGGACANAGTGAGGACATGAGAGAACCAACCCTGCAGACCCCCAGTCAGTGCAGCAGGAGGGGCAGGAGGTGCTCCAGGCACCGGAGCTGAGGGTCCCCTTCAGGCTGAGGTGCAGCCCATGGAGAGGCAGCTGTGCCTCTGCAGCCCAGGGAGGTCCATGGGGGAGCAGAGATCCAACTGCAGCCCCTGGAGACCCCACAAGGCCTCCAGAGCAGGGAGATGCCCAAAGGAGGCTGTGACTTCTGGGAAGCCTGTACTGGAGCAGCTCCTGGCAGGACCTGTGTCCCCCTGGAGAGAGGAGCCCACGCTGGAGCAGGTTTGCTGGCAGGACTTGGGACCCCACAGGGGACAGATCCCACTGGAGCAGCCTGTTCCTGAGGGACTGACCCCATGGGAAGGACCCACACTGGAGCAGTTCAGGAAGAACTGCAACCCATGGGAAGGGCTCACACTGGAGAAATTCCTGGAGGACTGGCTCCCATGGGAAGGATCCCACACTGGAGTAGGGAAGCGTGTGAGGAGCCCTCTCCTGAGGAGGAAGGAGCAGCAGAGGCAACATGTGATGACTGACCACAGCCCCCATTCCCTGCACCGCTGGTGGGGAGGAGACAGAGAAATCAGAATTGATTTTGAGCCCAGGAAGAAGAGAGAGGTGGGGGGAAGGTATTTTCTCAAGATTTGGTTTTATTTCTTATAACCCTACTCTGATTTGATTGGTAATAAATTAATTTCCCCAAGTCAAGTCCGTTTTTCCCGGGATGGCAGTCAGTGGTTGATCCCTCCCTGTCTTTAACTCTCGCACAAGCCTTTTGTTACGTTTTCCCCAGCCTGGGTCAACCCACCACAAAGGAATGAAACTCCCATTTTTTGGTGGCCTGGACACATTCTTTAACCTGCACTCTGATCCCAGCTGGTGTGTGCAGCATTCCTGCTGCTCTGGCCGTGGGTGCTTTCCTTTGCCCTCTGCAGGATTTTTGGGTGTGTAATGACACAGTGCAAGTTCTGGTCCTGGAGCCAGAGCTTCGACTCCCTCCCCGAGATGGCTTTGAAAATGTTGTTCTTAATCTCCTCATTCCTCCCTTCACATCCCGTTTACAGCTGGGATGGTTTAGGCTTACCAATAGTGTCACACATTGCTGGTGGCATCTCCATGTTCTAGACAAATGTGAAGTATTACTATTCATATTCACAAATATTTTGATGGCGTCGTTTGTTTGGGACCTGGAGAAATAAACCCACTGCACTGCAATGGTGTTATAAGTGATATAAAAGGTGCTTCTGACCACCAGCATGTCATCGGCACTGACTGCTACAAGGAATAAAGCACCTAAATACATGGGAAAGATCCCACTGGAGTCTTTGAAGTTCCCTAGACTCCATAAAACTTGCAAACACTCAGCCATAAAAATCTTCCCTGAGCATGTAGGTGGGGAAAAAAGACCCTTAATATGCTAAATTCATCCCCCAGAGCTTGTCAAGGAATTGAAGCCGGGGAAATGACCATGTTGGGATGTAATATCTGTGTTTTCAGGCACTTCCACGGCTTTTTGTGGAATGTTCGATGCGTGATGTTACTGCAGTTAACAGCTGTAGGTGGCTTTATCCCACATCCACAGGTGGTATCCTGGTGAGGCAGGAATTGCTCAGTGAGCTGGACAAAGTATATCCCCTTTCCCAGAAAGAAATTCTGGGAAATTTGTAATTCCTTCTGCCAAAGGAACATGCTGTTTGCTCAGTGCTTGCTTTTGCTGTCGTGCTCAGATCTGGCTCAGTTACAGAGTAAACCTATTTTTCTTTTTCCTTTTCCTCATTTTTTTTCCAGTCCCGTGCTGCCTGCAAGTTTTAAGTTGTTCTTGTTATGTGGAAAGGAGGGAAATATTTAGTTTTTAAAAAGGGGAAACACTCCATCACCCATTTCTGTATGAAATAACCACATCTTCAGCCTTTCCTCTGAAAACTGAGCACAGAACAGTTCCCCATGTGTTGTGCTTTTGGCTGAGACCTGCGAGCTGCTGTCCTTCCCCTCTGGTGGACAGCAAATAGCTGGAGCAGGGTTTATTTGGGTGGGGACGTGGTTTGCGTCCCTCATTTATCCTCCTGTGCCAGTGCAAGGCCGCCCTCTCCTGTCAGGAGTTTTCCACGTGTTCAGGCTGTAGATGGAGTTCTAAGCCTGGAGGAGGCAGTAAATAAATGTAATTAACGATCAGAAGCGTTCATCTCAATTCATAATGTGCTCTGCTGATTCGTGCTTCTTTTTATGTAACACGTGGATTAAAGTATTCAAAAGTTTAAATCTGAACCCTGTTAATTGATTTTCGTCATTTTTCTCTCCCGCAGCGATGACTGTCCGGAACGGAGGGAACGTGCTGGTTCCCTGCTATCCCTCTGGAGTGATCTACGACCTGCTGGAGTGCCTGTACCAGTACATTGACTCTGCAGGGCTCTCCAATGTCCCTTTTTATTTCATCTCACCTGTTGCCAACAGCTCCCTGGAGTTCTCCCAGATCTTTGCCGAGTGGTAGGTGTCCAGGGGCTGCTCCACCAGCCCCCCTTCTCCCCCTCAGCCCTGGGAAATTGTTCTCTCTGCCTGACATGTTCTAATTTACACTTGATTAGAATTTTCGGGGCGTTTCTGGAGTCACGGTGCGGGATGTGTGTGTGTGTGTCCAAGTAGATGTTCTATAATTAGGGAAGGATCATTTCCAACAGAATGTCCAAACTCAAATAATCTCTGCTTTTTGGTACTTGCACTGATGATCAAATGATGTTGCTGACTTGAGGGAGTTTTAGCTGTGCCTGTTTCCATGTCTTATCCCCCCCAAAACTCTACCATGGTGTCCCTGTATAAGCAAAATAGATTTTTCAGGCTTAATTTTGCTAAGCCAGCAGTGTATTTTCATGGCAAAAAAAAAAAAAGGCGGGAGTATCCTGGGCTGGACGAGGCAGAGCACTCGGGTCAGGAGAGGGGATCCATCCTGCTCTGCTCAGCCCTACTGAGGCCACGTGGAGAGTGTTCTGTCTCCAGTACAAGAAGGATATGGGATTGCTGGAGCAAGGCCAGCACGGGGACACAGAAGTGAGGAGCCCGGAGAGCAGAAGTCCCAGGGGGATCTTATCCATGTGTAGAAACACCTGAAGGGGGGAACTAAGGATGAGGGACCAAACTCTCCTCAGCAGGACCCACTGGCAGAACAAGAGGCGCAAACTGAAACGTGAAATTCCAACAGGGTGATGGCTTAAACTGCCAGAGGGCAGGGTTAGGGGGGATATTGGGAAGGAATTCTTTACTGAAAGGGTGGTGAGGCCCTGGCACAGGTTGCCCAGAGCAGCTGTGGCTGCCCCTGGATCCCTGGAAGTGTCCAGGGCCAGGGTGGAGCAACCTGGGATAGTGGAAAGTGTCCCTGCCCATGGCAGGGGGGTGAAACAAGACGAGCTTTAAGGCCCCTTCCAACCCAAACCATTCCATGGTTCTGCAATTCTGTGGAACAGTGCAACAGGCTGTGCAGAGAGAGCATGGAGACTTTCCTATGGAGTCACCAAAACCCAGCTGGACACAGTCCTGGATGATCTGCTGTACGTGGGAATGCTTGAGCAGGGGTTTGGGCTGGATCCCAAGAGGTCCATTCCACCCTCAACCACTCTGTGATTCTGAGCCTTGGAGAGGAGAGCCCAACCACTCGGAACTCTTTCCGAATTCTTAAAAATGGAGACATGCTCTGGATTATTAGAGTTAGGCAGCTTCTCCTTCCTTTCTTCCTCTCCAGATATTTTAAGTCTGGGGGCCCTGGAAATCTTATGTGGTTTGGTCCCTTGAGAGATTTGTCAAGGGGATTGAAATCTGGTGAATTTACATGGAATGGAGGCAGAGATACAACCATCTGTAAAACAGAGGTTTGGGGTCAGAGCTGGGCTTGGTATTCAGGGATTCCAGCCTTCAGTTCTACTCTTTAGTCAGCTGGAGTCAAATGTCCTGCTCTTAATACCTCTTAGACTTTATAAAAATTAGTTTGACCCAGGCTTATTGCTTTTTAATAAAGTTGAAAGTATGAGGCAGGCAGTGCTTCCCAGAAAAAGCCACCAGGACAGTGTCACTGCAGGTAATTGTCACCCGGACCTCTGACAAACAGCTTCCTTTAGCTTCTGGAACAGGATGAAATCAGGAATCTGGATAGAGCTCATCAATAGCTCTCAATATCTGTGTTTTAAAGATAAATGTTGTAAAATAGCAGGTCCCTGTGAGTGCTGGGCCGTGGTGAGAGGCATTTTTACCAACATTGCAGCTGCAAAAATAAAATGCACAAGGAGAATTAGGTTATAATGAACCAAAGGACCAAGTCGCCGATGAGAAGTGGGATGAGGCAAGTGGAATGTTTCTGTGGACAGATGATTTGGCTTTGCAAAAACTGCTGAGGTCTGGACTGGGAAATGGGGATGTTTAGTTACAGATTTGTTTCAGCAGCAAAGGATCTGTTACACAGCGTGTACAGAATTACCTTCAGCTGTCTTGCACCTTCTCTGCGTGATCTCACTGTGATTGAGTTGTTGTTCCATGTGGGTGTTGATCCTCTAACTAGAAAGACTGGAAGCAACAAAACAAATCAGTGATTTTGCACCTGATGCCAGAAATCCCACGGTGTTTTTTTTCCAAAAAAACAAAAAAAAAGTGTGTCAGTAGATGGCAGCAGATGCTGCAGGATGTTCTGCACCTCTCACCCAGCTGGTTCCCTTTGCTTTTACAGGCTGTGTCATAACAAACAAACAAAGGTGTATCTTCCAGAACCTCCTTTTCCCCATGCTGAGGTAAGTAACCTGTGGTCTTGTTTAGTTTCTGGATCACAGTCCCGTGTGGTGGTTGTTTTTTGGGTGAACCCTTGTACAGCTCCTTAAGTTTTGTGTTGTTATTCACACAAGGGGTTTTCTTTTTCCTTTTCTTTCTGTGATGAATTTGGGAGCGTGGGGGAGGAAGGAATGATGGTGTTCCCTCAACTCCAAGATTCCCATCTTTATTTCAGTATCTCACTTACACACGGTTCACTCCTTCCCCCTCAGAATGTGATCCGTGTACACATGGCTGGATGTTTGCTCTTATCCCACTGCAACCACGAGTATTCCCAGTGTCCAAGCAGTTCATTTCAAAGCCTAAAACTAAGAGCTTGTTCCTAGAGACAGTTTAGTCATCCCAGCTCCTGCCTCCCTGGAACAGGCAGCATGTTTGCTACAGGAGAAATGGTACCTTGGAAGAGAGTTTCTATATAAAAACTTAAAGCTTGTAGCACGGGGTGCTGTCATTGGCAATTTTAAATGGAATTACTTGAGCATTGCAGTGAAGCAAGGAGGAATAAAATTCCTGGCTTTGGAGGATCTTCCCTGCAACAAAACAAGAATTGTTTGAAGGGAAGTTTTAGCCAACCAGACGTTAAAGAAATGTGGGGGAACTCGTGCCTTCAGAGGTATCCCACGTATCAAGGAAGGAAATTCTCCACTGGGAACGGTTTTCCCTCTGAAGTAAACGAGAGGCAGGTTGGGAAAAGAAGAAACAGGACTGAGAAATAATTTTAGCTAAATCCTACTCCAGTGAGCCATTTGGGGCATGCAGAAAACTGTCTCTTGTAGCTCCTGTGGTCCAAACTGTTTCGTGAGATGTCCAGGGTGGTCACTGCAGATTTAAGAGCCCAGAAATTAAATCCTTTTACAGACATGTTTGGTTTTTTTCCATCTGAAATGTGTCATCCGGGGATTTGTTCTGGAAATTGCCATTACCCGTCATATCTATCATCTGTAGGTGTCTCAAAGGCGTTGCTGGAAGTAGGATCTGACCAGGAGCCCTCACTCTTTCCAGATGCTTGAGCGTATTTCAAGCAGGATGTGCAGTGAATTATGTATAATCTGTTACCAGAAATAATGTGGACTACAGGGCAAGCCACCTGTTCGCCACTTATTTTCAAACCAAAAAAAATTATTCCCACTGATAAATCAATTCCAAGGGCTGCTCCCTGAGTACAGGACTCTTTTCCCCTCCGTCTCTGCTTTCTGGGGTGTCCTTGTTGTCCCACAGTGTCATTGCTTTCACTGACAGCCCAATATTCTAGTTCACAGTATGCTCTGGAACTGGCAGATTGAAGTGAAAACCCATCCAGAAAAAGAGAAGCCAAACATGCAGCTGTCACAGACTGGATTAATTAACCCATCTTATATGATGGGCCTTTGTGTTTATAGAGTGATAACGGTGTCCTCTCATGCTTAGGATGTTTTATATTCTCCAGAGGCCTGTTGATGATGAGATTTTTAACCATATTATTGTGTTGAAACAGCTTTGCAAAAACTGCCCTGTGCTTCATGTGGAGATCAAGGTGATTATGCAGGAAAGGGCCTTCCAGCAGGAGATCACAGATCAGCTTAGGGACGTGCCTGTTCCAGGGACCATCCACAAGATGTCCATGGCAGGGCCCCACTGCTCAGCACACGCCTTGGATTCCTTGTTAAATCTGCAAAATCTTGCAGCTGGCGCTGTGTGTGTACCTCACACAATATAAAACATCTATATAACCACTCTTCCTGTGGCTCCACAACCTCCCAGTCGGGAGCTTTGCCTACTGGCACTTCAGGGGGGTTTTTAATGAGCATGAGAAGCAGACAGTGAGTGATGGTTTCCACTGGACAGGTTGTTAGTGGGGAATTGCTTTACTTTTCTGGAAGTAATGGTGGGTTGCGCGGTGTAACCTGCACAGAAATTGCCCATCATGAAAGGATGTGCTTTAACTGCCCAGTTGTTGGAGGAAAATAAGGGAATTACTCAGACATGTCTCTTAGTTCTTAGGAAGCATTAATAACGTGCCTGGCATGATACATCAGAGAAGGACAGGCCAGGAAATAAGTTTCTAATTATCTCCAGAACAAGCCCAGCCCAGCACAATGCTGGTCCTGAAATTTGATGTTCCTGTTTAGTTGTATAAACAGGAAGATTTAAAAGCAAACAAGGCAAAAATTCCCCCAGATCCTTGTTGTGGTCTCTTGCAGCAATGAGTTCCAGCATAGTACAACAGAATAATTACTTCCTTTAATCAGCTGGGATTGTATTTGGCATTTCACTTAACTATCCCTTTATTATTGTCACAAGAAGATAAATAAAAGCATCATCATTGTCTCTACAATTACTATTTTTATTTCCCCTCGCTCTCTACACTGAGTTGTTTGAAGCTTTTTCCTTCTCTTTGCATGGAAATTTTCCAGGTTTATGGTTTCTGTTGCATGTTTTGAGCTCATTCCTTGTTCTGCTGTGCTGAATAAAACCAGACACGTGTTCAGCTCTGCAGAGGACCCAAAACACTTCTCCCTCCTCGTTAGTCCCACTTTAATGTAGTAGTAGGTGCTCATCCATCTCCTCTTACACAGTCACTGGCGCAGTTTTCCAGGTGGAAATTTGTTTCCCAATGTCCAGTCTGAATGAGCAGGGAATATACTTTCCCTCTGAGCAAGGAATGTGGGTTAAAGTGCTTCAGGTTTGTAGGGATGGATTTGTATATCAATTCCTGCTGAAATTAATCCGAATGGAGTGCCCAGATTCTTGCACAAGCTGATGAAGTCCCACCTGCAGCCCTTTAGCAGTGCACAAACCAAAAAAAAAAACCTTCTTTTTTAAAGGCATTTCTGAGGGAAGAGTTGCTGTGACTCTTGTTGGAGGGACCTGGGATATGGGTCAGGACTCCTGTACATTCCAGCCAGACATTTCCCAGGAGGAAAGCCAGGAAAGTGGAGGACCAGTTAGGGAAGGGATGGGTGGCTCTGTGAGTGGCTCTCCCCTGTGCTGGAACAGAAGTGGAAACTCAGTTTTTCACCAGCAGTTGCTGTGATGGGGAAGGGAGGAGAAGGAGCTCAAACTGGGAAAGTGTTGGAAGTTGCTGCAAAGTTAAAAACTGGAGATCCCAAATGTTTGTGGATACAGCAGGCTGGGGAGAGGGGGCTTTCACTCCCAAGCCCCTGTATCAGTTATATCCAAGGATCCACTGTCTAAATAGCCTCAGATTTAAGCTCCACAATGCCTTGATGAAATGCTCTGGCCCACAGATCAGTAATTTGTTCTGTTTAGAAGTGGAACCAACTTGTGTTTTATCAAATTCCACGTGGGAATGTCCCATCCTAACACAGGCACAGCTCAGGAATTAGCCACTCCCTGGCCATTTTACCAGGAACCATGGATTGCACCCTCTGCACCATCCTTTTTTGACTTTATAAATTAGTGGCTGAATTGTTCCAGCGAGGCAAAATGAGGAGCTACCACTCCTTTTCCTCTCTGGTCGATCTTTCCACGGACAATTTCAGGCTCTGAGATAAGTGACTCCAGACTTCTGTAAATGTCTGCAACAATAAAATTTGAGAGGTAATTTATATTGATCAGTATTTGCCAGTGGAGAAAGAATTTGGATTTACTGTGCTCTTATTAAGGATTCTGTGAGCAACATCTAAGAGAAATGGCTACAAAAAAAATCCTTTTTTTCTGACTCAAAGATGAGCCAGAGTGGGAGTAATATTGATTCTGTGGTCTTAAATACCAGCATTTTTCTTCCTCAGCTTTGATTCCCTCCTCCGTAGACCAGTTCCTGTGTAAAACATTTCAATAAATACCTGGAATCAGGTGATTGTATAGTATTATAGTTTGCTTTATAGTTCCATAGAGAATTGTAATATGAATAATTATTAGAGTGGAGTTGAACGACTCAATGATCCTTGTGGGTCCTTTCCCAGTCTGGATATTCTGTGATAGAATTAGACCCCTGTTAGTGTTGATTTTATGGAGGGAGTGAGGGAGGTGAAATAATAACTGTATCATTCCCTGATAGGAACCACATCTGTTCCAAATTCTGGCTACAGAGCACACACACACGCACAGAGTAAATAGCAGTGTGTTTTGGCTCACTTCAACAAAGGGTACACAAAGGCTCTGGAGATTTATCCTGTTTATAGCAGCAGTTGCTGACCCTGTAAATCAAGTCCACAGCTTTAAAGGGAAGCAGAACCATTTGGGATTTTCAGAAAAAAACACAGCTCTCAGTCTTGATTCAGTGCTTTACCAGCCTCTGTCTCTTAAGCTCTCAGTCAACAGTGGTTCTTTCTGCACAAAGATGCTCTCTGAGTGTTGCTCCTGGTTTCCAGCTTGTGGAAATCCTGGCTGGCTCAATGCTTTTGGCCCAAGTTGGAGATCTGACCTTGGCTGTTGTGCTCACACACCCCATGTCATCTGCACATGCAAAAAACCCTGTACAAAACGTTACAAATTCAGTCCCCTTCATGACTCGTGAAATTTTGTTGGGCCTGTCCTGCGTTTCAGCCTCGTATATTTTTTGATGGGGTAATTAGGGAAGACTTTGCTGTAGACACTAAAATCCACCAGCTGCTTTATCACTGGAGTGGACAGAGCATCTCCAAAGTTGTTTCTGCAGCCTTTCACCCTTGCTCTGCCCACCTATGAGAGCCAGAGACTGGGGGCTAAACTACAGAGCTTCACAGCACTTATCATAAAAGATCTCTCGAGATAAAAAGAAAAGATAAAGAAAAAAAAATCATCCCCATTGAGGCCCTGAAAACTGGATTAGAGACCTCGTGTCTCTTTTCCAAAGTGATAGGATAGGATTTGAAGCTTCCATAATGCTTTGAAGAGAATCCAGCTTTTATGTTGCTAAGCAGTGGACATTTGTGTAGGTATAGCAGGGAAATAAGCTGTTCACTACTGCTTTTGTATATGGAGTGCTGCTCTCACATCTTCACAAAGCTTTGAATGCTGCACACAAATATGTATCATTTGAAGGAGCCTGTGAAAGAGGAAGAACACTTTGTGATTATCCAGGAGGGTGTTACATAAATGGTGGCTCTAGAAATGTCTTTCACTTGTCTGCCTGTCCCTGGCATAGTTTGTGCCCTGGAATGTCACATATCCCGTTTAATATTTGAAGTACAAATTGTCCCCTTCTCCCAGTTTACCCAAATTAAACCGCTTTTGCAACTTCAGTTTTAAGACTTTTGTCTTCCCCCCCCCCCCCAAAAAAAGCAACCAAACCACAGGAAAGCTTCTTGGGGTCATTTCCTACAAGTTCATTTAAATGCCAGAATTTTATGGATTCAAATTTGGTTGGCCCATTGTCTGCTAAACTGCAGTTTGTGTTACTGAAGCTAAGTTTAGATTCTAAATCCTGCCTGCCAGATGTGTTAATCAGAAATCTTTACCAGCCTTAATTGCAGGAATGTTTTTGAGATTCAGTGCATATCAACTGCCAGAGCGGTTGCTGGATGGTTTTTTATTCCAGTCTCCCGCTTGAAGTTTAAACAGGAATCAGATATTACTTGTGAACTGCAGCAAAGTGTAGTCCCCTTTCTTCATCCTCCATGATCCATGGAAATCACTGGCTGTGTCCACCTACAGAATGGTGTGATAACCGTAAGTTCTGGAGTGCTTTGTGGTGCATAAGTTGATAGAAGACTTCGAGAAGCATCAGAAGTCTCAGTTTCCCTTCAGTTCCAAGTAGGCACATAATCCTGAGTTAGATCTGCCATGGTAAGAAATAACACAAAAGAAGAGGAAATGGCCTTAAGCTGAAGGAGGGAATGTTTAGGTGGGATATTGGGAAGGAATTGTTGGCTGGGAGGGTGGGGAGGCCCTGGTACAGGTTGCCCAGAGAGGGTGTGGATTCCCCACCCTGGAAGTGTCCAAGGCGAGGTCGGACGGGGCTTGGAGCAACCTGAGATAGTGGAAGGTGTCCCTGCCCATGGCAGGGGGTGGAACTGGATGAGCTTTAAGGTCCTTTCCAACCCAAACCATTCTGGGATTCCATGACCAGTCCAACCCCCTTTAAACACTGGCTCCCCAAGGAGGCCCCATTCCCCTCGTTCCCGCTCTTTATCTCTGTGTCTGTTCTCTGTTGCTCAGTGTGTGATTTCCTGTGTTAAATTACATGGCTTTTAAGAAAACTGTATTTACACTTATTTTCAGGCTGGAGATGGAAGCATAAACCTGCCAAGAAAAAAAACTTCCGAATATTGCCTGAAAGTGCTTCCCAGACTGGTTTATTAAATTGCTTTTAAGTTGCACCTTGTTTTGCAGATTAGAAAACAGTGGCAGGAGGAATAAAGCAAAACTCTTTGAAAAGTGCCTTGATAAATAAACTTCATCTCAGTAAAGAAATCTGTTCCACCTGCAGAGCTGATTGCACTGTTTGCAAGGCATCTTCTTGCTCTTAATTCATTTTTATCACTATTTTCAGAGAGAGTTAAGGAAGGGCAAGTCAGTCTGTTCTTTTTCAGCAGATTTGACTCTGTGGGAACCCTTTAGACCAGCAAAGCTCGTGGTAAACATTCTGCTGAAGGCACATGTGCCTGGTACTGCTGTGATGGAAGAAAAGCAGGTTAAACATGTGCCTGGAGCTCTTTGCAGACATGGCAAAGAGGAGAGAGGAGCTTATTTTGAATCTGGCAACTGAGCTCTCTGTTCACTCCAGGAAACTTGAAGCAAGGGAGTGTTTGCAGAGTTTCCTCTCAGTCACCAACTGCTGGTACCAAAGAAATGAGAGCAAGGACTTGGAGGCACCTGGCCCCATGCTCTGACTTCCTTTTCATAACATTTAGGACAGTCATGACTAAATTCATTGGAAAGTCAAAGGGCCATGCAGGAAGGGACTCTGTGATGAGTTAGGAATAAATTGTAGGGTATTTGTAATCTCTTGTAAATAAACACACTGAAGCACAGAGGCCTGGAAGGTTGGTCATGTCTGGGTTTTTGTTTTTATTTCAGCTCATTCAGACAAACAAATTGAAGCATTATCCCAGCATCCATGGGGACTTCAGCAATGACTTCAAGCAGCCCTGTGTTGTGTTCACTGGGCATCCCTCTCTGAGGTTTGGGGACGTGGTGCACTTCATGGAGTTGTGGGGAAAATCCAGCTTGAACACTGTCATCTTCACAGGTAAGTAAAATGCTGATCTCGTTATCAAATTAGCAGTAGGTTGTGCTCTCTGGTTAAGTGTGGCCACATCCCTGGGGCTTTACTCATTTATTCTGGGGCAGAAGTTTCTGACTTCAGCAGCAGCTTATCTAAATTAAGACCCCAGGACTGACTGTAGGGCCAAATGTAATTATTGTGCCATTTAATTCTCTGTGGCCCTGCAGAGCCAACCTTTGCCTTGCAGAGCCCGTTCCTGCCACGTCTGAGCAGGAGCTTTGTTCTGCTCAGCAGTAAAATGCCTACAGGAAATGAAGTTCTGAATTAAAAGCAGCTGGCTGCAAGTTAAACCCAGGCAAGACCTAATTGATGCTGGTCAGGAAGGAGAAACACTTCTTTTCCATATTCCACTGGAACCACAAACTTTTCCTCATCCCTTCTCCTGCCCTTTCATCAAAACCTCAGGCAACCAGAGAGTGTTTCTGGAGAGGTTTCTGTCACCTCTGCTGTTTCACAAGTGTGCCCACCACGCAGACCTGGCAGTGGGATCTGGGCTGTTCCTGCCTTTTGGCTCAGCTTTTCCTTGGATGCTTTTTGGCTGGCAGACACCTTTGTAGCCAAAGCTGAAGGTGCAGCTCTGGCTGATAGCTTGGCAGCTGTTTTTTCCCAATGCCTCAGAAGCACAACAGGTCTTTTAAGTTCCTCCTCTTCCCTCAGTCTGCTTCTAGTGCTGACTCTGCTCAAAAATACTTTAAGGCCTTCCCTCAAACTGATATCCAGGTGTATTTATACCTGGTGTGTCATCCCAACAGAACCCATGGTGGGAATTCTTCTGATCTGAGAAGGCAAACAATAATCCTTTAGGCCGTTACTACCGATTTTGTGTGTAATGAGCTCTGGTATGATGGGAGGTGTGTTATGTTTAACTTATCCAGGTAAAAAAAGGTGTGGATTTGGGACTTGGACAGAGTAATGGGGAAGAGAATCCTGAGTAATCAAACTACTCCCACAGCAAGGGTGGGATGGGGTCCCACTGTTAAGCTTCTTTTCCTTCTCTTTTTAGTGAAGAGGAAAACTGCTGGAAAGCACAAAATGTCCTGAAGCAGAGAGGGCTGGGAAAGGGTTATTTCCTTCCCTCTTACTTTTTTAAGCAAGTCCCTTTGACTCTTTCATAATATTGACACCAAAAAGTGTCACAGTATCATGATACTGCTGAACCAATTTGGGGAGATTACAAGTGTGTAATTAGCCCTGTGCACGGGGAGGGGAGATACGAGGGGCTCCTGCTGGGCACTTAAATGTAGGCTCTGTTTGTGCTCGAGTGTTGTGTGGTCCCACAGCTGCTGCAGTGCCATCCCTCCTGACCCTGGAGTAGTTCAGGAGACAAGCCCTAATTACTGTAATTGGTAAAATTGCAAACTAGATCTGCATTGTCTTGGAAATAGCAAATTCTGCTCTGGCTGGAAGTTCCGTTCGGAGTGTGCAGAGCCTTTGCTGGGGTGTGTGTTTCATGAATCCCTGGGGAATCGGTGGCATTAATCATGTTCTGAGTGTGCTGCCCAGGGTGTCAGAAACTGGCCTTTAATGGCAGGAACTCTCGTTCTGTGTCCTTTTGAAGGGAGAGGCAGTTGACCTTTCTGTGTTAAATCCTAATCCTCTGTGGACCGGGGCAGTCGAGCACTTCTGTCGGAGCCTGGCAGGTTGTTAAGGCATTGGAATGTCAGTCCTGACAACCTGGAGGTGCATCGGGTCATGGTCTTGGAGCCTTTTTTTTTCCCAGTTTATACTTCAAATAAAGCACCAGTTGAGAGCTGCTTTGATTGGGTGACCTTGGAGTGCACAGCGATTCCAGGTGGTTCGTTTCCTAAATTCATCTGTCCGTGGCTTTTGTCTCTGTCTGGAGGCACATCCACTGGGCAGGATGTTCCTACTTCCTTCTGACTCTCTAGTCCCAGTCCTACTTTTTCCATTTAATACTTGAAGTAGAAATTGTCCCTTTCTTCCATTTTTACCCAAATGAAACTACTTCTGCAACCTCAGCTTTAAGACTTTTGGCTTCCCTCAAAAAAAGATGCCTCAGCTGGAACAAAACCACGTGGTTTAAAAGTGGTGGACTTGGCAGTTGGACCCAGTGACCTTAGAGGTTTTTTCCAGCCTAAATTATTCTATGATCTGTGGCTGTAGAAATTCCCAGGAGATTAAATTCTTCTGTTCTTGGTAACTCCAGTGAAAATCTGAAGCATCGATGCCCAATAAAATTACATTAATATTAAATTAATAAATGTTAATTTATTGTTTTACAGTTTTTCTGGTTTAAGCTAAGATCTGTGGTTATGAAAAACCATTGAAGCGGTTGTGAGAGCAGATGATATTTTAGCTTTTCCCGTGAAAGACTCCTGGTTTCTAATAATCAAGGCCTTTAAACTACAGGCCATCCAGCGTTGTTAATGGTGACACTGCTTGTTCAGTCCACAGGAGCCAGGTAGTCTCCACCTTTCCAATCTGTGATGTAAAAAACAACTCCAAGAATATGGATTAAACCAGCAGCAGCAGGACCCCAGCTGTGAGGGAGCTGTGGTGCTGCTCTGCTGGCTCCTGTCATTGCAAACATTCCTGCTGGAGCACTATTGAGTAGATTATTGATTAAAAATATCGAACACCACCGAGCCACAAAGAAATTCTGGAAGGAGACGCGGTACAAAGAAGCTGCTTCTTGCTCTGGTAACGGCAATGCCTTAAAAACCAGCTCCCTGGGACATCTTAAACCCGCTCAGTGCTGTGCAGGGGAAGGTTTTATAACTCCGTGTCACACAGCAGTGGATCAGGAGTCCTGGGGGAGAAGCTGCAATTCTGTCAGGAAAAGTCGCTGCGTGTCCTTGACGAGCACAGTTTGCCACCAGACGGGTGACTTTGGATTTGTGGTGGTTTCAGAACAGCAGTTCCTGTGGGGTCACACGAGCTGAGACCAGCTCAAGTTGAGTTTTTCACATGTGAAGATTTTTCCAAGTCTGGGGTTAGGATCCCTTCGTCAGAATTTCTCACTTTTCCAAGGCTCTTATGTTCCCCTTATGTTCCTTTTAAGTTCCTATCATGTTCCTGTTGTTCAGAGACACACTATAGACTGGGTGCCCTTTGCGATTCCCAGATCAAAAATCCATGTCTGTACCATTATCTGAGCCTCTGACTCAGAAATACTCAATATGAGCAGGTGCTGCCTCAAATCTCCTCAGATGGGATGGAAAAACTTTCTTCTCATAACTTTTTTAAACTTACTTTTTACAATTTCACGTCACATCTCCAACAGAGGAGCTCTACCTGACTTAAGCTTTCTGTTTTCCCCAGTGACTTTTAAAATGTCTTCTGATTTAACCCTAATTGATCCCTGATCATTCTTCAACTAGCTGCCTTCCCAGTACTCCTATTTTTAAACTTCTGCTCACTGCTGTTAAATTTAACTGACACTAAATGCCATTTTTACATGGGTATTTTTAGGCTTTGTTTCACTGCCACCACCACATCTGCTTTTAACTAACGTGGCTTTTTGCCCAGTGCAATTTGTAGTTCGTGTTTGTGGATTCATGGCTTTTGGGGCATCTTGTAAGATGTCCTCGTTAATATTTCTCACTTTAATGTTCCCAGACAATTGCTTTACACCTGGGAAAATGATCCCTTTAAAGGCTCCAAACTTCTGTATCCTTGGCTGGCGCCGTGTTCTGCTCTCACAGGGTGAATATCCCCCCATCACTCACTGGTGCTCAGCCAGCAGCAGATTTTTGGGAGAGCAATTAACTTGTCTTTATGCTGGATGTCCTGCTGGGTGCTGAGATTTGAAGGAGATTTTCCCTTGCTGTCTCCAGGAGAAATGCAGCCCTGTGCTCTGCTCAGGAGTCTCCGAATTTCAGTCTCCTTTAAGTTCCTCCTTTCACAGCCTGAGCAGGTACCAGAGAAACACCTCGTGCTGTTCTCCAGCAAGGCTTGGAACTGCACTTCGCCCTGCAGGGTGTCCTCTGGTTCAGGATAATCCAGCAGACAAGGCTTCCATCCATCCCTTTCCCTTTTTTCGCATTCTGTCCTTATCAAACTAATACCAGTTTTCCTCTTTCCAGCATTCCCTTGTGTCCTCTATCCCACAGTTGTCGGGTAGGTGGTGATGGCATAAGCATTTCCACATCATTAGCTGGTGACCCCCAGAATCAAGAGGTTACATCTACCCTACACTGTGTCACCCGAGATCTACATTTGTCATCCACCCCAAAAAAAACCCCAGTCTTTTTCTGTAATATTGTCAATGTTTTATTTCTCTCTGTGTGAGTAAAAACCCATTTGCTGCCTGACTTTTCCCTGGCAAACCTCTAATCTGATTTTTAAAAGTCAGTAATGAAAGGCCCTTTGCTTTTCCACCAGTCTAAACCTGGCACTCAGATTCAGAAGAATACATATATAAATATATAACAATATGATCTTTATGCTGCATTTTTATCACAGTTGAAAACCAGGCTGCCATTTGAGTTACCTTTATGAGACCCAAAATGACACATCTTGCCTTCTTTTACGGGATCTGATTAAAAAGAAGAGGTGGTGTTTTTGTCATGATTAAATTTGCTCTAAAAATCATGCAATAATGTGTTCAAATGGAATAGTGTTGCTCTGTTGCTTGATTAAGGGAAGACTAATTGTGGGCGTAATTTTCATCAAATTAATTGAAAATAATGGGGAGGGGGGAGGAAGGGAAGAGAAATCTATAACAGAATTAACACTGCTGAAACAACAGCTCCTTTAATTCCTGAATGTGGAATCTGAGAAGGATTGGGCCGTGTTTGTTGTTAACAAACGTTCAGTGTTTCCAACATTTCTCTCTCCAGAACCTGATTTCTCTTACCTGGATGCTCTGGCTCCGTATCAGCCCTTGGCAATGAAATGTGTTTACTGTCCCATTGACACAAGGCTCAATTTTATTCAGGTGTCTAAACTGCTCAAAGAAGTACAGGTAAGGATTTTTCTGTTGCCTTTTCCTATGTTTCTTCATGCCCCTGAAATAAATAGCTCAACTGTGAACAACTGATACATTAAACAAAAATCAGGACAACACCTTTTTTTTTTTTCTTCCCATGAGAGATCCCAGAGCATTGAGCTCTCCTTTAGGAGAGGTCTGGGAAAAAGGCCAGAGGAATCTTGTAGTCTCTGCATTCCCCCCCTTGACTCTTTTGGGCTTTAGTGGCCTCTCCCGGTCCATCCCACTTGTTTCTATTGAAATTTGCTTTCTGACTCATGACACGATCAAAGTAATACTCAGATTTTTTTCCTGGCTGAGTTTTTCCCTGTGTTTTGCCTTCAACTTGTTGAACTCAGAGATACTTCACACATGCTCTTCCAAACCTCCTGGATCATTTTATCTCATTGTTGTGCCTTGCCGCTGCACAACGGATGGAATTGCCACAGCCTGCTTTTGGATAAGCATCTTCTCCCATGTTTTTCCTGATGTGTTGTGCTGTCTCCAAAACACTTTGCAGAACCACTGTCTTCTCCTCTGCCTTCCTTAAATCCTGCTACAATCCTTGTGGCCACCAGCCTGGTTCTGCTCTGTCAACGTATTGCTGACAGGTCACGAAGGCTCAAAGCGTTGCTTGTTGTGCTGATGTTTTTCACAGAACCACAGGATACGCTGAGCTGAAAGAGGATCATCCAACAGGACCATCCCAAAAAGTCACACCCTGTGCCTGTCATCCAAATGCTCCTTGAGCTCTGGCAGCCTTGCTGCTGTGACCACTGCCCTGGGGAGCCTGTTCAGTGCCCAACCACCCTCTGGGGGAAGAACCTTTTCCTGAGATCCAACCTAACCCTGCCCTGACACAACTCCCTCAGGTTCTGTCCCTGGTCCCCACAGAGCTCAGTGCCTCCTCTTCCCTTCCCCAGGAAGTTGTAACTGCAGTGAGGTCTCCCCTCAGCCTCCTCTTCTCCAGCTGAACACACCAAGTGCCCTCCCTTTTGTGTTGACACATCTGTGTGACAATTCGGGACGGCCCCCACCGCTCCAGCCATTTGCTTCCAGTTTAGACGACAAGGATTTGGACGAAAAATCTACTCCGTCTTCTTCCTTTTTTTCCTCTCCTCGTGGCAACCGCTGATACCGAAGTGGTGATTTAAGGACACGGCTCCTCCTGTTTTGCAGCCCCTGCACGTGGTGTGCCCGGAGCAGTACACGCAGCCCCCGCCCACCCAGTCGCACCGCACGGACCTGATGGTGGACTGCCAGCCCCCGCCCATGTCCTACCGCCGCGCCGAGGTGCTCACCCTGCCCTACAAGCGCCGCTACGAGAAGATCGAGATCATGCCAGACGTGAGTGACTGCACTGGGGATGAAGGAGGGTGGGGGGGGCTGCAAATGCCAGCTGCTGCTTCGGCAGCCCCTTTAGAAATCACGGAATTGTTAAGGTTGGAGAAGACCTTGGGAGATCGTCAGGTCCGTCAGTCCGCCAGGCACCACTAGTGTGGTCAGCACGAAACCGTGTCCTCAAGTGCCACCACTGCCCCAGGCAGCCCCTTCCGATGCCTGACTGCCCTTTTGGGAAAGAAATGGTTCCCAGTGTCCAATCTAAGCCTCGCCTGGCGCAACTGGAGGCCACTCCCTCTCATCCTGTCCCTTGTTCCCTTGGAGCAGAGCTTGACCCCCTCCTAACCCTAACCCCCCCTACTGTCAGGGAGCCAGATCCCTGATCCCTCTTTTCTCCAGGCTGAGCCCCTCCAGCTCCCTCAGCTGCTCCTGGTGCTCCAGCCCCTTCACCAGGTGTGTTTCCATCCCTGCACACGCTCCAGCCCCTCCGTGTCTCTCTTTTTGGGACTGTCCCAGCACTGCCCCAGCCCTGGAGTTGCAGCCTCAGAACTAAAGATGTTTGTTTTGAAGATACTTGCAGCCTTTGACTAAAGGGATCTTGTGGTTGGGGTTTACTGTTGACTGTGATCACGTAAAGCACGTTCCGTCGAATGCAGGACTAAGAAAGAAGCATTTTTGAGAGGTAATTTCACTGTGTCAGCTGATGGGAATTGAAAAAAACATTGGCTGGCTGAGAGAGATGGGGCTGTTCAGCCTGGAAAAGAGACCTTGGAGCCCCTTCCAGTGCCTAAAGGGGCCCCAGGAGAGCTGGAGAGGGACTGGGGACAAGGGATGGAGGGACAGGACAGGAATGGCTTCCCACTCTCAGAGATCAGGGAGAGATGGGATATTGGGAAGGAATTCCTGGCTGTGAGGATGGAGAGGCCCTGGCACAGGTTGCCCAGACAAGCTGTGGCTGCCCCCATTCCTGGAAGTGTTCCATGCCAGGTTGGAGCAACCTGGGATAGTGGAAGGTGTCCCTGCCCATGGCAGACCGTGGGATGGGATGATCTTTAAAGTCCCTTCCAACCCAAACCATTGTGGGATTCTGTGATTGTAGGCAAGCAAAAAATATGTTCAAGTGAATTGTCCTTTACAAGGATATCACATCTCACAATTCAAAGGGCGATCTCTGCAAGCCACAAGTGAGGCAACCACTCACCTCCAGTTTAAATGTGGGTGTGAATTAGTTGGAATTTAGTGCCCCAGGGTCATGGAAAGGATCCAAGGAATCTGGGACTTGGTAGCCAGAAGGTGTCTTTTTCCAACCCAACAAATATCCTTCCCTACAAATATCCTTCCCTGTGAGGAGCAGTGTTCAGCCATATGTTAAAGAAGCAGTGAAAAGGCTCATTTTTATTCCAACAATTTCAACAAATGGTTAATTCCTACAGGCTGCACAAGACCAGCAGGTTAATGGATTGCTTGTAGGCATCTAAAATGTGGATTACTTATCCCCACAACATCTATTAATGATTCATTAACCCCATAAATCAAATCCAAATGTACCCATTTCACAAAGGGTGACCCACATTCTGACAGACACGAGCTTAAAATACTTTTTTTGACAATCCAATCAGCACAAATGTGTCCTTGGATCAAAGGTGACAGTGGCTTTTTGCGAGCGGGTTTGCAAACTTGAATAGAACATACTTTTCATCAGAGAGCAGAAGAAGGAAGGACCCTTAGTTGAGCCAAATACGAAGTACAGAACTGGGGCTCGGGTAACAAATCCCTCAGCCAGCCCACAACCCCCATTCCCACCCGTTTCCCACCAGTTCTGCTGGGAGCCTGCCCAGCCCACTGCTTGGAGGCAAGGGAGGGGGGGTTCATTAGAAAATACGCTGGGATGCAGCTCCATCATGGCCTGGGTATTTAATTGTTTGGGAAATTTGCATCTTCACTGGATCCTATGAAACGTAAGACTAGTAAATTCTGGCTTCCATTCACCAGCACGACCGAAACAAATCCTCAATCCAGCAGCCCGTGGATCACCTCTTATTTAGATGTCACTGAAGCTTTGGGTTTTCCCCTAAGCTGTGAGAGCGAAAGTGAGCCCTCGTGAGCCTGTCCCTTGCGTCAGCCCTCTGAAGGGGGTGGATACCAGCTCTTCCTGCACTTCCCAAAACTGCTGGGAGAGAGGATGCATCATAGGGAATGTGGTACTCAGTAACCTGGGCAAAGAAGCACAAAGGAAATGAGGGCTGGTTTCTGTTGCTTTCACTTTAACTTGGAGAGTTTGAGCAGAAACCTGCACAGGCAGGTTTTTTTTTCTGTAACAGCGTCAGGTTATATTCCCACAGAAGTCCTAATTTCCAAGCAGTTTGTGCTCGGGGAGAAGAAACATCTCCTGTAATTTTCCATGTCCAGGTGTTCTCCAGGCTGAGTGTTCAGCCCAGAGAAGAGAAAGCTCTGGAATGACCTTATTGTGGCCTTTCAGTACTTGAAAGGGGTCTGTAGGAGAGCTGGAGAGGGACTTGGGACAAGGGATGGAGGGACAGGACACAGGGAATGGCTTCCCACTGCCAGAGGGCAGGGAGAGATGGGAGATTGGGAAGGAATTCTTGGCAGGGAGGGTAGGGAGGCCCTGGCACAGGTTGCCCAGAGAAGCTGTGGCTGCCCCATCCCTGGGATTGTCCAAGGCCAGGTTGGACGGGGCTTGGAGCAACCTGGGATAGTGGAAGGTGTCCCTGCCCATGGCAGGGGGTTGGAACTGGATGTTCTTTAAGGTCCTTTCCCCCCCAAACCATTCCATGATTTTCCCTGGTTCCAAAGCTGCACTGAACAACTCGTTGCCAAAGCTCCTTGATCTGTAATGATGCTCCTGAAAAGACCCTCCTGAGAGCAAGGCTGTGGCTCAGGGCTGCTCATGGGATGCCAACCCCCAGCTCCAAGATTTTCAAATCATCCTCAAAGAGGGATATTGCTGGTTCTTTCTCAGGGATCTACCTGGTCCTGGCAAAAACTCGATGTAACCTCCCTTTCTACTGAGGGGGTTGTGCAAGACAGGGTTGCAGATGGGACATGAGGCTCCCTGGTGGGGAGTATCTGCTGCTTAATGTCCCCTTTTCAGTAGTTTGTCCAGGAAGACATTTAGGGTTCCTGAATATACAGGAATTTCTATACTACAAGGAAAGGGCATTTGTTTCATCCAGGCTGCCACCAGCCCTGGGGTTCTGGGAAGGCTCAAGTGGCAACTGAAAAGGGTATTTTATGGCTCCCAGCGAACCTTGCAATGGCTTGTTGTTTGTCAAAACTGTCAGCCCAACATGGAATGATGAAATCCACCCTGGAAAAACCCGTCATTGCTAGATCTGCTCCAGGGTAAGGATTTGTGTGTATTTACACTCATAAAAAGAAAGGCTATTGCAGTGAAGTCCTGATCAGGGCCCTCTCCTGAATCCACAGCCCCTTCCCAGAGGGGATGTGCTCAAACTTCTGTCTGGATTCCTCCAGTTTCTGGAAACCAAAATGTTGGCTGAGAGTGGCTTCAGTCAGTGCAGACTGAGGGTTTGGTGGTGTGAAATTCCCTTTGCAAAACTCTTGCAGTGATTCAGATTCTGGCCTGTCAGACTAATGTAAATTTACTTTTACTGCTGGAGCTTGTCTACATTTCAATCACTTCACCGAGGAGCAAAGGCAGGTCAAGCAGGGCTGTTGTATGATAATGAGATTTACACTCACAGCAGCCTTTGTTTGGAGAGAGGTTTGAACAGTCCCAAGGCATCAGGCTGGAATGGCTCTCAGAGGGACTGTGGAAACCTTTACACTTGAACTAATTTGTTCTTCTCAGCATCTGCCTTTCACTTTAAAAAATAATAATAATAATAAAAAAAGAAAAGACTGCTTCCTGGAAATTGGTTAGGCATTGTCTATTCACAGCACAGCGATGGGAAAATGGAAAACACCTTCTGGAGCAAACAGATAAAATTAAACAGTAGTGTTTGAGCAAATAATGCGCCTCCAGTTTAATTACAGCTGAACAATGGTGCGGATCACTTGGCGTGGCAGCAGACACTTCACTGAGGGCCCTGTGTTTTTAAAATACTCCATTTGCAAGTTCTTCAGGACACAGCCCAGTATGGGAGGCTGTGAATGTGCAAGGCACTGCCTGGCATGGAGTGAAACTGAGGAGGGACTTATGGAAACAGCACTTGGCTCTAATTATGGAGCTTTCACTCCACCCTCCCATTCCCTTGTCTTGACTTCTCTTTTTATGCTTTTATCTTACCTCTCCAACTTCTCTGTGTTTCAGGGACTGAGGATTTTAATTTCTGACTTCCTTCTGACCCTCAGCTTATTTTGGTGACCCCAAAATAAGGGAGTCACCGGTATTGCCAATAATCGGTGACATCATCCAATCTCCCAACCTCTCCGTTCCTTTCCCCCTGATACTCCCCCTGGTGTCCCTGTGCCACAGTCTCGCACAAAGTAAATGAAACACAACCTGCCCGTTTGCTCCTGCTGCTCATCCCTCCCTGCAGCCCCAGGCTCACTGAATCCACTGTAAAACTGTCTGGGTCTCTCTTTTTTTTCTGGCAGTTTGACCTCTCCTGTTGACATTCCGCCCCAGCTGCTCTTGTCCCAGCTTTTACCAACCTTTCCCTGGACAAAGGCAGACCCAGTGCAGTCTGTTGTCCTCCTGATTTACGTCATCATCGGTGTTCAGTGCAGTCAGCCCTCATTTTCTTCCCCAAATTGTCTCCCACCTCATTCCCATGTCTCTTCCCTCCTGGCCATTCAGCCTTGGGGAATTTTGATCCTTCCTCCCCTCTTTTGTGGGCTTGGAATGTGTTATCCTTCATCTCCTTTGCCTTTTTTTTTTTTTTGCTGTACCTTTTCTCTGGTTGGTCTTATCCACAGATTGTCCTATTTAGGTAGATGAAACTGGGATCTGCTTTCCTGCTCCCAGCCTGCCTTTGTCTGCCTGCATTAATGTCTAAATTTGTTTCTCCTTTCATTTTTGGTGGCTGGCTTTAAAATAACACTCTTTTCCAGCCAGGCACTCACCTCTCTCTTCCCAACCAGCTTCAACAACAACAACATCACATCCTGACTTGACATTCTGACCCATAAACTGGTTACTGTATTTTGAATATTTTGATTTATGCCATTTTTATATCTTTCAAATGACTCATCTCCTGCATCTGCAAGCTGCCTGCCTTTACTTTGAAGATATTTCATGTCCTTGCTTCCCCTACCTGTCATTTTTCATTCGATCTGAGGCTGTTTTCTCCTTCTGCTGGTTCTGTTTTCCACTATCCTCTTGTAAGTTCTTCAAACAACTGTTTCCTGCTCCTGAGCTACTGGGGAAGAGCTTCATTAAACAGCCATAAGTCTGCTTCATTACACTTCTTAAATACCTCCTTAAACTGTCTTTTGGCACAGGATTGGCCAAAAGCCAGCGTTAGTGGTAGTCCTGAGCCTACTGCTTAGACTCCCAGCTGGGATTATCCCCGGTGGGTTGGTCAGTACTGGTTTGGTTTCCAGGCTTTGGGGACGAGGTTCGTGGTGCTGATCCAGAGCCCTGCTCCATTAGCTGCACGTGGCACATTTCCATGGAAAAGAAGAGGTTTGTTTCCTTGCTCAAAACTGCAGATCACCCCTTCTGCTTCTTTTATTTCTCCACTGGATGTCGGCTCTGGGGGAGCCCAAAGTCAAGATTCAGGCATTTGCAAGCAATAATAGCAAAAACTGTAGCTATTTATGGCACGATTCCTCACCCACTGAAGTTAATGGGACTTCAAAATCTACTCGAGAGAGAATTGTGGGAGACCCACAGCAACTGGGGTTTCTTTAACAACTGAATCATCCCACTGAAAACACTAGGATTGTGTAAAATGTGAGGCATAAACCCCAACAAGACGTGACTCAGCTCACCCACCGATGATCAGACAGATGCCCTTAGTTGTGGGATGCTCTTCCCTGTTGGAAAAGCCTTTGTTCCTCTAAGTCTCATTCGAAAGATTCCCCAGTTCCCCCCTCCTGCCTGCAGCACGTTCCATATGCTGGTCAGGAATCCACAGGAATATTCAAACCTCCAGCCCTTTCCCCTTGGCTCCCTGTGTTTGACCACACAGTCTTTTGTTCCCTCTGCAGGATCTGACACTTGCAGAATTCCTGCACTCAGACCTGGATTTAGCAGGGGGTTTAAAGAAAGCCAGGGCCAGATCTGTTGGATTCTCCTGCCCACACTAAAATCCCTTGTGCCTGGTTACAAGGGGCTGGACTACAGAGCTCCTGGTTCTTAAAAAGTGAAGGGCTAAGAGGAGGCAGGGAGGTTGGAGATGAGGTAAATTGTCTTCCCCTCCTCTCATCACCCTCCAAATTCAACTGACAGGATGAACACCGTGGTTTTTCTTTTTGGCAAAACTGACTCTACAGACCCTCCCTGCTTGTAAGAGGGCTACTGCACAGCATTTAATCATGTGGAATATTTGGGCAATCTTTTCCTGTCAGAGACGCACTGGGAAGATGCTTTTCTGCCTCCAGAAACTGGATTTGGTGTGTGTGAGGAGCGAGGGGAGTGGAGGGATGGAGGCAAAGCGGATTTTTCTCTTTTTAGGTTTTGTTGAGGACTAGTTTTTATAAAACCCTCTATGAAGAAACTCTGATCTCCTGGGCTTTATCTGAAGTCAGGCTTTTCCTGAAGTCAGGATCTTAAAATCCTTGAGTTTCTCAAATAATTGGGAGAGGATATTTTTCCGTCTCGTACAACTTCCATCCTGTTTAGGGCCTGGGATCTGGGTAAGAGACTCTTCATACCTGGCAAGCCCTGAGGCTGTGAGCCACCATTCCCACCTGGAAATGGAAGTGCCCTCAGGGATTACCTGGCCAGAACCCAGCTGCACTTACTAATAGTCTTCATAATGTGCCTCAAAAAATGTAAGGCTCCAGCTCCCAAATTGCAGAGACTTTTGCCCCTGCTGTTCCCACTCGCTGCTGTTCAAACCCCCACTGTCCCTGATGACCAAAAACCTCCTCCTTTCCAGCCCACATGTACTCGCTGCTGGTCTGCACACATTTATTCTTAACACCATGTTTTAGCATAAACACATTTCCCCTTTTGTTGGCGTTTTCCCTGTGGTGTTCATGTAGAATAATCAAATTCTCCCTTTGGGCTTTCTTTCTGCCAAGACATTTAGTTTCCTCTCACAAGGCAGCTTCTCCTGCCCCCAATGTACCCTTCAGAATATCTTACTTGAGCTGAAATTACCCACAATTTACAAGTAGTTCAGATGGGATCTTGCTGGGCTCAATATAATAGTGATGGCTCATCTCTTGCAAGAATTACCTGACATTTTCTGAGGTTTCATTTGTCTTTTCCATAGCTGTGTCACTCTCAGTTCTCATGGGATGGACTAAGAAACCTGGACCCCTCACCTCTGTCCTTTCCAGCAGCTGAAATTCTCTGTATCAGCCCAACCTCCGGCCTTGCATTTCATGCTGTTGAATTTCAGCTTGTTCTTCTCACTCCAATTCTTGAGCTCATCAGGTTCTTCCTCTCTGTCATCTTGGTCTTTCCTTCTGTTGAAGGTGCCTCTACAAACTCCAGTGGGACTTTCTGAACACTCTCCTCGATCCGTGCTGGGGTCATTAATAAAAACTGGGAGTAGCCTCAAGACTGCACAAGCTGAACAAAACTCATCTCTGCCCAAGGAATGTATCACAACTTCATTTTTGCCTTATTTTTCCTTAAGGATTTGCAGGGTGTTGAGTCCAGATTGGGTCTGTCCTGCCCAGTGGTGTCACAGCTCTGTTTCATGTCTTTGGTTTCTATGGTTTGACCCGGAGTTGCAGCTCTGGCTCCCACCTCTAATGCAGAGATCACACATTTGTGCAGTTTGCACATCTGGGGGAAAAACACGTTTAGTGTTGATGTAAAAACCCAGCTGGGCCCGTCTCTGAATACACATGGTGTAATCTAATGTGATTTCAGTGATTTCAGATTGTAAAAGTTAATGGGATTTTAATTCCTGATAAACTTTGCTGTGCTCCTTCTTTGTTCTGGTCCTGGAGGGTGAGGATCCAGCTCACCCCACTCAGCTCAAACTTTGCCTCTCCTGCACCTTCCCCAGAGGGGAAGAGGGAAAAGGGAGGACTTAGGAGAGGGGTCCCCAAAATCTAGGAAGAAATCACTGCAACTTGGCCGTTAAAATACTGGTTGCATCCCTGCTTGTCTGTCCCTGGGAAAATCCCTCACAAGGCCAAGAGCACACGAGGTAAAATTCTGGTCCTCCCCTGATTTTAGTCATCGATTTTTCAGCCTCAGTTTTACCTTTTGCTGCAGGAGTTTCAGGTCCATCCTCAGCCTTTGTTCAGCCCCTCGGTGCCAACAGGAGGATTTTTGGCTGGTGACTGAAGATAACTTGCAAAACTTAAACCTGTCCCTGTTGAGGGCCTTAGCAGAGACTTAGGAGAGGCCTAACCCATGTTCTTCTTTCTAAACAACTGTAGTTTGGCCAACAGCGGGGTTTGGGCTCACATGGTGTGTGTCAAATCCCATTTTGTTGAGGGAAACACAATCCTACAGCAAAAACTCAACAGCAAAAATGCCTTTCCTCTGGTTTAGCATGGGTGGACAAGCTGAAAAATGAAATAGTGCACACACAAGTTTGTCTTAAGGCAGTCCAAGTGCTCGTCCACAGGCAGGGGACTGATTAATGTGCTCTTAGTTCTCGGTGTCCCTGCTTTTGTGCCTTTCCTGGTGCCAGCATGTGACACCAGGCTTGTGATAATGACTGCAAGGAAGCCTCGTTTATCGCTGCGTGGGGGGGGGCTTTTCAATCTCACACACAAAGGCAGAGCAAGATCCAGCAGCTGCACGCTGGACAAATCCAACCCTGAAATAAGCCACGGTTTCCTGGCTGCAGAGGGGGAATTAGAGTTTGAAACAGCTTGTGTGAGGGGAGACGTGGAGTGGCTGTAGCTTGGAGTGCAGACAGGACTTGCTGTCCCTGTGAAAAGGGTTCCTTTAATGCGGCAATTTTGGAGGAGTTCTGTGATCTGTGCGTGCAGGAGGTCAGCTGAAAGGAGTGCAGAGAGGAGTTACAGCAGAGCTGTCTGGCCTTGGAGGGTGAATTACTGGATGTGATTAAATGACCCTTTTGGTTTGGGTCAGTGAGTTTCTATAATAAAAGGATTGGCTGCCACATGGAGAGGGGCTGTGGGCTGCAGCAGTATCTTGGAGGAAATAAAAACGAGTGTCTCGTCTCACTGGCTTTCTGGTGTTAACAACTGAAGTGTTGCTGTTTGGCAACTGTGTGGTTAAAACCTGCACAAATGCTAATATCCAGATATTCCAGTGGCAGCAGACTTTGATTCTGAGCAAATTCCTGTTTTTTAAGGATCTTTCTCTTGACAGTGTTTGTCACTTCGCTCTTCATTAGATCCCACTTTGTATCGATCCCCCTCTGGGAGGTGGTGGGAATGGGAAGTGCCTTCGACCACAGCCGAGTGTAGAACACACACTGCTGCAAGTGCTCTATTTTTAGGTCCCAGGAGAAATCTGAAGCAATGATTATCATTATATTTTCATTCTCTCAGCCTGCAACAACAAACTGTGAAGGCTGCACTCAAATTGCCTGCTCTAAACGTCGTGAAGAGTCCCCAGAGTGACAGCAATCCCTGAAACAGGGATTTCTAAGGATCACCAGGTCTGAATATGTACAAAATTTAGGGATTTTTAATGCAGCCTGCATTTTTTCCAGCACTCCAACCGTGTTATTGCAAGGAGGTGCTCTCAAAATGTTCCTGCAGCTTTTAATAGTGGTGGGTGACATTTTCAGAAGTCATTAAAAGTAGCTGAGCTTTGCCACAATTAAAGCCAACGGAAAAACCTTCTCGGTTGCTCTGGCAGCAAAAGGATTAGGCCAGAAGTGGGTTTTTTTGGAGTCAAGTTCAGCTGGTTCTGTATCCACAGGGATTAGGGGTTTCCAGTGACTGAGTGATCACCTGCACTGTTGGAATTTGCAGCAGACCAGGGAACTCAGCAGTATTTTGGTGCCTGAGGAGCCAGGTCTGGGACGCTGCCATCGGATCCAAAGTTGTAGCCAAAACTGTATTTTATGTCTTTCAGGGAAGAATTGTGTAAAAGGCTGTGGAAGGGGTTTTATGCAGCATTGTAAGGAATAATTTCAAAGTAATCCACAGAGCCATTGGGTTTTTAAGGATAAATCCTTTATTTGCAGCTATTCTGCAGTCAGGAATTATAAGGAAACTCACTTGGGTTTTTCATTGTCTGTTCACATAACAAACATAATAAATGATGCTGAGTTAGATCATTACTAACTAAAATGATTAATGAACTTGCCTTTTTAAACAAGGATTCTCTTTATTTTTTCTGGTTTCTGAAAACCTCTGATCCCAGTCTGAAATCCATAGTTTTAGGAGCTGGAAGGAGGGCTGGGCAGGTAAGAGGAGCCCTCTGTCACGGTATCAGTGGCTCTGTGTTTACAGTTCCCTAGTCCATGTTTAAAACCACCTTGCTGCCAGTTTAAATCACAGCTGGGCTCATGCACACTCTGAGCTTATCACCTGCTGACCAAAACCTCCTTCTGCTCCAGCTTGCAGATTCCCTCGTGCCCTTGGAGATCAAGCCTGGCATTTCCTTGGCAACAGTCTCTGCTGTGCTGCACACCAAGGACAACAAGCACGTGCTGCAGGTACAGGATAGTGGGAAAAGGGGAAGAATATCCTTCCCTGGCTCTCCTGGGACCTCAGCTGTCCTCATGAGGAGCTCCTTCCCCACCGGAGCAGATCCTTGCCCGAGGCTATGCCAGCGAGGAATTACATGTGGAGTAGGGAGTGGGATGCAAATAAATCTCTCTGCCTTCTTTTCCTTGGCCATGTGCCTGGCTGAGATAAAAGGGGAAGTGAGATTATTCCCGAAGGGAGGCCACAAATCATCCTGCTGTCTTCCATAACCAGGAGCAGCATCAGTCAGTCTCCCCTGGCCTCTGAGCTGAGGGTCAGAGGAGAGAGATGACCTGGAACATCAGACCTGGGAAGGGACTGTGCCTTCACTTGTCCTGTTCCCCAGGAGGCAGGTTGTACATCCTTGTACAACATGTTACAGCCCTTCCTGCCGCCTCCCTCAGGCTGGCACTGGAATTGCTGGCATTAGTGCTCCTCCGGAGCAGGTGAGGGCCTGGTCCCCTTTCTCCTGGAATGCACGAGCCTGCAGGGACTCCGTGAAGAGCCCTTCTCCTCCTGGGACCAGCACACTTGGGAAGAGGGCCCAGTATGGAATTGTCTTCAATGCAGGGACGTAGAGCTGGGTTAAGGATTTGTGTCTGTCCTTCTCTTCCCGAGTCTGTTCCCTAGAAACACGGAGCAGCGCTGGGAAAATGGAAGTGTTGCAGTGGAGTTGGTCTGAGGCTGCTTTGTCCTTTGTGTTGTTTGTTTCCTCAGATTCCTGCTGCCAAATAAACTTAGACCGGGCCTTAAAATGCCAGAGCCCTCATGAATGGCTGGAGCTGAGCCAGCCCAGTGGTCCCTGTCAGGACTGGCTGAGCCTGGGACCTCTGGAGTTACAGAAACTGTGCGGGCAAGCCCCAAAAACTCAGTTTCTGAGTACAAAATCATCTGAGTGATTAATCCCCACATAATGTGATCCAAGCACACAGTCCCACCAACCAACAGGGAAATGGTGGGATTGGTGAAGTGACTCCAGTCACTGCAGCAGCTCCCACCTCCTCCCTGTCTGTCCTAGTTCTTCCTGAAGACTCCTTTTCCAAGGCCACTGTTCTCTTAACATCCCTTTTTTCTCCTTCCCTGAGTATTGCTCTGAACTTGCCCGTTGCTCAACCTGTTGCATCCCTCAGAGTGTGATATTTTTTTTTCCCCTGTGCACCTTCTCATCCATCAGCTCCCTCCAAAGCCTCCCCAGCCTCCTGCCAGCAAGAAGAGGAAGCGAGTGAGTGACGATGTGCCAGAGTGCAAAGCTCTGAAGCCGTTGCTGAGCGGCTCCATTCCCGTGGACCAGTTTGTGCAGACCCTGGAAAAGGTGAGGATCATTGGTGAGGATCCAGCTGATTTCTGTTCATCTCAGATGTGCTGCTGTGGTGGCAGAGAGGGGGGAAATAATTCCAGTGTAGCTTGCAGTGGGGAAGGGCTGGGTTAGCAAAGTATTCCGTGGAATGTGCTGTGGAGTCGTGTCCTGATTACAGAGGTTTCATGTCAGTCATTTCCTCCTGTTTTTCCGTGGAAGCAGAGCTTTTGGGTCACTCTGGATGGGTGAATTTCCCCACATAACTCTTGGATTCAGCAGCTGATTTCCAATAAATTTCAACGGTGGGGAGGAATTCTCAAAAGCGTTTAAATTTCCACAAGTTTTGTGAGAGGGAGGTGACCAAGTGAAGAAGAGATCCTGGGAATGTCTCCACTGGGGGAGCAGCTTTCTGGGGAGCTGCAGGATGAGAGGTGTGGTGGCTGAACTTGCAGGCAGTTAGTTGCTGCTCTGAGGAGCCTTGTCCTTGCCTGAATCACTTCTAGAAGAAAAAGAGCAGGAAAAAGGGCAGGATTGTGGCCTTCCTGTACCTGAAGGGGTTACAAGAAAGATGGAGAGGGACTTTGGACAAGGGATGGAGGGACAGGACAAGGGGGAATGGATCCCACTGACAGAGGACAGGGATAGATGGGATATTGGGAAGAAATTCTTCCCTCTGAGGGTGGTGAGGGGCTGGAGTAGAATTCCCAGAGAAGCTCTGGCTGCCCCGTCCCTGGAAGTGTCCAAGGCCAGGTTGGAGCAACCTGGGACAGTGGAAGGTGTCGGGGTTGGAACTGGCTGAGCTTTAAGCTCCCTTCCAACCCAGACCATTCCGTGATTCCATGAAGTTCAACCTCTTCCCTGTGCCCTGGGCTTTCCTCTCTCCCTGTTTTTCTGAGCTGTGTTAACAATCCCTCTCTTCCCCCCTCCCCAGCACGGCTTCAGCGACGTGAAGGTGGAGGACACGGCCAAGGGCCACATTGTCCTGCTGCAGGAGGCCGAGACCCTCATCCAGCTCGAGGAGGACTCCACACACATCATCTGTGACAATGATGAGCCCCTGAGGGTCAAACTGAGAGACCTGGTCCTCAAATTCCTGCAGAAGTTCTAGCTCCTGGGCATCCCACTGCTCCTGCAAGGAGAGAGCCCGGAGCACCGGGACGCGGAGCTCTCCGGGGAGAGGGAGAGGATTTGGGGATTCAAAGAGACCAGAAACCACCTTCCCCTTCACGGAGAAGCAAGGAAGTATTTTTAATACCTGTCTATTTTTGAAACCTTATTTTTAAGCTGTTTTTGGAATACTTTGGAGGAGATCCCTGTTGTGTAAAATTGGGAGTTGGAATATTCCAGGAGACATGAACTGCAGAGTGAATTAACTCCGGTGTTTATTTACAGCATCAGTGTAAACTGCTGCTCCTCTGTGTGACCCTCATCAGTGTCTGCCCCTGTCCTTCCCCTGACAAAACTCTGTAGGAATATGGAAACAGTGGCCTGAGGGATTTATTTTTCCTCCCACTGTTTCTTCCCAGTCACCAGATCCCAGTTTTTCCTGCCTGTCCTCCATCCACATTGGGCACGTGTATTGCACTGGCACGAGGAGGATCAGAAAGCTGCTGAGGCAAAGATTTTAGAAACAAAAACACAAAAAGGGGGTCTGATGGACATGTGGAATAGTGGGAAGGGCCTGGCCGTTCCCTGCACGAGCAGAGGGATGTTGGGAAAGCTTTATCCTGTAGGAATTCCAGGTGTTTCTGCTCCTCTGCTGCAGCTTCACCTGTCATAACCAGTTCTGTCCATGGAGCTCCAGGCTCTTCACTGAGCCAAACTAAAGCTGGTTCCTGCTGGTTTCCTCCATCATCAGCGGAGGAAATACCTCAGGAAGACACTTAGGGAAGTCCATAAAGCGGTTACATTCCTAGTGCTCATAAAAAACCTGGGAGATTGAAGTGCCTCTTGTTTCTACCTTCTGAAAAAAACTGTCCTTCCAGCCCCCACATTCCAAATCCGGGGCGGAACACCGAGTCGTTCACACAAAGCCATCCGTACTGCAGACCTGGGGAGGGTTTTCCCTCCCCACATCACATATTTTGGGGGGCCTAAACTGAGTTAATAGTTTTGCTTCTACGGGCGACCGATCTCCGGGATTTACGGCTTTTTATCGGGTTGGTTTGTATTTATTGGGGGTTAAAAAGCTAAAAGGCCTCAGTGAGACTGCCAAGGGGGAAGCCCATCCCAGGCTCTATAAAAGCATCTCCGTGCCCACTCCACACCCACCGTGTCCTGGGGGACACAACTGCTCCTGCAGTCCATGGCTTTGGGGAGGTTGGGGCAGGAATGCAGGAACGGCCCCGCAATCAAACCCATTTGCCACTGGAATTCCCCACATTCTGGTTTTCTGTTGGGTTGGACGTACAGATCCCGGCATCCCTAACCCTTCACTTGGTGTGGGGGAGACGGGATCACGAGCGGGGATAAAAAACTCGTTGCAGTAACGGGAATCCTCGTAAGGGTCCGGCGGCGTTTGCAGCAGCTCAGCTTCTTCACTGTCACTTCAAAACAGAATAAAAGATTTGGGAAGATTTCACCTGGTGATTAAATCTCCAGAGGGATTATTCCCAACCTGCAGAGGCCGTGGGATAAGCTCAGCTTTCTGCCTTTTACCTCCAGTGTCGATTCCCCTGCTCCAGAGCCTTTGTTTTCATAGGATCATGGAATGGTTTGGGTTGGAAGGGACATTAAAGCTCATCCCGTTCCACCCCCTGCCATGGGCTGGGAACCTTCCACTATCCCAGGTTGCCATGGCTTTCCCAAGGCTTTCCCACCCTCCGGAGAAGGAAAAAGTAAAAATGAGAAGATTTTTTTTTTTTTTTACATTTTTCTTCTTGTCCTTTTGCTGTTCCACCAGCCCAGCACCCAAAAGGGGATGGTTTTGTTCTGAACAGGAGGGCTGTGCCTGCTGGAAAAATAAACACCCTGGGCAGGGGGGAACCCTTAATGAAAAATCAGAATTACAGCAGCAAAAGGAAGGGCTTGTTCCTTCTGCACAGAGACAGGAAAAGCAGCAGCATTTCTTCGTGCTGGGTCAGTCCTGCAGAGTAACCATGGCAGCCCAGGCAGGGGGAGGAGTGGGGATGGGTTTATCCAGAGATGCTCAATTTACTGGGAGAAGAACAGCAAAGGTTCTTGGTTTCACTCCCTTTCTTCCAGAAAGGGAAAAACCCCCCTGCCCTTGGCCCCTGCATGGTTTGTTTTTCCATGGATCCCACATCCCACCCTGGGCTTCTCCGGCCTCTCTCTGCTGCTCCCCTAAGGAAACACAGATAGTGGGGGGTGTTTGTAGCTGGGCAGGGGATTAATTCCCAGTGACATTCCCAACCCTGTGCTCCCACAGCACAGCCAGGGATCAGGAGAAACGGGTTAAAAAAGGTTAAAATCCACTTTCTGCACTCGGATGGCTCTTATGGAACAGATATTCCTGTTTTCTCTCCATTGATGGAGCAAGTCTTTTAATTCCAGGTTCATATCCGGACACTGGCACTGGGATCTGTCACCTGGGGAGTGCCCTGAGGCCCCTCTGTGGGCACTTGGATGTGGTGAGCAGAGGGAAGCTGGAGCAAACTGTGGGATTTGTGTCCCATCAGCAGCTCAGCTTTGGGGAGATGTAGGAAAATGGGAGCAGAGGGATTTGGGTTTGGCTGCACCTCATGGCCTGGGCAGGGTCAGGGTGGGAAAGGGGGGATCAGAGACCTGTCACCTGGGAGGCATAAACTGTCACCCATTCCTTGAGGATCCATGAACTGTGACCCCATTCCTTGAGGATCCATGAACTGTGACCCCATTCCTTGAGGATCCATGAACTGTGACCCCATTCCTTGAGGATCCATGAACTCTGACCCCATTCCTTGAGGATCCATGAACTGTGACCCCATTCCTTGAGGATCCATGAACTGTGACCCAACCCCTTGAGGATCCTGCCCCTTCACCTTCCCTTCCCTTCTCTTCTCCTTCCCCACTTTCCCACTCATGGAAACACAGCAGCTCTTTTGCTTTCCAGCCTGGCAACTAACTCCAGAGTAAATTCTTAAAACACCAGGGATAAAATCCCATTTTTCTCCCCAGAGCCCTTCCCAGCAGCGAGCCCGAGGTGTAAATCCTGCACAGCCCGGACATGGCTCAGTGCAGGCGCAGCAGTGCCCTCTGGAAAAGAGTCTGGATGTTGGGATTTCTGTGCCCCTGCAGCCCTGTGCTTCCCCTTCCCTGCCAGTCCTATTCCCAAACACTTTTACCGGGAAAACGATGCCACTGCTCCGGCTCGTGGGTGGAAAACACTCCTCCAAATCCACCTGGGAATGACGGACCCGGCGTGGGCTCGGTGCTGCTCCTGGTGTCCGGCCCCATAGGAGTGTTTTCCTGCATTTCCAGCTGGGATAAAACCCCCAAACCCAGTAATTTCCCTCTTCCTGCCCATCTCAGCTGGGAAGGGACGAGCGGGTCCTTTCCTGGGCTCAGGCAGGAGCTGCTGGATTTTATGGCACTGATGGGCAGAACGGGACAATTCCAGTGCAACTGCTTTTTATCGGGGAATGTGACATCCCAAAGGGAACATCGAGGGCACTTTGTAGTGCAGAGGAGTGGAGTGTAAAGCACTCCCCCGGGAGCAGGGAATGAATCATTAATGGGATTGATGGCTTCCTCCTCTCCCCAGTGCCTGCTTCCTCATCCCAAGGTACAATCCCTCATCCAGGGAAAAAGGAAATGGAACAGGAGCCTCATTGCTCTGGCTCCTCTCACCAAGTCACAGCAGTTCCAGGAGATTTTTATCTGCTGCCCCAGGGCTGGAAAAGCCTCAGGATCAAATCGGCATCAGCTGAGCCGGTTCCCAGGATGCTGCAGGGGCTCCCTGGGGAGCCAGATCCCAACCCAGCTTCCCAACCAGGCCACTTCCCTGGAGCCAGGATTTCTGTGCCCTTCACTGCCAGCCACATTCCTGCTTCCCTGCAATAATCTGGGTAGAGACCCCAGGAATTTGGGAGGCAGGTTCTGGGCTGAGCATCCACCTCCTCCCTTCCGGGACCAAAATAATTTGGGGGTTCCCTGAAACCTCTCCTGGAAATAAAACCAGGCAAGAACAAATCCCTATCCCAAGGCAGCAGGGAAAAGAAAGGGCACATTTCCCAGGGAGCAGCAGGGCAGGGACACAGAGGCAGGGACACGGAGGGAACAAGTGAGGAAGAGGCTGCTCGGGAGGGAAGGCAAAGAAAAAAAAACAGCCAGAAGAAGAGAGAGGGAATCCAAGCACATGCAGGAAATCCTTGGGATTTCCAGCCCGTGGCTTGT
The DNA here is from genome assembly GCA_013399855.1 of Oxyruncus cristatus. Classification (NCBI taxonomy): domain Eukaryota; kingdom Metazoa; phylum Chordata; class Aves; order Passeriformes; family Cotingidae; genus Oxyruncus; species Oxyruncus cristatus. The sequence goes on along the minus strand of VXAY01007418.1, from coordinate 222,338 downwards.
GGCCCAGCCACCTCTCTTTGTCCCCCCCTTGCTCCTCCCTGCACGTTGGAAATCTGGTTACAAATCACAGGGATCTGTTCGTGTTTTCCACCTCAGCCTCTGGCACAGGAGAGGGACCGGGAGCAATCCCCGAGCCAGCCACGCCATAGGAACGGCCCCTAAAGGATGTCTCGGGATCCCCGGGCAGGGATGGGCAGGGCTGCGATCCCAGCACCGACTGGGCTGCTGCTTTCATTGCCTGGAAATCTTCGCACAACTCTTCCCGAGGTGGCTCCCAACATCCCACTGTCCGCGCAGGGCCGACATTCCACGGCTGTGTCTCGGCAGTGGAGCGGGTCAGGGTCAGGTGCCCTTCGGCGGGAACTTTGGTGATGCAGAAATCCAGGGGTTTTCCAGCCCCCCGGGGGTGTCCCCGATGCCACCAGGAGCCCCGTGGCACGGGGATGGGATATCCCTGGAAGCTACAGAGGGGCCCAACCCCTGCGGGGGCTCCCGTGGCCCGGCCACGAGCTCCCTGAGGGCCGAGATGGGGTTTAGCACCACTAGGAGTTTCCATCATCCCGGAGCAGCCCCTTGCTCCTGCTCCCTTGGGAATTCCAAGCCTGGGAGGTGCTTATTTTTGGGATGCTCCAGGGCCCCGGAGCCGCCCCATCCTGGTCCCTCCCCTCTCCCAGCCCCAGCAAAGAGGCGCCGAGCCGCTCCCAAGTTAAACTCTCCATTTTATTGGATCCTTTTACAAAAACCTCAACATTGTGCTCGTGTCGAAGGAGTGTTTCTCGTCCCTCCGTTTTTTTGTTGGATTTTTAAATCCTGGCGCTCGCGGAGCTGCAGCAACAACCGCGGCACGGGGCGGGGGGCTCAGGGCCGTGGGACAGGGCGGGACCGGGGCACCGCAGACGATCCTATTTACAGCGGGGAAGGCCTCGCTCCACGCCCGGGGGAAGCAGCAGGAAAACTCTGGGAAGGGGGAAAAGGCCTTTCCCTTGGGAAAGGTGCAGCCGCCGAGAGCCCTTCCCGTCTCCTCCGGGAGCTGGGATGAATCCTACAACCGAACCTGAGCTGTGCAGTGAGCCTGGGACCCCCCTGGAAATCCCGGGAGAAGGAGGGGGGGTTGCAAGGAAGGATGTTCGGGATGGTGGCACCGCTCCAGGAAAGCCCCTCTGCTCCCTGGTGGTGGAGGAAAGGCCAAGGACAGCTCAGATCCTGGGATGTCTCAGGAGCTGTGAACCCCAAGTCTGTGCCCCGGGGGGGGGGGTTTGGTGGTTATTTGGGATGATTTGGGAAAGAGGGAAACAGCAGCAGGACGGGAGGGACAGCAGCAGCAGATGTTCCTGCTGGCATTTATTTTCCTCACAGAATTCCACCCCTCCGTGGGATGTCCCCCCTGCTGGAGCAGCCCCTTCATCCCTTCACCCCCAAATCCTCCCCCCTGGGGGGGCTCAGGAAGGAGGGATCCATCCCACAATATCCACAGTGATCCCATCACACATCCTGACACTGCTCAGCCACGACACCCCAGGGGATCCTTCCAACAAAACACCCCTTTGGGCAGGGGAGGAGGCCAAGGAAGGAGCCTGGGAGGAGGAACAGTTGGATTTGCTCCGCTGATCCCTGATCTCGACTGGCTTCGAACAGAAACACTCCAAGGGAAGGCAGAATTCCCATCCTGGGGCTCTGACCCAGGCAGAGCCCATGGAACACCAACACCTCCCAACCCCTCCGCCTTCCCCAGGCTCCTGCAGCACAGCAATGACAAGAGTTCCCTTCAGGTTTTGGGAAATCAGTTGCTGAGCAGGGTCTGTCTCTGTATAAAGTGCAATCCATCCCAACCATCCCGTGCTCCGGCCTGGCCGGGAGGGCTGGGAAGGCAGAGCCGACTCCAGGGCTGGGCTGGACCTGAGCTAATGAAGCACCTCCTAATGAGGGTGGAATTAAAGCTCAGGCCCCTCGGGATGCTGGAGCTGGAGCAGCTCCTGACAAAGTGCCACATTCCCGAACAGAAGCACAGAACGTCCTTTCAGGGCCTCACAGGAGTCTCCCATGGAAATTTTAAGGAGACTGTGAACCTTCCTGTGCTGCCTTCAGAGCATCTGATGTTAAAACAAAAAGAGGATGGAAAGGAAAAAAAGAAGCCACAGAGAGGAAAAGATTCCTTGATCTGGATTTTGCTGTGCTCGGTGGTGCTGGTGAAGGCACGAGCTGTGGGCTCTGCTGGCAACAGGTTGCTCCTTCCACCCCCTTCCCGAGGAGGAATGTTGGTGACCCCCATCCACAGGCCTGACAGGAAAATCTGGCTGGGAGGTGCCTGGAGAGCACGGAACCCCCACCACGTGGTGCAGGAGGAGCGTGGACAGGGCTGACCTTGGGAGCGCTGGACCATCCGTGCTCTGGGACACAGCAGGGACACAGCCAGGGGGTCACATCCTGCAGGGTGCTGGGATCCCGAGCTGCAACCTGAGCCAGGAAAAGCAGGGACGTGGAGGTGAACCACACAAGTGTCACCTTCCCCCCTACCCAGGAAAACCTTCTCCAGGCTGCTCGTAAAACCTCAGCACGCAAGGGGGATGCCGTGTCCTTCCCCCCTGGCCGGCTGGGACTGCCGCAGGACGGAGCAGGGGGCTGAGCTCGGAGGTCGGGTGGTCACAGGTGTCACAGCATTTTGCTCTGGGGGGCAGGAAACCAGCTCCGACACCGCTCCGTGAACGCGATCCCAGCGGCGCCTCCGGGTTCACACGACGGGAAGCTCCCGGTGGGATTAACCCTGGGATGCAGCCCAAAGCCAGGGGTGAGGATGGGATGGGGTTAAGGCAGTTGTGCTGAGGCCCACGGCCAACCCAGCATGGGCAGGGTTTGCTCTGGGACGGGGGATGAGGGATGAGGAAGAGCAGGAATTGCAGCCACCGTGCTCCACCGGCCTGGGGCACTGCCAGCCCAGCCTGTGCTGCAGGGGGATCTTCCCTAAGCCCCAAATGCACTCCCTGTCTTCAGAGGATTAGCAGGACAGGGTGGGAAAGGACACGGAGAACCAGAGAGCAGCAACTGAACACCCCGGGGCTGCGGCACGGGAACGGCAGGTCCTGGAGCTGGGAGGGGGCACCCAGGCCAACCTCAGCCCTCCCCGAGGGCTCGGGGTGCTGAGCAGAGCAGAGCCAAGGGCTCATCACCAGCCAACGCCTGGGAGTCCTCAGGAGCAGCCACAGGGAAAGAGGAGCTGAGATGTGGTGAGCAGGGAGGGATGGAGGGATGGAGGGATGGAGGGATGGAGGGATGAAGGGATGGGGACAACAGTGGTGACCTCAGCGCTGCACTCAAACACCTCCAACCTGGCCTGGCTACGACCCCCTCGAGTGGGACCGAGGGGTCCTGAGGGGAAAAGGGGATGAGGAGGGAAGGGGGAAAGAAAAGAAAACAAAAAAAGCGCCTCACGAGGCAAATCTAAAACACTTTCATTTTAAATAACAATAATTATAATTAAAAAGAACGGCCACCCTCGGCCAGGGAAGGGGCAGAGCCGGCGGCCAGCGGCCGTTCCTCAGTGTGCGATCCCGGGGAGTGTCCTCACGGGAGCCGAGGGATCCCGGTCCCCGCCGCTTGGTCGAGGCGCTGCGGGGAGAGCGGGGCGGGAGGGGCGGGACGAGCCCGCCCCAATCCAGGCCGTGCCCGCCCCAGTCCGGGCTGTCCCGGCGGGAAGCGGGGCCGCAACCCCGAGCGAAGGGATTTCTGCGCTCCCGGCCCCGGCCATCGGCCCCTCTCCGCCCTTCCCGCCGGGGGTGGGAGCCGGGAGCCTCCGAACGCTGCCCTTCAGATGAACTTGAAGCACTTGGTCTTGTCGTGGGGCAGGCGGGTCTTGAAGAGCACGGAGTCGACGCGGAACTGGGTGTAGAGCAGGGGCATGTACCCGTACACCCGCACGAAGAAGTTGATGCACTTGTGCCGCTCGTGGAAGTGGGAATCGTCGTGGGAAAGGGCCTGGGGGCAGCCGGGGCAGCGGAAGGTCCAGCGGGAGGTCACCTGCAGGGAGGGGACAGAGGTGGGCAGTGCCACGCTGCCAGAACGCCCGAGGTATTGCAGGGGGCAGTCATGGATACAGGGGGGAATCATGGAATGGTTTGGGTGGGAAGGGATCCTGAAGATCATCCAGTTCCAACCCTGACACCTTCCACCAGACCAGGTCGCTCCAAGCCCTGTCCAACCCGGCCTTGGACACTTCCAGGGATCCAGGGGCAGCCACAGCTGCTCTGGGAATTCCAGCCCAGACCCTCACCACTCTTACAGCCAGCAACCCCTTCCCAATCTCCCATCTCTCCCTGCCCTCTGGCACTGGGAAGCCATTCCCTGTGTCCTGTCCCTCCAGTCCTTGTCCCCAGTCCCTCTCCAGCTCTCCTGGAGCCCCTTCAGGCTGTGGAAGGAACTCCAGGGTCTCCCTGGATCCTTCTCCAGGTGAACCCCCCCAGCTCTCCCAGCCTGGCTCCACAGCAGAGGAGCTCCAGCCCTTGGATCATCTCCATGGCCTCCTCTGGACTCTCTCCAGCAGCTCCACGTCCTTGTGCTGTTGTTCCCCAGGGCTGGAGGCAGCTCTGCAGGGGAGTCTCACCTGAGGGGGCAGAGGGGCAGAACCCCCCCCTCACTGTTGCCCAAAGATGCCACAGAAGAATCAGCAATTTGGGGCACCCCTTGTTTTGGGCACTCAGAGTAAGATCTTTGGAAAGGGCTCCAGTTTCCAGGAGGTGCTGAGGGGTCACCCACTCACTGAAGGGCCTCCTCGTCAGTCCTGAACCAAACATCCCCTGCAGGGCCCTTTGGGTTTGGTTGGATTCTTCTCTCAGCTGCAGCAAACCCCACAGCCTCCACTTCCCAGCAGCTCCAGCTGGGAACACCACAGAGGAAGACACAGCCATCCTATTTATGGCCAGGCCCACGCCAAGGCAGTGACATTGGCGGGGCTGAGGGAGCCCTGTGCCAGCAGGGATGAAGAGCAGGATGATCTGCATCCCAGATCCATGCTCAGGACTGTGACATTCATTTGCTATCCGAGGGCATGGGAATTCCAGCTCGGCTGCAGCGTTTGGGCCAAACACAGATGAGCCTGAATGGCTCTGGAAAGCCTCACGAAATCAGCAAGGAACCACTGGGACTTGTGCTGGAAAGGAAATCTGTGGGTTTGGGATCAGCTGCTCTTTGCCGAGCCAGGAACGCTCCGGGCTGAGCTGCAGCACAAGCCAGAGAATCATGGAATGGTTTGGGTTGGAAGGGACAGGAAAGATCATCCTCTTCCAACCCCTGCCATGAATCCAAGGCAGGGAACCTTCCACTAGACCAGGAGTTCGGTCTGACTTGCTCTGGTAACATCAAACCTCAATCCACCCGCTCACCATGGCGGGATTTGGCCGATTCCGTGGGCTGAGCTTCCACGCCTGGAGTTGGATTTCCCCTTTCCCACCGCAGCTCCTCCAGCAGTGCCCAGCCCAGGACAGACCCTTCCCAGTGCTTTTACCTTGATGGGAGGTTTCCTCGTGAGGTGGGAGACCAGGAAGTTCATGGCGATGTCCTCGCAGTTGATGTACTCGTCCACCATGTCCCGGATGGCCTGGGGCATCACGTAGGAATACAGGTAGGCATAGTACTGGGAGACAGGGAAAGGCACAGCCTCGGTCAGGGGGGTGCCAGCGGGAAGTGCCCAAGCCCTGCTGGTGCCCCCCCATGGCTCCATAACTGAGTGTGGAGATACGGGACACGCTGGGACGTGTTGGACTCAAAACTGAAGGAAAACAGTGGGGAGACTCCCGGTAATGGAGCAGCAAATCCACCCCCAGCCACCACCCTCACCGAATCCCAAGCTCCTGGAACCTCAGCCATCGAGGAATGGGGGTTTTGTGCCCCCCCAGACCTTGCTGGGGAGTCAGCATGGCAGCAGGAGGCGGATAACCTCCCCAGGGCACTGGGATGGCTCAGGACCAGTTTGGAAGAAGCGAGGGAAGAGGAGCAAAGAGCTCCCAAATTCGTCCTTAGAAGAACTCCAAGCCCAGCCCACGCACCCAAAAAAGCTCCAGTGAGGAGGAAGGGGCAGCTCCAGCCGGGAGGTCTCACCTTGTGGAAGAAGGCAGCACCAGTGAGCACCATGGAGAGCTCGCAGGAGTAGTTGGAGTTGTAGAGCCAGGACTGGTGGGGGATGTCCCACGCGTGGTAGCGCCCCGGGAAGCCCACGATCCGATCCCGGGCCTCCCTCCAGACCCTGCAAACACAACGGCCGGGGGTGAGGCACCACCCTGGGGACCCATCCAGGGGGGGAAAACAGCTTGGGAGTCTGCCCTCGAGGCCAGCAGAGGCTCCCGAGGGAAGCAGGAGGTGGAGGAGCTGATGCATCCAAAAGTTGGGCAGCTGCTCATCCACAGGATGTCCAAAAGGGATAAACGCTGTTAGAATGTGCCTGGAGTTGTTCATGTGCAGGGGAAGCGCTCCCAGCCCATAAATCAGGGATGGTCCATCCCACAAGGGCTGCTCCGCAGGGTTAAAGGAAAACTGCAGTAGGCAGCAGCTCATCCAGGGGGAGCCCAGTGTGTCCTGGCCTCCTCCCCAAATCCCTGTGGCTTTCCATCTCCCACAGCTCCATTTCCTGCTCGGTGGAGCCGAGATAACGTCAGTCAATTTCCCCTCAGGAAAATTCAGTTTTTTAGGAAAAATCGATTTTTAGGAAACCAATTTTCCGGAAATCAGTTTTTAGGAGAAATCAACTTCCCTTTAGGAAAGCTCCAAGGCCAGGTTGGACGGGGCTTGGAGCAACCTGGGACAGTGGGAGGTGTCCCTGCCCATGGCAGGGGGTGGGATGAGATGAGCTTTAAGGCCCATTCCCACCCAAACCATTCCAGGGCTCTGTGATTCCACGATTCTGTGAAAGCTGCTGAGATCCTAAAGGGCCTGGTGCCTCCAGCTGGAAGTGCTCCCCATCCCAAACCAGCCCCTGGCAGCTCCCCAGCTCTGGCCATACAGGAAACTCCCCTGGGGCCACAAGCACGTCCCTCACTCCGACACTCCTGCAGCGGAGCCGCAGGGAATGAAATCCTGAGGACTGAGGGTGGGAGCGTGGGATTGCTTAACATTCTGCTCTCATCTGAAGCTCCTCGAGAGAAATCCCACAGGAGCTGCAACTCTGGCAGGAATAAACAAGGAAAAAGTCAGTGCCCAAGGCCTGACCTGGGAAACAAATCCAGCTTCCAAGGCAGGGGTGAGGGCTGCCTTTGGATCATCCCATCCCATCTCCCTCCAAACCCAGAGGCTCCAGACTGCAAGAGCAAACGCCCCATGGGACACAAAAGGGTTTTCCCTTTTCCCCAGGCACAAAGCAGGGCAGAAAGTGGCCTTTTTGGGTTTTTTTCCCTCGTGTGGATGTAAATTCCTCCCACAGCCCCAGTTCCTGGAGAGCAACGGGAGAGCTACTGAGGAGACCAAGATTCCCTGAAGTTTTCCTTCACTGTTCAGTTCTCCAATTAATGAAACTCCAGGAAAACCTGGAAACGAATCCCGAGTAATTAACATCACCAGCAGCTTCCCTGCCTCCATCCTCCCCCCCAGCCTTCGTTTGCTGCTGTTCCTGTCAATCCAGTGGGATTGTTTTGAAAAGCTGGAAGTCGAAACCACTTATTCCCTCTCACGCCTCCCACGTCTCGCTCTCCTCCCAACGTGACATGTTTTCTTTCCCAGCTCAGCCGCAAAAATCGGGATTTCTCTGGAGAATGGTTCTGGGTGTGCTCAGGGTTCCTGCCTCTGGCTCTTCCCTGAGCCTCAAACAGGGAAAAACACCGAGGCTTTTGGCCCCAAAAATCAAAGCCTGAAGGAAAGCTTTGAGAGAACACACTTGTTGGGGGGTCACTCCAGCCAAGACTCCGGCTCCTCCTCGGCTGAGTGTGGGAACAAGGAGGCTTTGTGGGAACAAGGTGCCTGAAAGCAGGGATATGAGTGGGAATAACACACAGCACTTACAATCTTCATTTGATGTTCTCCAGGCAAAGGAAAACAGATTCCAAAGAGAGGGGGGAAACAGCCCAGTAGAGACAAAGAGCCTGGAACGGGGCAGGGAAGGGAAGCCAGGAGTCCTGACGCCTCCTCCCGCGCTTTCATCCCTCTGACACCTCGTTCCTCATCCCTCTGAGGGAGCTTGGCCGGTTTCCAGGCACTTTGTGCCCTTTAATCCTCCTCCCAGACACGAGCCAGTGTGTTTTGGGGAGAGCTGGTCCCTGTTTCCCACCCCCGGGCAGCTGCCGGCTGTTCCCAGGTTCGGGATGGCAGTCGCTGCTCCTCGTGCCGTCCTCGCTCCTCGTGCCATCCCTGCTCCCAGCAGTTTTTGGCAGGGAGGTCTGGCTGTGGGAGCTGCAGGAGCAGCTGCCACAAACCTCCCACAGCAGGAACCCCTGGAACTGATTTCTCCCTCGGCCCCGCCTGCTCAGGAAAAGCCTTTTGCCAGGGAAAAGTCAAGGGGGAAATGGAGAGGCTGGAGCAGAAGGGGGGGTGGGAATGAGAGCAACCAGCACCAGCCTCGTCTGGGAATCATCTGCCTTTTCCATGCTGTGCAGAATGAAATGCCCAATAGCTGTCCCACCCCAGTGTCCTGTGGAGCAGGGGATGGCAGCACAGAGCACCATGTCATAGAATCATAGAATCAGACGGGTTGGAAAGGACCTCGGAGATCATCAAGTCCAACCCTTGATCCAACCCCACTGTGGTTACTGGACTATGGCACTCAGTGCCACGTCCAGCCTCGTCTTGAAAACCTCCAGGGATGGAGAATCCCCCACTTCCCTGGGCAGCCCATTCCAATGGCTGATTACTCTCTCTGTAAAGAATTTCTTTCTGATATCTAACCTAAACCTCCCCTGGCACAGCTTAAGGCCGAGCCCTCTTGTCTTCCTGCTGGTTGCCTGGGAGAAGAGACCAACCCCCACCTGGCTACAACCTCCTTTCAGAGAGTTGTAGAGTCCTGGAGCTGCCGGGAGCGCCCTGGCCTTGCCTACGGCCCGCGAAGGACGGAGTGCAACGCAACGGCCTCTTGGATTTGTTTTTCCACTCCCCATCCACCCTAGGAAGGCACAGACCCCCAAATCCACTCAGGGCCCATTCTCAGCACAGCAAAAGCCAAGGAGCTGAGGTTAAACGTTGAGAACCGGAGTCCCCCGGACAACCTGCGCTCGTGAAACCGCCCCGACAGGCGCGTTCCGTTCCTGCACGGCACGCGGGGCTGGGGAGCCACGGGAAGGGACGTGCCGGTCCTGGCTCCGGCCCCGGCTTCGGCCAGGCTGCACCCGGGCGGTGTGGAAAGGCCCCCCCGGCTGTGGAGAGCCCCCCCCGGGTGCCGGGGCTGCGCCTGCCGGGCTCTCTCACCGGAAGCCGAACATGATCTCGTCGTGGCGCAGGTGGGCGTCGTCGTCGATGGACAGGATGGCCTCGGTCTCGATCTCGTCCCAGGGCAGGAACCGGTTGTTCAGGCTGTTCTTCTCCGTACGGACAACCTGGGAGGGGGAACGGGGAGTTACTGGGGGTGTCCGTGCCCGGGGATGGGGTGTGGGGGCTGGGGTTGCGCGTTCCGGCTGTGGCGGCGCCGCATCCCGGCACCGCGTCAAAGCCCTCGCAGTGGGGAATTCTTTCCAACCAAAAGGCACCAGCTTCCAAAAGGAATTCCCCTTATCCTGCTGTCAAATCCTGCTGGATTTCTGCCTCCTCTTAGAATCACAGCACAGAATTAGAAAGCAGAACTGGGAGGGACCCCCAGGGATCATCCCGTCCAACCCCAACAATCCCACCCTGTCCCTGAGAGCATTGTCCAAACATTCCTCAAGCTCTGGCAGCCTTGGGAAGTGACCACTCCATGGGGAGTCTGTTCAGGGCCCGACCACCCTCTGGGGGAATAACCTTTCCATAATATCCATCCATAACCTCCCGGGGCACAGCTTCACACCCTTCCTGACCGCCCCATCCACACTGGACCCTTCCTCTCCCTCTTACACCTTCCACCTGCCCTGGCTGATCCACAATTCCTGAGTTCATCCCACGTTTCCCATCCTGTCCAATCCCTCCACTCATTTCCCTGTCTCTCCTCTGAACAACCCCCCTTTAAAAAACAAAGTCCAGGCTGGTGAAAAGGCGGAGGCGTCGTGGCAATAAAACCCCATTAAACAGGATTACATTTGATCCCCCAGAAAAGCCCATCCTGAATCCATTGACAGTGGGAATATTTGTACTGGGATCTGGGTGGCAGCTGGGATGGTGAAATTCCCATTGAAATTCCCATGTCACGTGTCAGGAGCTGCTGGGGGGACGGAACGTTCGATGGGAACACAGTAAATATTTCACTGAGGATCCATGAAAAGCACCAACAATTTACTGCAGGGAAGGGAGGGAATTGGGCAGCTCTGAGCTATGGAAAAGCAGGGCCAGAGCTGAGCGGGCACCATTCCCACCCCGGGAATGCTGTGGTGCAATTAGTGCCCACAGGACACGGCAAAAACAGGGACAAACCTCGCGCACAAACCTTGGCAGAGCTCTGCAATGGGCACGTTCCAACCCGGCCTTGGACACTCCCAGGGATCCAGGGGCAGCCACAGCTTCTCTGGGAATTCCAGCCTCTCACCACCCTCTCAGCGAAAAATTTCTTCCCAATCTTCCATCTCTCCCTGCCCTCTGGCACTGGGAAGCCATTCCCTGTGCCCTGTTCCTCCAGCCCTTGTCCCAAGTCCCTCTCTAATAGGTGTGTTCCTGCCTTTACCTGGGAATAGCTGAGATTTCAGCAGCCTCTAAATCGGTAAATCCCAAGGAAAAACCCAGCAAACTTTACTGATTGACTTGTCTTATTTTCCATTTTCTATTTTCCTTCCCTTCCCTTCCCTTCCCTTCATCCCTCCGACATGGTTCCAATGTGGTGCCTCCAAGGGCAAGGCTGGGTTTTGATCCTGACACCACATCCAGGTGGACAAATGGATCTTGAAAAACCTTCAAGAGAACTAAACCAGAGCATAAATCTTAAAGTCTGCCCAGCAATAATGCCCTTAACCAATACTTATAGCACGTTTTTATACATATATACAAAAAAAATGCAGCAAAATCAGTATCTCCCAGCAATCTCCTTGCTAGGGAGGCTTCACACTTGAGCTTTAAATTAAGTGTCACTTATAATTTGAGGGTGAAAACCTGAAGAGTGTCTGTGCCCTTGGAGAAGTTCTGGCAGCTCAGCTGAAGTGAACTGGTTGGATTTCTGGGCAAAGAACAAACTCTGCAAGAAACCAGGAGCCTCACTGCTCCTGTCGGGTTTTTGGGAGGAATAAAAACCAGGAGGAATGCCCTGAGGAGAGCCAGGGTAATTTGGGGAGATGACAGGCTCTCAGGGAAAGGATCTGCCTCCATCATTCCCAAAGGTGTGCCAACTGAACCCAGATGGGCTGGGGGGGAATAGAAGAGGGGGACGGGGACACCCCGCGCTCCCCTTGACCGCCCAGCTGGGAATTACGGGGCTGGAGACACCAAAGACAAACAACTCTGGGAAAAGCAGAGAGCTCCTGCCAGCACAGCCCTCCAGGGAGGATGTGGATTTACAGCTCTGTCAATCCCCTTTCTTGGCACCAGCTCGGACGGTTTGTTAATGAGACCCAGCGAAGGAAGTCGGGGCGACGCTCCAGAGCTGCTCCGGGGATGTGTCCTGCTCCCTGTCTCTGTCCCAAGGACTGGGCTGGAGCAAAACTCAGCTCAGCACTGACCTCGGGGTGGGATCTGCTCAGAGCCTCCCCTGGGGCAAAGCTGAGGAACAGGCAGGAGTTCAGATTCCATGAAGAAAAGGGATATCACGTCTCCCAGACGGTGGCTGACCACTCCGACCATCCCAAACGTGGGACTCGGCTCCAGAGGTGCCACCACTGCCCCCACCCATCAAGGAAGGCAAGATTGGCACATCTGGGAGCTGATGAGCTTCATCCCACCCCCATCCCTGTTCCAAGCTGAGCTGCTTCCCATCCACCTCTGTTTCTGAGGAACGCATGTGGGGAGCCAAGGCTTCTCCAGCTCCCCCAAGTGCACGCGTGGCTGCTAATGTGGAAAAGGAATCAATTAAAAATCAGCCAATCTAGGCTTAATAGGGGTCAGGGAGGGCTCTGCTGGAGGACTCTGGGAGATGGCGAACTCTAGGAAAAGGGTTCCAAGTATCCCTGAATCCACCACATTCATTTCCAGCTCCCAGTTTGGACAAATTCAGACACCTTTTGATAAGGAAGTTGCCCAGATCAGCCCTTGAGACCCACAGACTCAGAAACACCACAGTCCCTTCCCTCTACGCATCAGGTCCAAGCACTGGGATTATTTCCAAGACTCCTTGGAAGGAGGGAAGCGTGTTCAGATTCAATATCCTTTAGGATCAATCACATTCTTTATCACCACGGCCAGCTCCATTCCCTGCTCCCTCTGGAACCACGGTGTTGGATCAGACTGGCACTTGCTCCTCTGCAAGTGCAACCAGGGATATGGATGAGGAAGACAACAAGTTCTGCCTCGTCCCATCAAACACCATCCTCCTGGAAGCTCCGTATTTTTTTTAGGAGCGAAGCTGTCAGCAGGTTTGCCCTGACTCGCTGGACAAGTTTGGGATGTCAGCCCGGGACAAAGCACACTGTCCCGGGGATATCAGGAGAATTTCTTCATGGGAAGGGTTGTCAGGCATTGGAAGGGGCTGCCCAGAAGGTGGTGGAGTCCCCATCCCTGGAGGTGTCCAAGGAAGGAGTGGACGTGGCACTCAGTGCTCTGGGCTGGGGGACAAGGTGGGGAGCGGGCACAGGTTGGACTCAGTGATCCCAGAGGTCTTTTCCACCCTCAACGATTCCATGATTCTCGAAACATCCCAGCTACAGCAGGGATTTTTGGCACTGGGAGAGGCTCCATATTGAAACCACACACCTGAGGTTCATTTTCTTATGAAGGTGACTTTGATCCTGATTTCTCTGCGTTCTGTGTTACCTTCCCCCTGTTTCCCGTGTCGGAGCTGAAGGAGATGAGGCCAATCCCAAGGCAGGCACTGCACTGGCTCCAGGACAAGCAGCCAAGGAGCTGCCAAAGGAGGAGCCAAAGAACCTGTAGCCATGGCTACAGACGCCACCTAAAATCCCTGCAGCCCTCACCCCTTCCCAGTGAGATGACTTTGGTGCAAACCACATGAGTGTGACCAAGTCCACAATTTCTCCTCGGTTTTCTCCATGTTTTGTCGCTGCCTGCTCCTGGGGGAGCTGAGATGCTCCACAAAACCTGGCAGGGTCACCATGGCCCTCAGCCCAGACCTCAGATCTGCTCTGACTGCCCTTTCCAAGGACACCTATGGTGGTGCTTACTGAAGGCCATCCAGTGCCTCCTCCAGGAGCAGCGTCACTCCGCCGTGTCCCGCCCTGCCCACGCACAACTCTTCCCTCCCGCCAATCCCAGCTCCCACCACAAGACAACTCTCAGAGGATGGAAATCCATCCAGTTCCTACTGGCCAGCACCCTGCTTCCCAAAGCCAGAAGCACAGATCCAAGCCTTTGGCTCAGCCAGTAATTCTTCACCCTCAGGAGAAACAAAAAAAACCTGGGGGCTCTCGACACAACACGAGGCTCTTCCCGGCACTTTTCCAGGCTGTGTGGGCAGGCAGGAGATGGGATGCCAGCACGGCATTTCCACCATAACCAAGCCCCTGGGATGATGCCTCTTCCTCCTCACAACACCGCTCTCATTCCCAATTCAGACCCGAAAACTCGAGGAAATGAGTCCAGCACAACGTGGGACTCGGGGGTGTTCCTGACAGCTCCGGATGAGCTGCAGATCCAGGGGGAATTGCAGCCTTGCACTTTTGACACGTGGGGAGACACGGTGTCAAAGCTCCTTTCAGAAATGCTGCCAGTGCTGGCAGGTCTGAGCATTTTGTCAAAAAAAAAAAGGATGTTCTTCTGTCTGTGTTTGTGATAATTAATGTTTGAAGAACGCGGGATGCACCGGGAAAATCGGAGATGCACAGAGGTGTTTGTTGAGACAAAGATATCCTGACGTTATCCTGGGGTTTACACCCCCAGATCCAGAAGATATGGATAAATGGGCAGGGATGTGACCACAGCTCCTAAATGAACCCCGTCCCCACGTCCAAAGCCATCCTGCAGGGAGATCCAGGCTGTTTGGATGCAGGGTGTTCGGATCCTCCGGCATCCGAGGCGCAGCCCTAAGGGAATGTGCTCCTCTCGTGACTGGTCTCTCCCCACCAGCCATCCCTGCCATTCCCAGCCACTCCCAGTTCCACTTCAGCCAGACTGGATGAGTCCCAGGACGTGCCTGGTGCGGGTGGTGCTGCAGAAGCAGCTGCTGCATCGGGGAAAGGGGCAGGAAAAGGGAGATGCTCGTTCCCAACCCTCTTCCCCATCAGCCCTCACCTACCCGTTTTTTACCCCTGGAATGTGATCTCCTGCTTGATTTGATGGCATTTGCACCAGAAACAGTCATTTATTCGAACACCCCCCCTGCCCCCAACCAGACACTTTTAGCGGGATGTTCCTTCAGTCAACCCCTGCCTAATGAGAAGTCCCTGGATTTTAGTGTTTCCCCCTGGCAGTCCTTCCCCTTCTGGTTTTTCCTTTAATCTTTGCTTGTAAAGACGGATTAGGAAGTTACCTTTATCCCTTTCCTCATGTATTAATTATTCTCCTGCTCCTCTTCACCTTGGAACAGCTCCTTTACGCCCTGAACCTCCAGACTCCCGCGCTTTTCCACCTCCAACTTCAAGCGTTTTCAAAATCAGAATTAAAAGGATTTATAGACTATTTTAAGACCCATCTCCAGAGGTATGGAAAGTGTTTCACTGGAAGGGTATTTAGCTCCAAAGGCAGCGCAGGCTGAATATAAATTGGCAAAACAGATGCATTTTTAAAAATACGTGTAATTAAATAATGCAACATAAAACCCGGCATAAATTATCCCCCGCTGAGAACAAAACCACACAGGAAGATACCAGTGGAAAAGCTTATTTTTAAACTGATACTGTGTCCATGAATGTAAAATGTGCAAACACTTGGTCCCCCTTTAAACTCCTCCACTGTGATCAGTGGGTCGCTCATCTCTGAGAGGAGAAAACAGCTTGTGATACAAATAAAACCGATTATTTATTCATTTCCAGACAGGAGCAGCTGTTGCATCTTTCTAGAGTAACTAAAGGAGAAGAATTCTTATTTTAGCACTAAAGGCATCCAGATACTCCCTTGTTCTCACTCTCTCTGGGTGCTGCTGTTGGGGGCTGTGCAATTGAAGCTGCACGTTGAGTTGTTGTCCGATTGGATTTATTTTACAATTAACTGTAATTATTTGGCTCCAAAGAACGTCCCTGGGATAAGCCACTGTCAGGTTTAAATACCTCATCTGCCACTGCTGCAGCTCACCCCCTCCTCAGCTTTCCATGAAAAGCTGTGGGGCACAGAGGGACAGGAAAGCTCGTGATCCAGCTTCCATCGGCACATCTGGGATCTCAGGCCTGGTTTGCTGTGAAACCAGGGAGGAAAGAGCTCCTGCTCAGGGGGCTGACCCAGATAACCCCAATTTCGGGCTTGGTGGGGTATCTTTGCAGTGAAGTAGGGAATAGCCAAAAATGTGATCATGGAATTCTGCAATTGTTTAGGTTGGAAAAGCCCTCTAAGATCAAGTCCAACCACCCCCAGCACTGCCAAGGCCACCCCTGCCCCGTGTCCCCAAGGGCCACATCCACAGGGATTTGAAATCCCTTCAGGGATGGCAACTCCACCCCTGCCCTGGGAAGTTCATCCCAACGCCTGACAACCTTTTCCACGTGGGAATTGTTCCCAACATCCAACCTAAGCCTCCCCTGGTGCAACTTGAGGCCATTCCCTCTCCTCCTGTCCCTTGTTCCCTGTGAGAAGAGCCCGACCACCCTCCGGCTTCCCCCTCCTGTCAGGGAGTTGTGGAGCGGGAAAAGGTCCCTCCTGATCCCTCTTTCCTCCAGGCTGAGCCCCCCCAGCTCCCTAAGCCGCTCCTGCTGCTCCAGCCCCTTCCCCAGCTCCGTTCCCTTCCCTGCACACACTCCAGCCCCCCAGTGTCCCTCTTGCCATGAGGGGCCCAGAGCTGCCCCCAGGATTTGAGGTGCCCCACCAGTGCCAGCAGGTGCCAAGTGTGATGTTCCAACACGTGCCACAGTTCCTCACCGATGCTCTTTCAAGCTGCCACTGGCTGAACATCACAAACCTCCTCTCACCTGGCAAATCTTCTTCCCTTCCCTAATCTCCCAGGGCAGCTGTTCCATTGACAAGTGCCTCCTGACAGCTCCAAGACCCTTGGATGGAAAAAGCCCGTTCCAGGATTGTCAAAGGTCGCTCCTACCCACCAGGAATGTTCCCCTTTCAGTTTCAAAGTCACAAAACCCGACAAGCTTCACCCAACACTTGACAGAGCAGCACCAATGAAGTTGTGCAACAGGAGTGTGGGATGGGTAAGGATGAGACCCAGGAGCTCCAGGCTGGAGAAGCCCAGATTTGTATCACTTAATACAGGAAAAAATAACGGGCTTTTATCAGCTCCCCCATTTCCATCCCTGATTGATTTTACCTGTGCTATAAACTGAATCCAAGGGGAAGCTTTTTCCCACTATCTCCACAGCATCCCTTCTCCAGCTCCCTGTCTCCACCCAATCCAGGTGCTCGAGCTCTCTCCAGCCAGGATCCAGCAGCGGGTTCTGATGAAAGGGGGACACCTGCCCGGCACTGGCTGCACGAAAACCACTTTGCTGTATCCGGTAAATCACAGAGATGCCATTTGTGACCAGCCCTCACTGGCGAGAACACGCAGAGAGACAGAAGGAGGGCGAGGCAGCAGCTTTTAACTCCACTCAAAAGGTGGAGTGTTACTGCCTGGAGCTCAGGGACGAGGGATTCAAACCACTTGTGGGCAACAAAAACTTCCCAGACGGCTCAGGAATGGATGGGAGCACTGCCAGCGAGCCTGGGAACAGACCCCACCCTTCTGAACCCAACTCAGATGTGTCAGGAGTTGTGTCAGGCCAGGTACAACCTCGGTACGTTGTTACCCTTGGAAACATCACAGGAGAGCCTGGAACAGCCACAGGAGAGCCCAAAGAACTGCTCACAGACTGCAACCCCCCCACCTCTTTTAAACAAAGAAGCAACACTTCAAAGCTTCTGCAGCGTTAAAGCCCTGGCCTCTCTCAGCCTGTCACTCCTCGGACTCCAGCAGCGAATTCCTGCACTTCTGGTTTCCCTGGGAAAGGCACTCTGCCAGTCCCCTGGTCCGTGCTGACAGGGCTGGCAGCAAACGGCCCGGGAGCTCGGGAATGCAGCTGAGAAGGGCTGTCACATCCCATCTGCCAGACAGGGAGATGGAAAAGCCAGGGAAGGCGGTTCAGGAGCACCCCTGAGGTCTCCTCCCCTGGCCAAGCCATCAGCTGCTGTGCAATCCCAGCATGGGATGGGGAGGAAACATGGAAACACAGCAACATCCACCCCAGAGACACGGAAATGCACAGCACAGAGGCAGAGAAGAAGAAGAAGAAAGTGCTGGAAAGCCAAGGGCTGCGGTCCCGGGGGATTATTGGGAATACCTTGCTGCTGCTCACTGAGTGAGGCAGAGCTTATCTTTCCACACTTTGCTCCTTGGCTTCCAGCCCAGCTGCTGTAATTAACAGAGGCTTTGGTGGTGCAAATCCTCGGTATTGTTGTGCAATTACCTCTCCAGCAGGTTCCTCCTCGGGATCTGTCAGGCGGGGTTTCCACCGCAGGAAGCAGGGAAAACAAAGCACCTGGCAGAGCAGGTGCCACGATCCCTAAATTTGTTAGGATTGGTGCACCTCGGTGTTTGGAAAGTGTCACAAACACATCGCCCCCAGCGCTGCTGTGCAGCGTTTCAAAGCTGCTCTGACCCACCCTGCAAGAGCTCCAGTTCAGGCATTAATACCTGGGGGCTGAGGGCATCCAAATGAACATCATACCCCAGCTGGGGGAGGCAGGAATTGGAGTCAGACTGTTCACTCGCTGAGCAGCCTCTAAAAAAGCTGGAATGTAAACCTGGATACAGGCAGAGCCATCAAGTTTGCAGGGGGGTCATTTTCCTGATGGGAAGAGGACAGAGGATTTATTAACGCTTATGTGGCTGGGAGCAGCAGCCATAAAGCTCTCAGGCACCCAAACTCACTCCTGGCTTCCAGGTTTATTCCAGACTGGGAGCTTTCTGGGGGCTTCCTAGATGAGAAGGCTGAGATCTCACGGGGAAAGTTCTGGACAAAATGAAAAGAGCTTTCTGTCTGTCCTCAAACCCATCACCTGGAGACGAGAGCTACTTATGTAATGTTGCAATAAAAGAACTACAAAATCCGTATCATGATCCTCTAATTTTAATTTTATCCCTGTTGTCCCTGTTGTTGCAGGAGCTCAGCTCCTTCTCCTCCGATGTGGCTGAGCCAGATCGTGACAAAAACCAGCATACAAGTCCCAGATGGGTTTCTGAGGAATTCCCTTTGCTCCTGGGCTTCAGTTTCGGGATCCTAATTGGTGGATCCCTTGGCTGAGTCCTGCTTCCCCCATCTCCCATCCGGAGGAGCAGAGGACAACCATCCCCATGCCATGTTCTTCAAAGCCTGGCTTGTCCCAAGGCTTTTAATACTTGGTTAAACAAAAACCAGGAGGAAAAAAATGCTCCCACCAAGAGGCAGGGAATACATTCCTGCCAAACACGTGGCTGGGATGAATCCAGACCACCAGACCCACCTCCCACAACCCACAGGACGGGGCTGGGAATTGAGGACCAGCATGTGTTAGAAATTACACACTTCACATAAATGAGGGATAATTAAAAACAATTCCTTCTATGAATTCCTGATAAAATCAACCTAATTAATAGCAGTGTTTTGAAACCAAATTGCTTTGTCACCTGCATTCAGAGCCGGAGGAAAATGAGCCTTATTGGAAAGAATTATCCAACTCAGAGCTGTTCTGAGGCTTTTCTTGCTCCCCACTTAGCTCTTTTTTTGTCCCAGTAAAACATGGGGCTGTCCCTTGCTGCAGAGATAAGCTGGGCTTTCAGCAGCCAGGCTTTGGCAGCTCAGAGACCAAAGTCACGATCAGCCCTTCCCACATCCAGGTTGGGAACCGAATCTCTCCACCCAAAATGCTTTCAAAGTTCAGTGTCAAGAACAAAACCCATTTCCCTTCCCTACAGGAACCTCAAACCCCCTCAGAGTTCAATCCAGATAAGCATCCAGAAAGCCGACGGCTTTGCTGAACTGTTTGGATCTGGAAGTGTTATCTGGGAAGCCAAAGAGCAGGTCCAGCAGGTTTCCCATCTTCCTGCTGCACATAAATCTGAGAATAAGTGAAAACTGCATTTCTGGGAGCTTGGAAGGAGATGTGCAAGTGGGTGCTTTAGGGACCAGGTCAGGCTTTATCACTAAGCACTGTTTGATTCCAAGAAAACGGAAGGAAAAGCGCCCATCAGCTGGGTAAGGGAGAGCAGCATCTGCTTCCTCACCAGATTTTGAGGTAGAAATGCGGGAGGTGGACAGAGAAAATGTTGGGGGTGAAATCTGAGGTAATTCCTAGAATAAACATTCTGAGGTGAATGAGGCAATCAGTGGTGGGCAGGTTGGGAAATTTTGGGGGGAAATATTTGATGTAACCCCCCATGGTAGAGAATGAGTATTTTGAGGTAGAAATGAGGTACTCAGTGGTGGACAGGTAGGGAAAGTTTTGAGAGTAAGCTGGAGATAAAGAATGAACATTTTTAGTATGAACAGCAACTAATACTGTTCCCAGCCCTTCGGAAAACTTGGGAGTAAGTCACCACCTTCTACTTGAGAGCTGCAATGTCTTTGCTGATCGATCCACAGACATCTGTGAGCTACATCAAACATGCAGGAACAAGGAGTGATTAAAACCTCCCTCTTGCTTCTCATCTCCTTCTCTAACCTCACATCCAAGAGGTACCTTCCCCTTCACAACCTTCTCATGTCCCCCCTTTGATGTCCCAGTGCCCCACCGGGTCCCTCCTGCTCCAGCAATCCCAGATTCTTTTTTCATCCCAAATATTTCACACCCACAAGCAAAAGCCAAATTACGACGCCAGGGGAACCATCCCTTCCCTGCGGCACAGCACCAAGTTATGGCTCCTCTGGGAGACGAGGCTGCCTCCAAAAACCAATGCACAACCGAGTGGTTTTTTACGCAGCAAAACCACCCCACCAGGACAGCTAAAAGCACGGGAAGAGAGGAAACACGGATGCCCAGGCTCTGGGATTTTATCAGGAGAAGGGTGTAGCTTGCAGTGAAAGGGATGTCAGCACGTGTTTCCGTAAGAGCCAAGGAAGAGCTGCAACAACAAAGTCACAGAGCACGAAAGGAAGGTGAAACCCAAAGGAAAAAAGAAAAAAGAGGGGAAATGCATCTGCGTTCTCAGCTCCCCCCATGTTCGTGGAATAATTTGGGGACATCATTACACTTGTGTTGTTATTTAAACAGGCCAGGATACAAACCCTAAAAGCAGAAAGAATCCATCCCTGGACAAACAATGCAGTGCTTTGCTGCTGCTCTGCCTCGTGTGATTTTTGTCCCCCAGCAGTTGTGCCAGAGCTGCTTGAGGGTGTTTGAGCTGCACTGACAGATTTTTGTGGTGATGGGGGGGGATTTTTGGGCTTCAACATGGGGGGACTGGCCCCTGTGACACCTCCAAGCTCTCACGTGTGACAAACCCCACCCAGTGATGTCCACAGCAGCGTGCCAGGACGCTTCCCTGCCTTGTTTTTCCTTCCCAGTGCCCCAAATACTCCTTCCTTCTGGTCACCGACCCCATCAGCAGCATCCTGAGCCGAGGGAATTCGGAGAGCTGAGGCTGCAGCAACGTTTTGTCTGCGGAAGAGCCATTACAAAGCCGCATATGGCACAGGAGAGATTTAAGGGCTGGGTTTAGGCAACAGCAGGGAGGATTGTGAGGGTGCTGGAGTTAATATTCCCAGTGCAAATCCCCGAGGAGCAGGCACTGCTTGTTACATTATCATCCCACAGTCACGCACGGCTGCACCTCTGCTTAGGCCCCGCAGTGACAAGCATCTGGATTTTAGGATTTCAGGTAAACTAAGCAGCAGATTTGTTCCTTCCTCTCCCGCTACACAGCAGGAAAAAATGTATCTTGAGGTGGCAAAAACTGGCAGGGATGTGGGAACTCACGGGCAGCTCCGGCTCCGCTGGCAGCAGGTGGTGCTGCGAACCCGACAGCAGCTCCAGGCACTTCTGTGTGACATCTCCTGCCTGGAAAAACTGCTCCCACGGACCAATGGAACTCCTAAACCTGGGATGCACTCCTGGGAACGGTGGTGCACCGGGTGGGACCCACTCAGCCCACAGGTCTCTTGTGTGAAGTGACTCAGAGCCAAGGATCAAGGGGATCTCCTCGGCTGATTTGCTGAACTGCTCCTTCTGGAAGCAAAGCTGGAGCTTCCCCACTCCCACGTGCAACCCGGGACCTGAAAGTTCAGTTGGGCTCCCCCTGATTTTGCGCACAAGGGCTGTGAATTCCCCACAGGGACAAGTGGGAATTCCCAGTGGCTCACCGAAGAGCTTCTGCAGCTGAGCTGGTCCAGAAAAGCACAAGTCACTCAACCAAGGGAAGGTCTGGGAGGTGTTGAATTACCTGGTTGAGCCACAGCCTGAGCTGGTATTTATGCAAAGCTCCCAGGAGGGAAAAGGATGGATTGGAATGGTGCTGAGGTCAGCACAGAGGGTTTTATTCCCTTTTTTTAACTCATGGCCAGCGTGAGGATCTCACCCTGGATCACACCCACCACTCCAGTTTATCTCGAGCTCCTTGTGACTGGTGCTGCTCTTATCAGAAAACCAAGCTTGGAGATCCAGCTCCTCGTTGAAGGACAAGCAGAGAAGCTCCAGGTCACAGCCTGGCCAAGTTCTGCCCTTCTCTTATCCAGAACCATCACCTGGGGATCCTGCTGTGCTCCTGAAAAAGGAGATACCAAAGCACCTGGGAGTGTCTGTGGTGGGCACGACGTGCAAACCTCAGGCACCTGCCCTTCAGAGCCAGCTCAGCCACTGCCCCAACAGCAGGGAAAGCCAGGACAGCATTCCCTCCTCAGCCCGCTCCTCATGAATAAATGGCATTTCAAGGGACCTTGTGGCATCCAAACAGCTCAGCAGACCCAGCAATGCTTCCGGATTAAGACATTTTCCAAAGATTATTCCTCTTTAAACAAGCAGCTGAACTGAATGGGCTCCCTGAGCTCCCTGAGCCGGCCACCAGGTCAGCAGGAAAGGACACCATGCCACTGGACTGGCTGCAGAGATCAAAGCCAGCCCCTTATTCTTGGGGAAAGCTGGAGGGAAGGGTTAGTCACTGCCACAGCCACAGGAGCTGCTGCTGGCACCGAACCTGGCCAAAATCCTCAGGAATGCTCCAGCACACACACTCCACCTCAGGAGTGCCTCCAGAACACACACTCCACCTCATCCTGAGGAAGGAGAAAGGAAACTGCAGCCACGACAGAGGGACCTGCACTCACTTGGGAGAGAGCGGAGCTGGAAGCTCTGGCTGTCACTTCTTAGAACGTGAGCAGAGGTTGTGAAAATACTGGTTTGGGATAAATAAGGTTTAGCCCCAAATCCCAGAATGGTTTGGGTGGGAAGGGACCTTAAAGCTCATCTCATCCTAACCCCTGCCATGGGCAGGGAAACCTCCCACTAGCCCAGGATGCTCCAAGCCCCGTCCAATCTGGCCTTGGACACTTCCAGGGATCCAGGGGCAGGCACAGCTTCTCTGGGAATTCCAGCCCAGCCCCTCCCCACCCTCACTGCCAAGAATCCCTTCCCAATCTCCCATCTCTCCCTGCCCTCTGGCACTGGGAAGCCATTCCCTGTGTCCTGTCCCTGCATCCCTTGTCCCAGGTCCCTCTCCAGCTCTCCTGGAGCCCCTTCAGGCTCTGGAAGGGGCTGAACACTCCCAGCTCTCTCAGAGATGTTCCAGCCCTGTGATCAACTTAGTGGCCTCCTCTGGACTCGTTTAAACATATTAAAACAAACTCCCTTCCGGCAACTCTGGCTGTTTAAGCTCAACTCATTTTTTCAGTTTCTTAGGATTAAAAACAGAGCAGAAACAGGCAAAGCACAGCAGGCTCTGAATCTTCCCAGATGCATCGAAATTCCACCTCTGGAGACTGGATCCATGGCTGCCTCAGTGTTTCTGTTTTCATTTGTTTCCCTTTGCTTTTACTCACATGGACGGAAAATGCCGTCGAGGAATTGCAGAGGAACGGGTGAGGTTCCTCCTGCCACTGCTGGTTAGAAACCCCGAGCACAGCGAGGCTGGAAGGGGAGGCTGGAAGTCTCCATCCCAAAACTGAGCCAGATCTTCCCCTTAACGACTCCTGCTTTACTCTGCTGCCAGAAACCTTTCCAAGGTTAATGTGTGTGCAAGGAAGAAGAGCCAAACTCACTTCGACCCTACTGCAGTTCAGAGCAGCGTTTCCTCTAAACTCCTTCCCCCTTTTCTTCCCCACAGACACGGAAAAGCAGCAGCAGTCGCTGGTGAGCAGCACCATTCCAGGGGCCTCAGCAGCCACAGCACTGTGGTGGACAGGGGGGGTGTTTGGTGTTTGTTACCAAAAAACAAACTTCTCATTCCCAACCTTTGCTTTCTGACGCTTAAAGGGAGACGGGAACGGTTTTTACAGCTCGGCTTTGGCACGAAGGCACTTCAAAAGTGAGGGTGAGGGACCTGCAGCTGTGCCAGGGGGGGGCAGCCCTGAGTGGTCACACCGACTTCACATGAGGTTATATTTGCACAGAGTCACCTCAGGCTGGGTACAGGGCCAGGATATTCGATCAGCTGAGGAATCCCACTGATTTTACAGTAAATTTTGCCATCACAAGAAATCTACATTTAAGTAAGAGCTTTTTAAAAATATGGTCTGCAGCCCTGTTTGTCTCATTATCCATGAAAGGCTCGAATGCAGCTTTGAGCTCTGCTCTTAGTTAATTCCCAGCCCACCAGGGAAAAGGAAGCATGTAACCTGCTCTGGAGGACCAAACCACAGCCAAGCAAAGTTCCAAGGAACTGATCATTAAATAAGGTCAATCCGTGCAGTGAGGCTGCAGGAGGAAGCTCAACTCTCCCTTGGGGAATTCTGCCAGCCCAGAGCCACACAGCTGGAATGGAGTCCTGAGTCCCACCAAGGAAATCCGGAACTCCTGTCTCCAGCAGCCCCTGGGGGGACTCAGGGCTCTGTTCTGCTTCCAAAGGCTCTTTCAGCCCTGGATGTGCTGAACACTTTGTTTGTCTCATTAGGCTGGGATTTACACAGAACCACGGAATGGTTTGGGTGGGAAGGGACCCCAAAGCTCATTTCATTCCAACCCCTGCCATGGGCAGGGGCACCTCCCACTATCCCAGGTGGTTCCAAGCCCAGCCTGGCTTTGGACACTTCCAGGGATCCAGGGGCAGCCACAGCTGCTCTGGGAATTCCAGCCCAGCTCCTCCTCCCCCTCCCAGCCAGCAATCCCTTCCCAAACTCCCATCTCTCCCTGTCCTCTGGCTGTAGGAAGCCATTCCCTGTGTCCTGTCCCTCCAGCCCTTGTCCCCAGTCCCTCTCCAGCTCTCCTGGAGCCCCTTTAGGCTCTGGAAGGGGCTCTCCGGTCTCCCTGGATCCTTCTCTTCTCCAGGCGAACCCCCCCAGCTCTCCCAGCCTGGATCCAGCCCTCAGAGCATCTCTGTGGCCTCCTCTGGACTCGCTCCAGCAGCTCCACGTCCTTGTGCTGTTGGATTTTCTCCAATAACCTTCTGGCTCCAGGTGCTCTGATGGATCATGGATCATGCTGGCACATGAGCTCCTGCTGTGCTGCTCCTGGCAGTCAGAGGTGCCTGGACACACTTCAGTCACAAGGAGGGGCCCCCAAATCTGCCCCCATTCCTTTCTCTTCCCCCCAAAGCTCTGTGCTTCGGGACCTGAACACAGGGCAATTCCCTGCATCCCAGTGTTACTGAAGCGTATTTCAGCACCGCACCCAGATCTGAGGGAACTGGATATTCCCCATCTAAAGGTGCTTTTTTTTTCTTCCCCCATAAGGAAATCAGATCCACAGCTCTGCAGTTTCTTTTGACATTGGCTTGTCTTTCTTCCAAGACCCCCTTCCAACCCCACCTGCCTCTTCCCCTGGCCAGCCCATCCCACATCTCAGCCTCTGCTCCCCAAGTTCTTGTGCCCTTTTCCACAGCGGATCTTAGGATGAAGCCCAGGTTAAGTTTTCCATCATTCCTGCACCAAACCATCCATGGAGATGAACACAACACGGACTAAACACCCAGCCTGGAGATGGACTCAGCAGCAAGCATGTGAGTGGGATGGACGCCTGGAGGCTGCGCAGGGTTAACCTCTCCCTGTGAGAGATCCCAGGAGACTCGGGCTCTTTAAAAAACCGGGATTTAGAAAAACGGGGAGAAAGCAGACATGACCACACCCTGGAAAAGGACCCAGTAGAAGCTCTCTGTACTCCAGCCATCCCCTGGCACTTGGCCACGAGCACAGTGTTACCATCCAACACCCCAGAGCAGACACAGGACAATTCCCTCCCCTGGAACCGAACATTCCCTACGGCACAGCCCCCACAGCACACGGACCCTTTCAAAGGCAAAAACAACAACAGCTCGAAACTCCAAGTCCCCAAAAAGCCAGTGGGGCTCCAACACCACAGGTACAAGCTAAAAAAAGCCATTACCCTCCATCAACAGAAACATCTTTTCCCATCACAAATAACACCACCCCAAGGAGAACAAGCTGCGCTCCGAAGGAGAAACGCCATTTTCCGGCAGACACGATGCAAAGACTCCGTGGAACTCAGACCTTCGACGGGACTAATGTGAAAGATTATTTCCCAATTATCCAAGCAATTTTCCCTCCTCGCTGTCCCCGGACTATAAGGGTTTTTAAATGGGAGCAGAAGGATTTACTCATCCCAATAATAATAAAAGGAAATATGAAATCAATGAATCTCTTTGCACGCAGCATAAAGCTCACGTTGCTGCTCAGCCCAGTGGTGTCCTGTCACATAAACCACACGCAGTTTGCCTGCTTAAGTACCATCTCCCTCTTTTATTCTTCCCTTCCCTAATTTGTGAGGCATTATCCTTCCATTTGTCCTCTAAACACGGCCGGATTCAGCCCACACGGTGTTAGTTGCTGTCAGTGGCTCTGTGGCTGTGCTTTAGTGGAGATTTATATTTAATATTGATTGTTAACAATGGCCAGGGCAGGAAGTTATGCTGGGACGACAGAGAAGTGCTAAAATAAATACATGAACAATAATTTAGGGAGAATGAACCCCTTACAGTGTGCCAGTGAGTGAAAATGAACGTTGGGTTTTGAAGGTGTCGCCTCTTCAGCTTGGCTGGGGGAAAAAAAGAACCAACCCAAACCTGTGGAAAACTCGGCTACAACCTCTGGAGCATGGAAGCTCTGACGGCCACGTTGGCCTTGCCTTGTAATTCCTTGCCTGCCATCCCTTGTAATATAAAGTGAGAGATGAGTTCTGAGGTCTCCGCAGTCGATAGGGATTCAGTGGGTCCCTCTTTTGCTTTGATAAAAAATTCATCTAGTGAAGTGCAGAAACAGTTACTACTTAGGTATTTATAAGGTGTCAACTGTCCTCGCAGCGAGGAACTTACAGAGCCTGAGGAAAGATTCCCAACGAGCAGGAATCCCTGGCTTTTAGCCTTGAGATTCACACTGGGCTCCACTCCAGCAATTCCCGTTCCGTGAGTGCCGAACACTTGGAACTTCTCGTTTTTCTCCAGCACCCAGCTGAGGTTCAGACACCCCCCAACCATCCCACAGGACCGAAGCTGAGCTGATACACTTACAGAAGAGCCACTTCCAACACACAAACCCCACCAGGGAACAAGACCAGCGCAGCTCCATGTGCCTTACCATGATGGGGACGCCGATGTCCGGCCACAGGAGATCCTCGGAGGGAAGCTTGGGAGAGTTCCACACCACCACCACCTTGTTTAAGTAGGGGAGACCGTTGAGCCTTTCCAGGGAGTTCATCAGCACCTCCTCCCGCTCGTAAGTCAACATCACCACCGTGAACTGCTCCCGGGGCACGTTGCCGCCCAGAGCAGCCTGGAACTCCTTCCCAGAGCCACCCGCTCCTCCGCCGATCGGCCGAAACCCAGTGCCGGACCCCAGAAACTTCGCTTCTGACGGTAAAACAGGGTCAAAGGGAGTGTAGGGGAAGAGGTGGAAAGGCCCCGGAGCAGAGTTCCAGTTCCTGTAGATATCCATTGCAGTGAGGGTGAAGTTGCGGAGATATTTGGGGGATGCATAGGGGGGTTCTGTCTCCACAGGCCCCAAGTCCAGGTCACCGTTGTCGGCCATGTTGGGGTCTGTACCAGCAGCTTTGCCGGAGCGGTGGGGGATCTCCACGGCGGATTCTTCTCGGATGGGAGCGGCCGGGATTTGGATTCGAGTCCTTATGACGGCTAAGACTGTGCTGAAGACGTTGTCCGAGGTGGAGAAGTAGGTCTCCCACAGGAAGCGGCCCTGCCTCCTCATGGCAAGGAGATCGTTGTCAGAAATGCTTCTCAGAAGGAAGTGCACTTCTGTGATACGTGGCTTTGGTATGATTAAGGCTGCCTCGTTCCACCGGATCACGTCGTTGTAGGGAAGCTGGACCTGCTCTCCGAGAACCACTGGGATGGCTCCGACTTCCAGAGCCTCAAACAGTCTCATGGTGCACCCGGCGGAGATCACCAAACGGGTGTCCCCGGGGGTGATGATCAGTGCAAAAGTAGAAAGCTTCAGTAGCTCTAGTCTGTCGTCCCTTTCTCCACACAGAGCCCACTCAGTGGGCAGACTCGCCTTGGGCTGGTTCTTACACGTGAACTCCACCAGAACGAAGTCCAGCTTGCTGTCCTGGACGGCCTTCAGGGTGGTGATGATCCGGTCGTCGTAGTCAGCCGGGGCGTTGCCTTCGATCTCCTCCTCGAAAGAGCGAACCTCCTGCAGGCTGGACCTCAGAGACTCGATCTTCTCCCCCTGGAAACTGAACAGGTATTTACGCTTGACCGGCACCTGGGGCGGGATTTCCAGGAAGTTGGGTTCGGACATGGCGTGGACCAGGGGCGACACCACGATGTCGAAGCCCGGGCGATACTGCGCGTCGTAGAAGGTGGACTGGGCGACCATGGCGCGCCCCGTGCTGATGTTGTAGAGGAAGTTCTGGGTCTCCGACTTCCTCGACAAGTTGATGATGAGATGGTTGTGTCCATCAGTCCTCCAGTATGGCAAAGAGTGCAACTGTTGCTCTAGTTCAGTAGGTTTTGGCATTACGGGCTCTTGCATCTCCCCCGCTAAAACTATGTACACACAAGCAATATTTGCATTTTCAGTAACATAAACATTAGTTCTGACGGTCGCCTCAAAGGCTTGTTTAATTAAAGGGTCCAAGGAGCTACCAAAGGGGTAATCGTCACTGTTGTAGACATAGACTGGGAAGCCGGACGTCAAGGGGCAGCGTGAGTAGTCAAAGCAGTTGTGCAGCCTGCAGTTCCTGTTGGATTTTGGCAGGGGGAAGGTCACATCGTCCTTGTCGGGCAGCAGCCGGATGGGCAGGGAGAGCTTGGGCTGGTTCTGCGCCATCAGCTCCTTGTAGGAGTGCTCGGTCTGGCTGATGACGTTCTTCAGCTGCAGCAGGTCCTGCTTGGCATTTTCAATGCTCTTCTTGCAGGCCTCGATCTTGAGGTTGAGCTTGGCGATCTCGCTGTTGAGCTCCTGCCGCTTGGCCTCCAGCTGGAGCAGCTCCTCGCTGACCGACTCGCGGATGCGGCACAGGTCCTGCACGTGCTTCACCTCGCACAGCTCATTGCCCGTCCGGGGCCCGAAGATGCGCTTGCCGGCGTCGTCCGCGTCGTCGATGGTGGTCAGGTAGTAGTGGGCGATGAGGGGGAAGAAGACGAGGATGATGAAGAGGGTGAAGCTGAGCCAGGTGAGCCGGATCCGACTGGACCACCTCAACACCCAGGGCTGGCCTCCGTTCCCCACTCCCCCATTCCGCAACATCGTATATCCAGTCATGGGTTCCAGAGTCGCCGTGCGCCCAATCACGTCGGATCAGTAGCCATAACCAAAAGAGTTCGTACAGTGAGTCTCCTGGGTAGAAATGTTATTGTGGCTGCTCAGCGAGAAGCCAAAGGAAGGGGAATTTCATCTTCTCGCCGTGCCGACGGCTCTTCCACGGTCGTTTTGCTGCAGGCGCGACTTCTGACCCCGCTGGAGCCGGTCATTGACCTTCTCACCCGCCCCCAGCCCACCCTTTCTGCGGGCAACCTTTGCCGGGAGTGTCACGGCGTTGTCATGGCGATCCAAAGTCCCAGCCGGCAGAAGGACAACACAGTGGGACGGAGCCAAACTCTACCGCTGCTCACGACATCCTGCATCACCATCCCATGAATATGCACCAGCCATTGTGGAGAAGGAGCCAGGAGAGACTCGTAGGAACGTCAGTCTCTGTCATCGCTGCTGCGGGGATGACGCTCTGCCATTCCTGCGGGAGAACAACCACACGGTCAGGCAGTGCAAACAGAACCACCTAAAAGACTGTTAGATTTAAAAGCAACTGTTCTGCCTCAAAAAGGACAACCTCTGTACATGGCCAACACCACTGGGGTTAACACCAGAACACCCGAGGAGGTGATGGGACCCATCAGACATGGCTTTCTCC
This sequence comes from Oxyruncus cristatus, assembly GCA_013399855.1. NCBI lineage: Eukaryota > Metazoa > Chordata > Aves > Passeriformes > Cotingidae > Oxyruncus > Oxyruncus cristatus. Next base: position 192,569 of record VXAY01007418.1, on the reverse strand, counting down.
AGGCACTCTGCCCTTCATTAGGGTCGCATCCTTCACTGCCAGCCCACAACAGCCCCAGCCCTGGACTGGATCCCTATTTCTGCCCCTGTCCTGCTGTGTAGCTCCATAGGAGCTGCTCAACACCTGCAAGGCCCCGTCTCCTCACGTACAAAACGGAGCCATTACCACACACCTGCCGCTCCTGCCCGCCCTGCCGGGATCCCGGGACGCGGCAGCGCTGGGAATCTGTACTGCACAGCCGAGTGTAATCACCATTGTTCTGCTCCAGCGGCTAGGGATGAGGAGGAATTTTTAGACAGAGTGTTTTGCTTTCATTTCCCGCTGGAAAATTTTGATTCATCGCTGAGGAAGTTTAAAGGGAATGCTCTGGTTGTTGGTTGTGATTAACTCAGCTGGCGGCAGACAAGGGGGTTCCTGGGCAACACTGGAAGAGTCTACACTGCACATCAAAGCAGAGGTGCTGAATTCAGATCTGCTGGGCATCCTGTCACCCAGGTGGTATCAGCTTGGAAAACTCTGCTCTGGCACTGGATGCTGACCTAGCACGGGCCCAAAAATCAAGGACATGGCACAAGCCCCTGGAGAGGGAGGTTTCACAAGGCCATGTGGTGGGAATGGCTTTAAATGGAAGGAGATTGGGTGTAAATTAGATGTTAGGAAGGAATTCCTGGCTGAGAGGGTGGTGAGGCCCTGGTACAGGTTGCCCAGAGAAGCTGTGGTTGCCCCTGGATCCCTGGAAGTGTCCAAGGCCAGGTTGGACAGGGTTTGGAGCAACCTGGGAGAGTGGAAGGTGTCAGGGTTGGAATGAGCTGGTCTTTAAGGTCCCATCCCACACTGGATCCCTGAGGACACCTGGAAAAGAGAAGGCTCCAGGGAGACCTTGGAGCCCCTGCCAGGGCCTAAAGGGCCTCCAGGAGAGCTGGAGAGGGACTTTGGACAAGGACCTGGAGGCACAGGACCCAAGGAATGGCTTCCCACTGCCAGAGAACAGGGTTATTTAGGATATTGGGAAGGAACTCCCGGTGTTGAGGCTGGTGAGGCCCTGGCACAGGTTGCCCAGAGAAGCTGTGGCTTCCTCTGGATCCCTGGAAGTGTCCAAGGCCAGGTTGGATGCGGCTTGGAGCAATCTGGGCTAGTGGAAGGTGTCCCTGCCCGTGGCAGGGGGGTGGAACAGGATGAGCTTTAAGGTCCCTTCCCTTCCCACCCAAACCATTGATTCTCTGAAATCCGGCTCCGAGTTTTAGCTCTGGGCCAACAGATTCAAATCTAGGCCACTTCGATATGCTGCCACTAGAAACTCTCCCTTCCCTCTGACTGGCATCCTCCAAGGCACTGAAGTTTCTGGGATATTCTTCCTCACACTGGACTTGCCACATCCCTGATGGATACAGTGCTGGGCTCCTGCACGGCCTCGAGAGGAGCTTATTCATTTCCGCTTCAATTTTTAATTAGAGGAAAGTCATCCACGCCGGCGACGGTCATTTCTCACTAAATCTATTTAATGCCCCTCTCAGCTCCTCATCAAGAACGAGCAGAAAGGAAGCAAATCTCAGCTGAAAGATCTGGAAAGGGGCCAAAAAGCAAAGCCAAAAAAAGAAAAAAAGAAAGTTCACCTTAAAGGAGCAGGGAGAAGTCAGGAGGAATCTCCAGCGCGGTACTCGAGTGTCGGGGAAAAACACGTGGAAAATTAATTTGACTTTAACCAGGAAAAATCATCGTGGCAGGGAGAATGTGTGGAGTAATAAAGCACAATTCTTAGGGCTACGGCTACATGGCCGTTTGTTGGCAGCAATTTAACGCCCCATGATTAAATGGGATTTCCACACCCCACTCCGGCCAACGCGACCCAAAATTGAGCAGCACAACAGAATGGACGCTGCAAACTGAGGCAGATTTGAAAACCATGGCATTGGCAAAGAGCACTGGTGTAAATCTTGGAAAGCTGGGAGGATAAAGGGGCTAAAAAGTCAGCAAAAAGGCTAAATCAGCTTTCTTGCACCCTGGCAGGGCTTGGGGGAGGCTCTGGCCTCCTTCCCTCCCGGGGCCGCTGGGCCACGGCAGCAGAATTTGAGCAGGAGCCACTGCACAACCCAGGCAACTGAAGGCAAAAATAACAGTAATACTAATTAAAAAAAGGCTTTTAAAGTCTATTTTCCTTTCTCCCCCCACCTTATTAAGCTCACTGCAGCAAGTGGAGCTCGTGCTGCCTGTCTGTGTGTGCCAGTGGGGCAATCCCTGCTATTTCCACCTGCTCTCCCGGGGGCTCCAAAGATCCTGGAATTGCCACCAGTTTTCTGCAAACAGCTGGCCAGGAGATGAGCTGCTCTATTAGTGCTTTTCCTGAGGGAAATGCCAGAGCACACACTCACTTGGCCTAAAAATCAGCTTAACTTCAAGGCACATGTGGGGAAAACAAGCCCTGCTGGTTATTTTTTGTTTGGGGGTGCCATGGGATAAGTGGGGCCAAACCCTGCAGGGTGTTGAGACAACACAGAAATAAGGGAATCACAAATGTGGCCACAAAAAGAATCAGGGGGCACATGGCCATGCTGCTGTGGGCTGGTCAGAGAGAGCTGCAGCTCCACAGGCAGTAAAAGCAGCCCCAAAAGGTGAGACTGCATCTAAATTTGATTCCTTTGTGGTCACTTTGCCCATTTATAAGCCATAAACAGTAATGAAATGGTAAACTGGACTCCCTAAAATGGCAACTGGGGTCCTTGGAAAGCTAAATCCATCACCCCACACCCGATCCTCAGCAGCTGCTCTGCCACACAACCCTTCCAGTGGCTCCCCTGGTCCTTCCCTTCCTTGACACAAAGAACAAACTTTATCCTCCCGGCCTAAAAATGCGGGTTGTGAATTAAAAATATCCTTGGGCTCAGGAACATGAAGCTGACAAAGTGACTCCGTCGCTCTCTTGGAAAACACCACATGGGAAAAAACAGAGGAGGCTGAGGAGGGATTTAAAATGCACCACGTGTGGCTTGGGATCTGTTAAAAGTATTGACTGTCACGATGAAATATGTGCTGGTGATAAAGTGAGCACTTTAGACACACTATTGGACTCTTCTTCATTATTAAGACTTTATTTCTCATCAACTCGACAGAGCCTGAGGTTGTAACACGTTGTCATTAGGACTTCAAGAGAAAAAAGGCAAAGTAAAAAACCCAATCCATGGTTTTGCCAAGAGAGACTTCAGTGTTGTGTTCAAGAGGAACAAGCACCACTGGGAAAAAAAGGCTGCTGATTTCTATCATTCCCTAAGAGAAATCTGGGAGGAGGAGAAACAGGTTGGTTGCTGGGTTCTCCCAAGTACTATTCAGCTCTTTAATCCAGCCCAACACTGAAAAGTCTTGGTGACGTTATAGCACGATTTCACTGCCTGATGGAGCTAATTACACCAAAAAAAAAAGGCAGGAAGAGCTCTTAGGAAATCAGAAGATCAATAATTACCAGAGACTCTTCCCAGATGCCAACCCGAGTGACTTCTCCCAGGAATGGGGCTGTGAAACTAAACTGCTGTTCCAGCACATTGTCAAAGCTCAGGCTGCATTTCCAGCTTTCCCCAGCTCCACAGCAGGAGAAGTTACGGGAATACCTGAGGCTGTCCCTCATTTTGTGTTTCTAGAAAGTGCCAGGCTGGTCTGATCTGTGGGTGCTCATGGAGTCGTTTCTCTGCAAACATTCCAAGTCCTCCTGCAAACACCCGAGCAACAACTACTCCTCCCTGCTTACCCCTCCATTTATCCATCTCCCGATAAAATTAGAGAAATGCTGTTCCTTCCTCAGCACATTTGTGAGCAGAGCCTGGGAAATTTAAAGTTGTGGTCTTTCAGGGCTTAGCAGAGCAATCCATAACCAGCAGGCACAACACGGCAGCACAGACTGCACTCTGGGGAGGAAAATCCACGGGGATCCCGCATCCGCTGAATTAGAGCTCCCAAACTCTCGTCTGCACGGATCCATACCCATCCTTACTCCCTCTCCTTATGAATCATGGCTCTGCAGTGTTTCTGCTGCTGTGCCACCCTCACAAAGTCCTGCTTTGATGGCCTTTTCCATGGAGAATGAACCCACCTGTGTCCCGCCGGCTCCCTCCTGACGAACGGAGAAGGACGTCAGGGAGTGTGTCAGTGGCTCCTGTGCTTTATCTCTCCAGGCTTGGATAGACAGTTTCTACTGCCAAGTCTCTCTCACCAGCACTAGAAGTGAAATCAAAGAGAGAAAATCAAAATACAGGATGTTCCCCCCACCTTTCAGAACAGGTGTAATGGAGAAGAAACGAGCGGCAAACAGCCCTTCAGCAACGATAACTTTTTGCTTCCTAAAGCTCTCAAAGGAAAGGATTACACCCCAAATCTCCAACTGCTTTGGGAACAGGAGAAGTTGAACAAGGAGAATAAATCTATTCGGTGTGTGCTTTAAGGGTACGTTTGAGAGCAGCTCTTTGAAAGGAGCAGATGGAAAATTCACTCTGAAATGCTCCGCACGCAGCAGCCTCGGGATCATCGCAAGGGATTTGTACCTTCTCCAGAGCTCAGGGGCACGGGGAAGTTCTCCCAGGCTGAGATCAACACACTGGTAAAAGGTCCTGTAATCTCTGAATTCCGGGGATAAACTGCATCCCTGGCTTTAGGGAGCTTTTATCCAAACCAAGGAACATTCGCCATGTTTGCAGCTCCACGCGAAGCCAAACCTGCCTCCAGCTGTGCTGCTCATCCCCGTGGGCACATGTGGGATAAAGGGGTCCTGGACAAACATCCAAGAGCCCCTTCCTGTGCTCTCTCTGGCACTGCCTCTCTCCAGCACCCAGGGGAAATCACAGACTCGCCAGGCCTCCCTCTCCCTCTTTCCACAGCAAAGGTGAACTCAAACCGCTCCAAGGCAGGCAAGGGAAGAACTGCCACTGGCTCCCAGCTTTGTGTTCCCACCTGGGGCACAGGGACAGGATCCTGCTCCAGGAGATGCTCAGTATTGTGGTGAGAAGGTACAGAAACCTCCCCCCAGGTGCTCCTAGGTACCTGATGCTTTGCCCTGTCCTGCTGAACTCAACCAACTGCTCCACAAACATTCCTTTATTCTAACGGAATCCTGAACACCACAGGAAAACCACCTCCAGCTTTCAAAGAGCAGGTAATGGAGAAACAACCTGCCCAAGGTCACCCTGGATTGGGATTCACGCCACATCCAATCGTCGCGTCCTCAAGATCATCCGTCTTCCCAGCCTGCCTTTTCCCAGCCTGTTCCCTTTCTCCGGTGCCTTTCTGCTGTTTGCATAACGCATCCTGAAAAATCTACTTTACACACAGAGCTTTTAGTTCTTAAATTTATTATTTAGTGTTGTTTTCTGGTAATAAACCAGTCACGGTGTTTTATTCCCCCCCCCACCCCGGGCTGCACACGAGCACTTCTCCGCTCAAAGGAACATCCAGCCTACGAGCCAAACCATCTGTGTCCTGAGGGATTGAGCAGCACAGAACCCTGGATTCCAAGTTCACCCCTCTCCTCTCCAAATCTCGGAGCAAGGGACTACAGGGCAGAGCTTTAAAAGCAGGCAGGGAAACCCATACAACCACAGGGTGGCTGACGCTGGGAGCGTTCACCACATTCCCAGTTAGAAAGTAATGATACTTTGGGATTCTCCATCATGCAGTGGCACAAGCTTTTAGACACTTCTAGAAGGGATAAATTGGGTGTGGGAGGCTTTTACCTTGAACTAATTAATGGAACAAGAACAGTCTTGAGGTAAAACCACAGTGAAGAGCCGGGTGCTTCACGTCACACCAGAGAAGCCTGGAGAGGTCAACTCCAGACGGGGCTGATTCCCCACATGCTGACTCCATGAGACAGCTCAAGTCCTTGGAATTTTTGTGGTTTCCAGGTTATTTTCCCCAAGGCAAAACCACAAACCTCTCTCACGTCCCTGAAACACCCTTGGAGCTGCTTCCGCAGCAGGAAAGAACCCCGTGGCAGGTTCGGGCTCCTGCCCTCTGGCAGAAGCTGAAGCTCATAATTAAACATAAATCTAAATTTTCTGCTGGCCTGGAAAGGTTATAAGAAAAAGGAAACATTGCCTGAAGAGCACAGAAACACACAGGGTGTTTAACAGCATCTCACTCAGCAGGGTGGGTCACTGTGGAAAACAATCCATCTGTAGGGGTTTTAAGGAAAGTTCGCCTCTTTCCCACATGCAGGGAAGGAACCAATGCTGGAGACAACATCTCCATCAAGGGGCCTCTAACAAGCATGAAATCACATGGATGGTTTCTCATGGACCTCAGAGGCCAAGGAGGCAGGTCAGCAGTGAGTCCTGATAGGACGTTTATATCCCAGGAAAGCTACAGAAACAGGGAACCCCCCAGTTGCTACATCCGAGCGAGGTGCAGCAACACTCAATCCATCAGTGCCACGTGGCCAAATGAACCATGTTAAACAACTCCAATTGCACCTTCGCTCCCTGTGACGGCTCCTTCACCTGCTCCCCCTGTGTATCCGTGCTGCTGTGTGTCCAGCAGCAGCTTTTCCTTCCCCTCTGGGATGTGTGGGATGGACAGCCACCCGCGGCCTCATTAACAGCTGATGGCTGCCTGGACTTCTTGGAGAAGCTTCATCACAGTAAATGGGGCTGTTCTGCCTCAGACAAGGCCAATGGATCATCCCAAATAACTAAATTACCTGATGTGCTGTAATCACCCTTATTTATACAGCAGGGGGGTTCTTATCCCACACAGTCCATGGCCAAGCAAGCTGGAAATTCGGATCACAAAATGGTTTGGGTTGGAAGGGACCTGAAAGATCATCTTGTTCCATCCCTGACATGGGCAGGGACACCTCCCACTAGCCCAGAGTGCTCTAAGCCCTGTCCAACCTGGCCTGGAACACTTCCAGGGGTCCAGGGGCAGCCACAGCTGCTCTGGGAATTCCAGCCCAGACCCTCACCACTCTCTCAGCCAGCAGTCCCTTCCCAATCTCCCAGCTCTCCCTGCCCTCTGGCAGTGGGAAGCCATTCCCTGTGTCCTGTCCCTCCAGCCCTTGTCCCCAGTCCCTCTCCAGCTCTCCTGGAGCCCCTTTAGGCTGTGGAAGGGGCTCCAAGGTCTCCCTGGATCCCCCCCTTCTGCAGGTGAACCCCCCCATCTATCCCAACCTGGATCCAGAGCTCCAGCCCTCGGAGACTCTCCGTGTACCTACAGATCTCCCTCCTGCTCCAGGCACCCACAGCCAGTCAGGAACTGGCACAACATGAAGCATCTGTGCAGTAAAACTGCTGCTGGCCAAGGCCTTGTGTTAGAGAAAGCCCCCACCTGAAACCAAGAGGCACAGACCTGTCAGGTGAGAGTTCTGCCAGCTCAGGCAGTGCTATGAAACACAGAAATAAAATATTATTGGATAATAAAAAAAGATGTTGGGATGAAATTCTTCCCTGTGAGAGTGGGGAGGCCCTGGCACAGGTTGCCCAGAGAAGCTGTGGCTGCCCCTGGATCCCTGGAAGTGTCCAAGACCAGGTTGGAGCAATCTGGGATAGTGGAAGGTATCCCTGTCTGTCGCAGGGGGTGGAATAGTATGAGCTTTAAGGTCCTTTCCAATCCAAACCATTCAGGGATTCTATGAAAAGCCACCAAAGGTCCTGCAGGACCCTCACACTGCCCACGTGAGGATGTGCCAGTGTGGACATGGACAAATAAATCACCTCAAAACACACAGAGAGGACGAACCCCGGTGCCTGAGGTTTGTGGGAGTGTTTAATGAAGTCATTAAGCAGCAGAGGAGTGTATGATAGGAGATAAGCACCAGCAGAATCCACGGTAATTAAATTCCTACAAAGCGGCGCTGGCTAATTTGACACACGCTGAGCGCTGTCTTGTCACCGGTGCCCAGCGCTTTGCTTGCAGGATAGCAAAGAGAGAGAGAGACATAAAAAACAAAGCTCCTCTCAAGCTGTGTGTGGCTGGAAAAGACTAAAAACACCCAGTCCATGGAAAAGGCAGGATGGGAGACGGCAAATTCCACTCAGCACCTGTGTCCGGCACAGAGAGCTCTCCAACCGGAATGGGGGGGTGGAAACATTCCGCAATCACTGCGGGGCAGAGGTAGCAATAACAGACCAGTTAGGAAGGGCAAAGTGACACGGTCCTGTTTATTGGAGGCCCTAGAGAGAGGTCAGGGAAAGAGGGATCCAAGGAACCTGGTCAGAGCTGGAGGTGAAGGAAGGAATTAACTTTTCCAGCTGCACGAGGTGGATTCAATCACCGAGCAAAATGAGACGGGCTCTGGAAAGCCACGGGTTATAAAAGTTAAGCTGAGGGCTAGACTGAGTCTGCCTGGAAATAAATTGATCAATTTAGGGCCTCAGATTTTTAAACTCACCAGATTTTTAACAATGCATCATCGACCAAGGGAGGCCTCTCCTCCAGCCCCAAACCTGTGCCTGACACCTCCACGGCGGCCACTTTTGGGAAGTGCTTCAGGATCCTTCCACATTAGAGGTGACTCTGCCAGCTCTCAGGGCTGGGAAGTCAGGGATATTAGGTACAGCACGGCAGGGCTGTTCAGGGGCTGCAAACCTAACGAGCAAACACAGCACTTCTTCTGACCTCAAACATCACTTTTCGGGATAAAAGAAAGGTCTTGAAATAAAAAAAGCAGGACGAAACGCCCCGACCAGTGGCACTGCCGCATGGAGCCTCTTCCTCAGCATCCCAGAGCAGATGTGCTGCACTCAAAATGTCTTTGTCTATTAAAACTGTGTCAGCTTCAGAGCCTCCAAAACTCCCCGTGGCATAAACAGAATTCCTAATGAACAGCTGCAGGATCCAGGAGCGGCCACGCAAAAACGCAGCTGCTGAGATGGTTTCCTTTGCCCCTCTCTCACCACCTTTCTCCTCTGCTGCCCAAATCCCACTTTGGGTCTCTCCTGTCCTCCCTCTCCCACAGCTCTGCTTCCTCTACACACCCCCTGGTCCAGCAGAGCCCTTGACCACTCTCGTGCCTCTCCGGCGCCTGCCAGAGTTTGTTCCCTGCTCACACCAAGGAAGTGCAAAAGCGAGACATCAAGGAATAAAACATTATCTTTTAATTCCAGAGAACAGGAGCAGTCCTTAGGGAAGGATTCAGCCTGAGTAAATTGACACCCTCCAATAGATCTTCCAGCTCCAACGCCGCCTTCCAGGCCAAGGCACCGACACACAACTCCCTGTGCGAGTTGGGTTGGTATTTCTTAAATCCTCTGCCTTTGAAACCCAAAACCAGTCAAGCCTGGTCCAAAGGCACTTCCCAGCTGCTTTCCTGAGCCTAATGGTGTCCTCTGAGCTAGCTGGAGGAACAGCTGGAATGATTATTTAGTCAGCCACTTGCACTTTGAGAAAAATGTCATCTGCTGGGTCAACACACCCCTCCCAAGTTCTGCTGGGAACAGCAGTACAAATGAAGCCTGAATTCCAACTGCTCAATGCCTTCGGTCTTCAGTACCCCATAAAGAGCCTCAGTTCCCTATTTTCAGACCATTTATGGGGAGTTAATGCTTTGGTGAGCTCTATCCCTCTAATTTGAGTGCAAACAGCCGATGGATTCAATGGTTATTGGAAGACTACCGGATAAGCCCAGATGCCAAAGCCCTGCTTTATTAGGACACTCTGACAACATTAAAGAGCATCTAACGCTAAGCAACAGGAAGAAATCTTTATGGTCTGGTATCAAACACACGAGCCAGCTCAACTCCTTGTGGCTTTGAGACAATCTGTCTGGCACCACCATCCAAAGTCCAAATGCTTCAGCCACGAGTGGCCACGCTGGTGCTATTCCTGAGCAGCTAAACCAGCCAGGTGTCTGCAAAGTTTATGGATTAACAGCTTCCCTGGATGGGCAGCAGGATGTGCAGGACAGAGCTGGTTCGTAGCTTTCAACAGCTCACAGCACTATTGCACTTTCATGGCCAGGAGGGAGAATTCCCAGGGAAACCACGTGCTGTGGATATTGTGGATACGCTCTGCACTCCAGAGATCATCCAGTAACCCTCAGCACTCAGTCCCACCTGCCTGCTCACTACAGGAGGTGGAGGGAATCCAAATGTTAGCTGAGGGGGGATGTTTGGGAAGGCTTAAAAACGCTCCAGGCAGGAATCTCCCCCACACAGCAGCTACTTTTGTGGGGAAGAGGGGCCAAGTGTCCTCAGAGAGGCTCAAAGACAGGCAGTGGGACACTGTTGCCAGCACAAGGCTCCTGCAGACGGAGCAACTGCTTCCAACACGTCTCCCAGCCATCATCCCAGGTTGGTTCCAGCCCATGCCAACCGCAGGGATCACACAGAGAGAGTGGCTGCTGAGAGGTCCTAATGGATGAGGAAGCCACAAACGCCTCTTCTGGCCACTTACATCAGTCATCAGGGACAGAAGAGCAAGGCCCAGCACCTCCTGCTGTGCCACCTCACGCTCTCCCCAGCGCCCAGAGCCATAAATGGCTCTGATCCCACAGAAACATCCCCAGGGGCAGCACAGCTCTCTCTCCCTTTCAGAGGCTGGAGAGCGCGTGAGAGCAAACACCTGATGCCCAGCCAGGACAAGGAGGAGGGGGGGAACATTCCCAGGGGCTGGGAAAGCTGCTGTTGAGCACAGGCTCAGTGACAGAGACACCAGCTCCACGCAGAGACACGAAGGCACCGGCCCGGAACCGAGTCAGTTAAGACAGGCACAGAATTCACAACTCAATTCCACCACTGCATAGAATCCAATCAAAATGATAAGAAAGCACCAGGATGGCTACATTAGATCAACCCAATGACCCGTTCACCCCCAGCCCCTCGCTCCTGAGTGCTCCTTTCCAGCTGCTTTGGTGCAAAATAATCATAAGTCACAGGCACGGAGCAGCTTATTGGGAGCAATTTCCCCCGAACCACTGGTGAACAGGAGCTGGATGAGCCCTTGAAGAACAGAAGCTGTCCAACAAAATACTGGGTTTTTTAAGCAATCAATCACAGACATCCTCAACTGTACAAAGTCTGAAGTGTTAATAAAAACAGGGGGGAAAATAACAGAAGGAAAACCACACACAGCACTTGGTTTCACAGCTTCCTGCAGCAGCGAATTCCAGAGGTGAGCTCTGCCAGTTGCCCAGAAAAGCTGTGGATGTCCCATCCCTGGAAGTGTCCAAGGCCAGGTTGGATGGAGCAACCTGGGACAGTGGGAGGCGTCCCTGCCCATGGCAAGGGGGTGGAACAGGATGAGCTTTAAGATCCCTTCCCACTCAAACCATTTCACGGTTTTATGATTCTCAGTGATTTTTTTTTCCCAGCTACAAACCCAAACCCTCCTAATTCCACACCTTTTCACTGGTGGATACAACAGGATTCACACCCAACTCACCACAGAGACCCAGAAGAACAACGCTCCAAGAGCCACCTTCCCTTCCCTGAGCTGCCTCACACCCTGCCACAGGCTCCTCTCTGCACTATAAATCTTCCCAACCCTGGCAACCAGCAGTGCTGGCAGGGAAGCAGAAATACCAGGATCCCACTGCCAAGGGATAATTTCAGCACAAATCTGTGCTTCTGCTATTGTCTCCCCCTTCCTGATGGACACCCTGGCTCTCCTTTTGTGGAGCAGCCCTCCCTCTCTTTTATCCAACCTCCTCTCCAACATCTTTGTTCCCTTTCCATTCCACTCATTTCCCAAATTTGTGCCTAGTTTCTTCCTTTTTTTTTTTTTTTAATTGCTCTCAATATGTCACTCTATATTAGTCAACAGCAAAGTTATTTAAACGTGTCAATGCTGTTGCTTAGCAGAGCTGACTGTGCTCTGCCATCCCAGCCTCCTTCAGAACCACGTGTTCCCCTCCCCAGAGCTCCCCAGCATGTTTGGATCACCGGGAAGTTTGAAGAAAATAAAAGTAAGTCTGACTCTAAAGGCAGCCCACTGGGAAGCTTCAGTAGAGATCCTTAAAAACCAAAAAAAAAACCCACCTCCAAAGCCAACCTAGAAGAGGAATTCTGTCCAAAAAAACCCACCTGACTTTACTTCTCAGTTAGGAAGCAGCATCAGGTGTTGTTTTTCTTCCATTTCCTACCTTGTATCCATGAGTTTCAACAGGATCCCACCAAGTAAATGACCATGCAGAGCTTTGGAAAGAGTCCTAACAGGGAGCCAGTATCAGCTTTCCCCAGCATAAGCTAATTATAGGAAATGGCCTTTAACTGCTCTATAAAAGGCTGGGAACACCCAGGTGAGAGCCTGGTGTGACCTTTGAAATCAGACTTTGCTGAGAGAGAGAGGGAGGATAATGTGCAGCAAAATCACACCCCCAGCGTCTTCTGCTCGGGCTTTTTGAGGCTTGGTCACTGCCCCCACTCACAGCCAAGGAACAGGAGGGCCTAATGGTTCCAGGCAGCATCAGCTCCACAAACTGTGGCACAGATGTCCCAAAATGCTTAGGGAATCATGGAATCCCAGCATCACTCGGGTTGGAAAAGCCCTCCAAGACCAAGGAGTCCAAAAGTCACCCCAGCACTGCCAGTCCCACCACTGAACCACGTCCAAAATTCTTTATGAGAAAGGCCAAGCAAAACCAAGAGAAATCATCCCTCTGCAATCCAATTGTTCCTTGGGAGTGAACAATCCCAAGGAAACTCCCAGGAGCACACCAAGCCTGCGGTGTGGCCACAGATGCCAAGTCCTCTGCATGTTCACCCAGAGCCCTGTGTTTTGTCTCCACAGGCTTGTCTCCACTCGGGGTGTATCTCACATGTTGCCCCTTGGCCAGCCTCGCCTTCTGCCCCAAAATCTCCAGCTAAACCACCACTCTGCATCCCTCTGAGCCAGGCTGGTTTAGAATCACACAATCATAGCCTGGTTGGGGTTGGAAAGGGCCTTAAAATCACCCTGTTCCAACGCCCTGCCGTGGGCAAGGGGTGCCACTCACCAGATCGGGTTGCTCAGGGCCCCATCCAACCCGGCCTAGGGGGGTGAGGGGGAATTAAACCCCAGAAACCGATGCCATCAATCTCCAGCAGCTGCTAATTCCAGACTTGGATTGCAAGTCACACCCAGGAAAGCAGGTTCACAACCCTGGGAACTGATACCACAACCTGAGCCAGTCCAACCGAGAGGACAAAAAACTTGCGGCGGGACCTGCCGGAAGGGCTGCTGATGGGTTTCCAAAAATAACCCCCCTCTCTTCCCGCAGTGCCTGATGCCCATTTACTTCCAGCCACCTAAAAATAGCCCTTCCCGTCGGGATCGATGAGGAGAGCTGACAGGAGCGGAAGGCTCTCATCACTCCACACACACAAGACTAAGGGAGACAAAATACTTTGGAAGTGCAGCGCAGGGAACAATCCCACGCTGGCCCCGAGACAGCCAGCTGGATGGGCCTAATGATTCTTCTCCAGCACCAGCTGTGATTGAATTTATTTCCATTTCGTGTGATTAAAAAGAAAGGGACGGATAAAAGGGAGAACAAAAAGTCCAAGATTTCAAAAGGCGCTAAAAATAAAATGGTTTGTCTGGGCTTGGCACCCCACCTTGGCAGTTTTCTACGTGACAGCCAAGCAGCGCTCAGTAACCCAAAAGGAAGGCAAAATTGATTTATAGGTGGGGAAAACAACGTTAAAACAGCGACTCAGTCATCAGTAAAACCAACAGCAGGAGCAGGTTTGAAGGGCAGTCGCTCCTGACGTACCTGCCCACATCCCCGCCATGAGATCCCTCTCTGCTCGTTCCTTATGGAGCCAAGGTAATTGTTCCCATTGCCTGGCAAGTGGAAATCGATGCTGAGGAGTCCAGCAGCTCCTCCCGAGATGTTCCAGCCCATTGAGCTGATCAAAGGGAACCGTTTTCCAGAGCCTGTTCGCGCCTCGCCGGGAAAACGCGCTCCCTCAAAACCCAGACGTGCGAGCTGAGCAGCAGGAGGCCTGGAATTAATCCCTTTATTTAAACATTAACAACCTGAAGTGTCTCTGAGCAACTGTAAAGGCTTTATGAGCAAAGGCAACGAAAGCCCTGGAGCAGCCAAGTCAAGAGGAAGCCAAGGTTACCTGCAGTCCAAGCGTTAACTCCGACAACACAAACCAGCTCTGGAGAATGTTTGTACCTCAGAGGTGGGAATAAAGAGGGAAGCAACACCTTGCTGCCAGCAGCAGTCTGTGGGCAGGGATGGATGGAGTGAATCCTTCTTACTCAGGAAGGTAACTGAGAGCAGCACAGACCCAACCTTGGGCAAATTGTCCCTCATCAACTGTCCTCCGAACCCAAGTGAGCTGCTTCGTTACCTGGACATCGGCACAGCTCCTGATGTGATCTCCTATGTGGATATCCAGTAAGAAACCAAATGACTGGAACAGGAGCCCAGGGAGCTGCCAGACCCTCTACCCCACTCACAGTCAAAGCTCAAAGCCTTGAGCAACCTCATCTACCTTGGCCTTTACTCCAGGCAGGACACTGGATTAGAGACCTCCAGAGATCCCTTCCAACCTCACCTATTCTACAGCTCCAAGAAATGCCAAAGAGAAGGTGAAAGCCTTTCCTGCAGGTATCTGACTGAACAAAGCTGTAATGGAGGATAAAAGCAACTCTTTGTAAGCTTTTCATTGATGGGATGACCTGGCAACTCCCAGCACACCCTGCTTCCTTCTTCCAACATTTCCCCCTGGAGAGAGGAATAAATCTGTACAATTAAGACACATGTACCACTTTCACACTGAAATTCAAGGTGTTTTAGTGGCATTGTAAGACTTAATCCTTGTAGGAGGCGATAAAACATTAAACAGAGCAACACTGGGAGATGAAATGGGTTGGGCTGACACAAAAAGACATTTTAAGGGACATCTTTTTAAGGACTCCCTGCTCAGCCACTACACAATCATTTCCCCAAATCATTACGTGTATCCAACACACAAGCTGTGCACATCCCACCCTGGATCCTGTCTGGTTGCTGTAGTGGGAGAAAAGTATGGATCAGGTGCTGCCTGAATTCCAGCTGTCACCAGGTTTGGCTTTTTTTGTGGTTTTTTTTTTTTTTAGAAATGCCTTCTGCTGTTACTGGAAAGTGTAACTATTGAATTTCACCAAAGTCAAAAGCTCCTCTCAGGTTCATTTCCCTTTCAGCTGCTCCAGCTGCTGCCTTGCCAAAATCCATAGCAGGCAAAAATCCGTAGTTCCTAGGATTCACATTTTGAAACGGTTCCAAACGCAGAGCAGAGGTTTCACCTCTAGTGCAGCTGCCACAGCTTTCTCCCTGACTTTGCTGGGCATGATCCAAATGGAAAATAAAAAAAAAAAAACAACCCCACAACCCAAAACCCAAAGCACAAGTGAGTGTTTTTGCTGACCAGGATTACCTGGCTTAGGATCAGCAAACCTTCAAGGACACGGCACAACCACCCGAGCGGAAATCACCGGTGCTGGATGCAGCTCCCCTCAATCCTCTAAGCCTCTGCTCCTCTGCCGGGCTGATAAACTCACTTTTAGATTCTTTTCATAAAACTGAAGGTAATTAAATCTGTCACATAATTAGGCCTGATGGACAGCTCAAGCCTACTCCGCTGAGCAGAGCAGGAGGCAAGGGGAGAGCTCCCTCTTTTGGGATGTGCTGGGGGATCACCAGGCCTCGGTGACAGATTCCTCAGAGCCACATCTTGTGTTCTGTAGCCTCTCCAAGCCCTGCTGCAGGTTCCTGCACCCCTGTGCAAACCTTGGCGTGTTTAGCGACCCACTCTGGTGCATCCCTTGGCTCTGGACAACTCGTCCTCCTTCAGCAGCTCAGAATTTGCCTCTTGCCCAGGGTGGCTTTGCAGACCGAGGGTGAGGAGTTGCCCTAATCAGTTCTCAGCATCTAAAAAGCTCCTGACTGTCTTCAGTCTGAAGAAACCCAATGATCTTGCCCCCCAAACCCAGCTCTGACCTAAGGGAGGTCATTCTAACATCAACCAGTGGAGGGCAACCACACACGTTCTCAACAGGCAGCATCCTCCAGCCCGATGCAGACAAAAAAGGTACTTTATTTCCATTTCCAACCACCACAAGAGCTGCTTTATCTTTCCCATTCTGCCTTATTTATGTCTATTCCCTTCCTTGTGACATTTAAAGAGCAGCCCCAACTAGAATCATAAATTGTTTGGGATTGGAAGGGACCTTAAAGCTCATCCAGTTTCCAACCCCCTACCATGGGCAGGGCCACCTTCCACTATCCCAGGTTGCTCCAAGCCCTGTCCAGCCTGGCCTTGGGCACTTCCAGGTGATCCATGGTGCCTCTAACTCCCAGGAGGCAGCAGTGCATTCCCTCCTGACCCTTGCATCTGGTGACAAACCCTTGTTATCTGGTGACAAAAGGCTAAAACAAGCCCGTTTTGGGAAGTTTGACAAACAAGCCAAATCAAGTAAGGCTTTAGCAAGAGGCAACCCAATATTTTCAGCTGAGAACTGTCTGAACAGTCACAGAGTTTCAGTGCAGGGACAGGGTGAACACCAATAATTCCCAAGTCCAGCTTAAGCAGATCTTAAGCAAATAGGAAACAAAACACTCCTTTTCCTTCTCTACCCGGGCAAGCTCGGACTGCCAGAGCCCAGTTGAGTTCATCAGCTCCTAAGGAGAATTCATCAGTCACAGCCGGTGACTTGGGCACTGGGAGCAAGGAAATTGCTGGTGAGATGGCTGTAAATAGCAAAGGGATTGGGATATTTTCTCCCTCCTGTGCATTCCGCCCACCCTGCTCACACAAACCCTTCGGAGCCGGGATTAGCCGGTGCTCTCCTGCCTGTTTGGAATCGTGAGATGGAGGTGAAAGGATTTGCTCAGGAGAGCCCAACGAGCCTAACTTTTATACCTTTTATCCTGCAAGTAATGCCATTCCTCAGTTCTCAGCTGGAAAAGCCAGGGAAGGGCAGGTGTTTGTGGGAGAGGCCCCCGGTGACTCTCCCTGCCAACATTTTGACAGCACGAGGCACTGGTGTGACAGGGGTGAGACACAGGGACCTGCTGGGACAGAAACGGAGATTCAGCAACCCAATCAACTCTGATTTTTAAGGATACTCATTTCTTCATCATCATTATGCTCTGTGGTAAAAGTCTCGCTTTACGATCTCAGCTAATCTGGGATGGTTTTGCATCATCGCCTGGAAAACGGCTGTTGGCAAAAAATTACTGAAGAAAAAAAAGGAAGGAAGGATGGAAAGGAAGAAAAGAGAGA
>VXAY01007418.1:136727-175099 GCA_013399855.1 Oxyruncus cristatus | reverse complement strand
GAGAGAGAGAAAGAAAGAGAGAGAGAGAGAAAGAGAGAGAGAGAGAGAGAAAGAGAGAGAGAAAGAAAGAAAGAAAGAAAGAGAGAAAGAAAGAGAGAAAGAAAGAGAGAAAGAAAGAGAGAAAGAAAGAGATCTGTGCTTCTCCTCTGGCCTGGGCTGGTTTTCAGTGTCATTATCACTGGAAAAGGGGAAAGAGGGGCTCTGTGGTTTTGGGATGGGCTGCCACGGCCCCCAGGCCTGTTCTCTGGCCCCAAGTCCAGCTCCTGTAATTCAGCCACTTCCAAACCCTTTCTCACCTTCCCGAACACTCTGACCACGCCTGCCCTGCCCTGGGGATGTGATTCCTGGTGGTGCCAACCTCAGGATCGTGCGGCTCAGTGGCAGCGGGCCAAGGTCACTGCTGGGCGTTACACCCTGGGCCCAGGAGCGTCCCCTCATGCCCCAGTGACCAGGCTCCCAGTCCTGAGCTGTGCATCCACTTGGGAGCAGAGCCCCAGCTGGGGAAGGATTGGGAATCCCAGCGTCCCACTAGTTCCCAGCACTCAATAACAAATCAATCCCCAGAAACCACATGGGGAGCGTTATTACCCCCAGCACATATAAAAGCAGACGCTGAAGTGACAGGGAACTTCACTTCCCACCTTCTGTGGGGATAACACAAACCAGCAGAGCGCAAAGACATCCACAAAACATCATTTATCAAAGCAGCAACAGCTTTTTCTGTCAAGGGAGAGGTTTCACAAGGATGTTTCCGGCCTGGGCAGATTCCTGGCAAAGCCACGAAGGGATGCAAACGACACACAGCCCTTCGTCCTCACGGGAGGGAGTCAAAAAAAGCTTCCAGAAGCTTCATAAAACCCCAGCTGCTCACGTGGAACAGCTCAGACGGGAAGGGGGGCAAGAGGAAGTGCCTTCCCCCACGCAGCAGCTCAGGACTGCACTCAGCAGGGAACACTCCTGGCACCTTCCCTCCCACCGAGCTCCAGGCACGGGGTGCGGGGGGAGCTCAGCAGTTTGCAGGATCGGGCCCTTGCTTTTGTTCCTCTCCCTCCCCACGCCCTTCTCCACCCTCCCTTTGGCACCCCCAGAAGGAAGGGCTGAAGATAACACGACCCTTTCAGCCATCTGGGGCCCCGCTGCTCTAAACGCAGGCACGAGGAGCAGCAGGACTCTGCCGGTGACATTTGGGCCGCGAGCGAAGTCCCCGAGAGCAAAAACAACCAGGCAAAGAAATCCGGGGAGAAATTACCCAGCACACCTCGTCTCCTTGGCCCCCGTGAGATCCATACGAGATGTGTTAACGCATCTGATTATGATCTAAATTAGGTACAGAGGCTCCTGCCAAGCGCTCGGCGAAGTTTCTTTGTTGTGAAGTTGGAAGCTGCTTAAGAATGGTCCAGTCATCGTGTTTCAAATTACATTTGGGGAAAAAAAATCCGGAACCATTTTCCTATTTCGTTGCTGGCTCACAAGGCAAGGTGGGTGCGGGGGTTTTGTGTGCTGAAGGAAGACAGGAGAGGTGGGGACAGAAGAGGAGTCAAACTATTCCCTGTCCTTCACTGTCCCCTGAGCTGAGTGGATTCACTGTACAGAGACGCCAGAGAATTCCTGCATGGCTTTCCAGATGTCGTTTTTTCCCAGAAGGGGAGTATAAACACCAAGGTGTTCATGGGAACACAGGCCCTAAAACTTTGAAAGAAAGGGTTTCCAGAGGAATTTTGATGAGAAAGGCTGGGTAAAAACATCACCTGTGACTTTCAGCGCAGCTGTGAGGGCCACCTGAGCTGTCACCAAATCACCTGTGCTGCTTGGAGGCAGGAGGAAAAGCTGATTTTGCTCCCCAGAATGTCATACCAACACTGGAGCTTTTGAGGGACATACAGACAAACACCTCCCAGGTTTATATTCCATACAAGCAAGTTTGGGAGAGCATATTTAAATATGCCAGATTGCCATTGCACCTCTAATTGAGTGGTTTGGGTGGGAAGGGACCTAAAGCTCATCCAGTTCCACCCCTGCCATGGGCAAGGACACCTCCCACTATCCCACATTGCTCCAAGCCCTGTCCAACCTGACCTTGGACACTTCCAGGGACTGGGAATCCACAACATCTCTGGGCAACCCATGCCAGGGCCCCACCACCCTCTCAGTAAAGAATCTCTTCCCCAATATCTAATTTAAACCAGCAGATCTGGAGGACATTAGGGACCAGAGCTACCATTTTCTAACTACCACGGTGATGTCGTGGCTTAAAGACCCCTCCTAAAGAAAAAATGCTTTAGCGTAGGATCACAGCCTGGATCCCAGCCAGGCAACAGCCCTGCTCTAAAAGGAATTATTTCTCTCCATGGAACACTTGACTGAACAACACGCTTGGTCCTTGAAAATGAAGCCTTGCTAAACGACCGGATTTTAACCTGGAATTCTGCATTGCTGGCATCCTCTGCTGCTGCAGGTAAGCCTGATTCCCTCACCCAGCATTGCTGATTTTCTCTCTCTTCAAGGAGAAAAAAAAAAAAAAAAAAAGGAATTTTCTCTTTCAGTTTAACTTTGAGGCAAGATGGAAGACCACAGCCTGGCCTCAAAGCTGTGAGATCTTTTGAACTCCGAGTCAGCAGGATCTCACAGGAGCTGAGCTCGAGGGCTGCTCTGGAATAAATCAAAAAGGATTTACTCTTTCACTTGAACAAGGCAGGAAAAAGAAAACCCTCCTAACCATGCACAGATATGGGGCTGGGGGTGGGGAGGCAGCAAAGAAAATTAATAAAAAAGGCAAATTAAAAGGGCCTTGATGGCTTGTCACAGTCCCACAAGCTGAACACCATCCTGCATGGCTGGACTTGCTGGAGGAAAGCAGCAGCACAGTTGCTAAAGTTGCTGGAAGAGGTTCAGCCCAAGAACAGATGGAGCAGAGGCTCCAAACATGGCACACGAGGACACGGAGCTCCTGCAGAAACCTTCTGACAGCAAGTCAAAGCTGGGGCTTGACCTGGTCCTGTGGCACTGGAGATGCAGCTGGGATTTCCTCACAGACTAGCAGAGTCCAAGGCCAGAAGGGGCCTTAAGAGCACCTGTATTGCAGCCCGTTCCACTTCATCCAAGTTTTCCTAGGAGCAGAAGTTCTATCTAGCAGCCAAATCCCAACTTGAATTAACTATGGAGGCTCCCAGCAAGAATCCACCATGGAAACTACTTCCACGCCAAAACTTGGGCTGGCAGAGAGGCTTTGTGTAGGATAAAAAAACTCCTCTCACTGTCCTCTGTGTCAGGTGTCCCTCTGCCAGGAAACATCATTCCCTGGAAGAGGCAGAAGTGGCTCCGAGCTCCAGCCACTTGCCTTCGCTCTTGACACTTTTGCTCAAGCCCAAACCCATCAGCAGTTCTGACAACACTCCAGAGCCTGAGCCTGCCCGAAGGAGCTCAGCACAGGGCACAAAATCTCATCCTCTGGCTTCCTTACAGCAGCGAGAAGAAAACTGGAGAGGCAGAAATGTGCTGCTGGCAGCAATTCCAGCCTCTGCAGAGGGCTTGGCTCCCAGTCAGCCACACACCCCCTCAAGAGCTGAGCTGGACTAATTCTTACAGGGTGAAACAACCTCCATTCCACAGAGGTTTTGGGACATGAGTCTGCCCAAGGAATGATGCTAACGAAGAAAAGATTCGGAGCTCAACTTGCCCCCCGAGCTGTGAGCGGGGATTTGGATCCCAAGACACTGAGCTGGAGGGCTCAGACCATCAGTGACGTTCTTCACCACCCCGAAAATCAGAACTGAAAACTGCTGAAATCAGATCACTGTGAAATGTCACTTCTTCCCCTGAAGTCCTGCCAAATGAATTTGGCTAAAACTTTCAGCAGAATAATAGATGATTAAACAGAAGAGTTGATGGCCAAAAAAATATGTAAGGGGCTTGATTAATGCTCTGGGGGTGACGCTGTAATGGTCCTGCCCTGTTTTTACAGGCTTTCCTCATCTCACCGTTACTTTAACTGGACTGTGGGAGGAGGAGAATGTTGCCAGAAGGGTGATGAGATACTCTGTATGTTAAAATACATGTTAAACTACAACCAAACACCAGGCATGGGACAGACTGACACTGCAGGGCTCGTCTGTGCCTTACCTGTTGTCCTTCAGCTCCTCAGCTCAGACCTGTTCCATATCACACATCGACTCCTCCACCACTTTTCTTCTCCCTCCCAGCTTTGATCTCGAGGGTTTTTCTCCTGTTTAATATAAAAACACAGACAAAACCACATGTACTTAAGAAACATTTTTTGCATGGCCTCGAGGCATCGCGCAGGAGAGGCTGTGGAACAGCACAGGGATACCAACATTCCTTCCTGACCTCTCCGAACAGCTGAGGGATTGAGCAACCTGGGATAGGGGAAGGTGTCCCTGCCCACGGTGGGGGGTGGAACACGCTGAGCTTTAAGTCCCTTCCCTCCAAAACCGCTCTGGGATTCAATGATTCATGGCACAAGTCGGCCTTAAGAAGCTCCCAGAGGTTTGACAGTCTGAGTGTGAGAGGCTGGAGGACACCAGTGGGGACACAGGCCCAGATGGGGCAACCTGGAGAAGGGATGTTTCAGATCTCAAAGGGATGAGGTGTGGGTCCCCAGCTCCCTGCTCCATCAGCTCCGAGCCAGCTCAAAGGTTGTGACAGTTCAGACCTGGATCCCTGCCAAATGCCCGAACTCACAGCAACAACTCCTGCCTCCCTCCTATGAACACAAGGCAAAGGGAGAGGGAAACACTACCGAAAACACCGAAATGACCAAACCAAAGCTGTATAAATATATATATATGTATTTATACCTATATACAATTAGAATACTCATCATCATCATCACGGCCAGGCTTCGCGAACGAAGATTTGGGAAGAGCTCCACCCACGTTCGTTGTAAGTGCGTTGGTGGCTAAAAAGGCCAATACGAGATAGGCAAGTCCGGTTGCAAAAGGCACAGCAGAAAGACTCCTTGGATGGTATATTCTGCAAGGCACGGTTCTTTCTGCGTTGTCTTTTCTCCTCAAGGGTGATCCTCCGTGTTTTCTCAAAAGCATCAGCAGCGTTATAGATGGTGTAAATTAGAATACTATGTACACAGTAAAAGCGACCCCAAACAACACCCCCCCCGCCCGAAGGGAAAGGGAAAAGGGAAAGGAAAAGGGAAAGGGAAAAGCCAGAACAGATATACACAATCAAAACCCGGGAGCAACCAATAAAGAACTAGTAAAAGAAAACCTTACTACTCTCCTTGAAATAGCAGAATTGCACCAAACGACCGCCGGCACCCGCCGCCTCCCAAGGCCTACAAGGCCTCACTAGGCCTCACTCCTCCACAAGAGTAGGGCCGACAGCAGAGAACCTGCGTGGTCAGACCACCAGAAGAGAGAAGATGCTTCTCTCCCTTCTTATTTATACCCTGGTTTACGTAAAAATCGTATGGAATACTGGGAACATGTCCACTTCCTTGGTTACAACCTGGTTACCAAGGAAGGCCTAGAATCCAAACCACTACAAAGGTGTTCTCAGCTCGCTTCACAGAAAACTCCTCCTCTACAGCACCTGGCAATCAATTGACAGCTCTCAGGTTGTATCCACGGGATCATTTCCCGCAAAAGATTAAATAAAAGTATTAACTACATTGTCTGTAAGTGCCAAGGTCAAAGGGGACCCACTGCAAGCCACCTGGTCTGAGTTGTTACGTGACACACCACCAGCTCCACCTACCAGGTCCAGCCTCAAGCGCAGTAACTAAGAGGGAGTTCTTCATCCAGCTTTTTCCCTGGCTGAAATCCTCTCCCTGCTGCAAACAACTGCCTGATCTTAACAGCCAAACAGATAAAAAAATTAAAAGAAAGTAAGATGCCTTTTGCTGAGAGAAGCCCAAGGCTCTGGGATGATCCTTCAGCGCTGCCGTCGTCGGTGGCATTTCCTTTTGTTCCAGAACAAAAAGGACCATCCCCACCCTGCCTCCATCCTCCTCCACAGCCTCTCGGACAGCCACAGTGTTGGCAGGCAGCACAAGTGGAGCATCCCAAGCTCCCTGTTCCCACCCCACTCTCACTAATGTGTTCCATATCCAGCCTCTCCCACAATCCCGGCTTCGCCGCCGCTCCCGGCACGGAGCTGGGGCTGATCCTTGGGGCTGGTGCTGCTTATAAAGTGCCGCTCCCATCCCTCTCACTGCAGCTGGCAAAACGCTTCCCAAGTGCCCACATCCCTAGGATAGACAGCAACAAGGAAGCACATGGTGATGGTGGCTCTGCTCTCCCGGCCGTGGGATGCGACTTCCACCCGCACTCAGCTACAGGACGTTTGTAAGAACAACAGCAGCCAGACCCTTCTATCCCAGACTGCAAAGCTTTTCCCAGAGTTCTCCAGAAACCAGGAGGGAAGATGTTACTCAAGAGCCCCTGAGTATTTAATTCCAGCTGAGGGTTTCATTTCCACAGGACCTGCAAAACACAGACTTCAACCCCGCCCCACGCCACGCAGGCCCAGCATCTGTTCCCACCCCTCGAGGTCTGGAAAGGTTTCACTGCAAGCTCTGAATGCTTTCAGTTTATAAAGTAAGTATTTATCGTAATTAAATTATGGGGGTTTTTCCAAGCCACCAGTTATTCTGAGTCCCTGAAACTCCAACCACTCGGGGCAAAGGACCCAAGGAATCGGAGCGTCTGGAAATGGGACGCCCAGATTTGCACCAGCCAAAGGAACACGCTCTCCTGAGAACCACAGGATGGTTTGGGATGGAAGAGATCTTAAAGATCATCCAGTTCCAACCCCCTGCCATGGGCAGGGACACCTCCCACTAGAAGGTGTGGAGAAGATTTCCCAGGGAATCCAGTGTTTTTTTTTTTTAAAAAAGCCTAACTCGAATGTAAGCTCTGCAACGCCTCAGGTTGCTCATGGGATAAATGCCACCTTATGGTACAAGCAAAGCCTTTTCTCTAATAAACACCATATAACCTATGTGACATAAAAATCCCAGCATATTTTAATATTCAATTTTATTTTATTTTTTAATATTTTATTTAATATTTCATTCTGACCACTGTCACTAACAGCAATGACAGCACCCCAGCACAAGCTCACCCCACCAAAAAAAGGTGCTTTCTCCCTGCTCCCCATCAGAGAAGCAGTGGCAAGTAGCTGTTATAACTTCATTTCGTTTCTTATTAGTTTTTACAAGCCAGCCATGCTAAAAGGTTGCACCAGTAATTTAAACTGCACTCGTCAGCAGAAGTGAAGGACATCGTGAGATACATTTTATTCCAGCTCTTTTATCGCTTGGCTCCTCGGAGTGATTCAAGCAGCTTAAGGATTTCAGAGGCACTGTCACAACAGGATCTGGGCCATCACAAGCTGCCATTTGAACACAAAAAAACCTACCCAAAACCTCCAATTTTCAAAGAGTTGGCCGGACCAGGAGAAGCTGTTGACGACTCAGCACCACCAAATCGTTCCCTCAGGGGGAAAGGCAGTTCAAATGTGATTCCCACTCGGCCGAGTGGCTCTGTAAAATGGGGGAAAAGCTGATTTTTGTGGCTCTGCCAAAGCACAGGAACACATACACACAGCACTGGGAGCCAGCAGGGCTCTGTCCCACGGCTGCTGGGACAGGGCAGGGCAGGTGACGAGCAGAGCACGGCAGGGCTGCAGCAGAGCCAAGCCAGGAAAGCCCTGAACAGCTCTGGCCAGAGGAGGAATGGTTAAAGATTCCCGTCTGCTTTCCATCCCAGCAGCATCCCGGGGCTCTGCTGGACTCCCCTATGGATCAAAAAGCCATTTAATTCACATCAGCTGCTCCCTGAACTCAAGGAGCAACCCAAGCCCTTCTCCTCAGCACACCCAGCTGGGAGGAGGTGCTGGTCTCCATCCTCACACTGGACACTGCAGGGCTGGAGGGGGGAGAACATCCCACTGCTGAGGTGCCTGCGGGCTGCCTGCCCGGGAAAGGACTCCATTCCAGATCCCACTGGGAAAACTGACCCGGAAAAACAGAGGGGGATGTTACTTTGTGGGAAGGAGGAACGAACGGGGCCGTTCTTGGTCAAACAGCACGAGGCCAAACCCAGCTGAGGTGACAGAACCACCGAGGGGTTTGGGCTGGGAGGGACCTTAAAGGCCATCCAGTCCAAGCCCTGCCATGGGCAGAGACACCTCCCACTAGCCCAGGGTGCTCCAACCCAGCCTTGGACGCTTCCAGGGATCCAGGGACAGCCACAGCTTCTCTGGAAATTCCAGCCCAGCCCCTCCCCACCCTTCCAGCCAACAATTCCTTCCCAATCTCCCATCTCTCCCTGCCCTCTGGCACTGGGAAGCCATTCCCTGTGCCCTGTCCCTCCAGCCCTTGTCTCAAGTCCCTCTCCAGCTCTCCTGGAGCCCCTTCAGGCTCTGGAAGGGGCTCTGAGGTCTCCCTGGATCCTTCCCTTCTGCAGGTGAACCCCCCCAGCTCTCCCAGCCTGGCTCCAGAGCAGAGGGGCTCCAGCCCTGGGAGCATCTCCGTGGCCTCCTCTGGACTCGCTGGGCTTTTCAGGTTTGGGAGCTTTCCCTCTGAATGTTTTAACAGAAGCTTTCCAGGTCACCTTTGCTGCAGAGTCATCTGGAAGGGGGAGGTGTCAGATGGTGCCTCAGCAAGGGAGTGTCTGTTCCCTGGGAACGGGCTCAGGGCCTTGGGAGCTCCCTGTGCCGTCTGCATATCCCGTGTTTGGACTCTCCTTTGATGTGTTGAGCCGGACTCCCAAAGGTCCCTGGAGACCACAGGGATCAACGTGGTTAGAGGATAAAGACCCCTCCACCCTCTGAAACAGAAGTTTGCTGTTGCTGTGTTTTTTAAAGAACAGTTAAATTGCCTTTTTTTTTCATGGCTGATGCAGAGATGAGCCATGGAGAGATGCCCAGGAAGGCTCTTCTGCTCCCGGGGGGAATCCAGCCCTTGCTCTCAAACACATGGTCTCCTCCTGGCCCCTCCAGCTCTCTGCTCCAACATAAACAAGACCTATATCCTCCTGGAAATTAAACCTGGCACCTTGGACGTGTGCACAGATCTCCTCCTGCCCTGCAGGAAACAGGAATGGAGGATTTGCAGCCCCAGGTGTCCCGGAGCAATCCACGTTCGGGGGGGCTGGGGAAGGCCAAGGGTGGAACGCACAGAACTGAAGGGCATCCTGGGATATTTAACCATCTCAGTTTGCTTTTCTGGCCTCACCTCTTCACCAGCCACAGAAATTTGCCCATTTTCTTCTGCTCATCCTAACAGCATCCACCAAAAAGCTTTTTCCTCTACCCCCGGTCACAAAAACATCCCGATCTGCTTCCACCTCACCCTTTCCTGACAATTATCTCTACTTGCTTCCCTATTTTCTCTTTTTTTCAAGGTTCTTATCCAGGTTGGTTTTTCTTCCCCTCCCCTGCCTGCCCCATCATTATTTTTCCCACTGTGCTACTCCATACCTAAAATTTGTTTTCAGTAGGTTATTTAAGCTCGTTCTCCAGCATTAAAGCAGACACATATCGCAGCCTAACACGGAAATGTGCCCGTGGAAATCACTCCTGTTGGGATGCAACACTCCCCCCTCAACCCCAGCAAGACATGGAACAACACAAGCTCAGATCCAGAGCTCCAGAAAGAATTCCTGGCACCCCCATATCAAGCGCCATTAAGGCCAGCAGAAGTTTGGACGACACAAAACATTAAATCAATAAAACATGAAAATGATTTTGAAGAGCAGAAAGTTTCCCAGGCTAGCACAGGCAGCATATCCCATAAAACTGGGAACAAACCCACCTGGGCCCATTAACTGCACTTGCTCTGTAGGATTGTTTCTGCAGAGGTTACCCAGCATATCAATACTCTGGAAAAGAACATGGGAGACAGCTGGAAATGAGGGAGTGTTGGGGGATCCTGTTGCCACGCCAGAGTGGGATAAGGCAGGAGGGGCCTATAGGGGGAGAAAACCCCAGGAGGAAACCCCAGAGAGCCCCTTTCTCCCTTCCACTTCAGCAAACAAAATCCCACCAATAGGGAAATTACAGCCTGTCACTGAAAGAGGAGAGAAAAATCCAAGATTTTAAGATCCCGCTGCGAGAAAGGAATTTTAAAAGGCTTATGAGGGATAAACCATTAGTTTCTTGCCTAAACCTGAATACAAATAATTGATTTCCCAGGAACAAATTGGGAAATTATCCTCCCCTCTCCCTCCAAGAGTCAAGTCCAAACCTGCCAGCGAAGGATCGGTTTCTCCTGCCTTCCCCTCAACCTTTACCTGCACAGGCTTTGCCAGGCTGGGCCCAGACCCCTGATCCAAAGTCAGCCAGGTTGGAGGTGCCCCAAAAGCTGCTGATTCACCGGAAGGGAACAGGATTTGAGCTAATAATTTACCTTGCAGAGGACTGGGAGCTGGCCAGCACACCAGGCAGGGTGCAGCTCATGCTGGAGACTCCCCCCTGAAAGGTCTGGGTGTCCCCAGCCACCACCTCCAGAAGCCACCACTTCCCTTTGACGTCTCCTGACCACGTGCCTTTGGATGGCCAAGGGACGTCTAAATCCCAAAAGGATGAGGATCCCCTTTAAAAATCCCTAAATACCCTCAGCCTGCCAATCAAGCTGATATGGTGACACACAGTGAGGGCTTTGTTTAGGGGGTGGGGCTTGGCACTGGAAAAGGAGGAATGCATGGGGGTGTCCATCCAAATGAGGATGGACAAGGAAGGCAGGACATTTACTCTGCTGCTGTTACTCCTACCATTTATCAACAAGGAGTAACAGGACAATGTTAGGAACAATTCCTTCCTGGAAAGCGTTGTCCCGCCCAGGGCAGGGGTGGAGTCCCCATCCCTGGAGGGATTTCCAATTGCTGTGGATGTGGCACCTTGGCAGCGCTGGGGGAGCAGTTGGACTCCATAATCCCAGAGGGCTTTTCCAACCTAAATAATTCTTACTTTTGAGGGGAAGGAAGGGAAAGAAGGATTATTTTTTTCCCCCCTTACATAACTCAGAAACACTTCTGTGAAGAAGCCACTTCGCCCAGGCTTTGGAGGCTCAAGACGTCCAGGGATAAAAAGTTCACCTTCAAACTCAGGTTCTCCGTGTCCCTCTTTCCCTGAAGCCCACAGTTGGGAATATTACAAACCCTTTTCACCTTAAACCTGCTGAGTGGCACAAAGAATTGGCACAAAAGGGAGGGATGCTCAGCAGGGGCCAATTAACTGCTGCAAAGAAGAGCAAGAGGCACCGTAGGCACAGCTCTTCCTTCTTCCACAGGAAGGACATACAGGGGAGCAGCAGTTTCCTTCCAGAGAAACGCCCACTGCCCAAATTCATTCAGCAGGAAGGGGTCCAAGCAAGAACTTCCAGCACTTTATGGTGCAAACCTCTTGTTTCCTGAGGGCACTTTGCTTTCACAGCAAAAACGGTGCCCTCAAGAAAGGGAACGGAAACTCCCAGGAAATCTAAGTTACCTGCTTCTACCTAAAGTACAGCTTCCAAAGATGCATCCAAAGAGGCAGCAGATCTGCCCCTTCCCTGGGAATTTGCTCGAATGAATAATCACAGCCCAACGTCTGCTTTTTAGTGTCCCTTCCAAGCAGTTGGTGCTTCTCCCCATCCTCTCCAAAGGACTCGATGGGATCCGGCACCCCCTTCCCACGGCAGGGACTTGTGTCCCAGTCTTTCTCCTGACCCACAAACAGGAAAATTACAAAGTTCAGTGGGAGAACTACAAAGTTCAAGCCTAGATATTTCCTCCCTGGTTCAGTCACTGCCCTGCTGCTCCTTCCCTGGGATCTGCAGCTTTTCCCACGTCTATTTTAGAATTCCGATATTGGAGCTAAATAAGTTTTTTCCACCAGTATTTTCAAAAACACAGTTTTTTGGAAGTAAAAACACCCTTTGCTCCTATTTCCCAGTTCACATGTCCATAAATGGCATTAAACACTTCTTATTCTGGGAATTCAAGCAGTGAGTGGCTGCTCAGTCCACCCACAAGGACCCTTCCACAGCGACTGCTCCCGGAGTTTTTCTGGACTGTTTCTGCCTCTTCCTCAGGCACAGCCCACCCTGCTCACTCCTTCCCCTCCAGTTTACAGCTCGTCTGGATTATTACTTGAAGCCATTTATCACATTCTTGTAAGGATTTATTACTCCACCAGATCTGTGAGCTCCACAGATTTCCTTGGCAACGCCTCGGTGCTTGAGGAATGCCCCAACAGCAGCTACTTCCAGGAACTCCCAGGATCACATTTACAGCCCCACGGCTTTATCACAGCCTTTGCATGACTTTTATTTCCTCTCCTGATGGATAGAGAGCAGAGGAAGGGGTTCACACAACGCTCAGGACAGCTTTGTGACAGCCCAGTCACACAGAACTGGGTCCTCTCCGAGCAGCTCAGGGAGAACCCACTCCCCCCTCTCAGCACAAATCCCACACTCAGTTGCTATTCCCTATGGTCAAGAGAAGAGTGATTAAGCAGAAGTGGTCATTAGAGAAATGAACCTGCTCATCTACCACCTATCAGACAAAAATTACCTGAAAAATTGGCCTTTGTCACCACGTGACCAATGCCTGGTGCCACCAGCAACGATGCTCAACTCTGCAACTTCAGCAAGTGCAAGAGCTTTAATAGAAGGTCCTTAAAAGTCCAGAGTCCCATTGCATTTTGACACCAGTTCCATCTTTCAGTAAGGAAGGTTGTTTGCTGGTTTGTTCTGTTGCAGAAGAACACCTCATGCACTTACTAATTCCTGCTGGGAAAATTTTGCAGAGGTATCTGTTCGTCTCAGGTATCCCGAGGTTAAAGGGTTATTTTATGGGGAAGACAGGCACAAAAATTCTGCCCCTCTGCCCCCTCAGGTGAGACCCCCCTGCAGAGCTGCCTCCAGCCCTGGGGAACAACAGCACAAGGACGTGGAGCTGCTGGAGAGAGTCCAGAGGAGGCCACGGAGATGCTCCAAGGGCTGGAGCCCCTCTGCTCTGGAGCCAGGCTGGGAGGGCTGGGGGGGTTCACCCGGAGAAGGGAAGGATCCGGTGAGACCTCAGAGCCCCTTCCAGAGCCTGAAGGGGCTCCAGGAGAGCTGGAGAGGGACTGGGGACAAGGGCTGGAGGGACAGGACACAGGGAATGGCTTCCCAGTGCCAGAGGGCAGGGAGAGATGGGAGACTGGGAAAGGATTGTTGGCTGAGAGGGTGGGGAGCAGCTGGGCTGGAATTCCCAGAGAAGCTGTGGCTGCCCCATCCCTGGAAGTGTCCAAGGTCCACCCGTTCCCACCCCCTGTTACCCCCCTTCCACTATCCCAGGCTGCTCCAAGCCCCGTCCAACCTGTCCCTGAACCCTCCCAGTCTCCATGTAGATATATTTCATCACCTTTACCACCATACACACACATATACACAAACATACACACACGGAGAGGACCCAAAAAAACTAGATCCAGCGTCTCCAAAAACACACACCGCTCTGGGAATGGCATTTCTGGAGAGGCTGTTTTCCAGCAGCTTCCCCAAAATGACGCATTCTGTGGGAACAGCAAGGACAGGATCCAACCCGAGGGTGGTATCCAGGGATGCTTCAGCAACACATCTTTTCTCCCTCCTCCTCCTCCTCCTCCTCCTCCTCTAATTCCCTGCCCCCTGTTCCCTTGCTTGTTTCCAGATTGGCCCAGCTTTGGTGGATTTTTATGGGAACTGCAAAAAGAGACATCTGCCAAACATCAAATCGCTGCTCCCAGGGGCAGGGGCACCGTGACTTGAAATGGTCACTGTGCCTTTATCTGTATTTCTTTTTCATTGAAAAAAAAAAAAAAAAAAAAAGGTATTTTCTCAGTCCCCTTCTCCAAATCAGCTGCATGGTTTGCATTAGAGCCTTCCCAAAAAGCACATCTCCCAGCAAATCACCAGCTGGAAAGTTCTAGCTAAGTTTTGACAAAATACAGGCAGCTGGAAACGGGATTTTCAAACACAAGAAAAGCTTAGGAATTCCCCTCTCCCGGATAAAAGCCTCCATCAACCCCTTCTCAGGGCTCTTCACCCACCTACCTCTGCTGGTTTGTCTTGCTGCAAAACCCAATTTAGGTGTATTGGGAAAATACCTCAATATTTTAGTTGTCCATAAAACTCAGCACACCAGTGGTGCTTTGCACCCAAAAAACATGGATTTTAGGTCCTGGTTTCACGCAGACACCCTGAAAAGTGCATTTTAATCAAAATTCTCCTTAGATGCCCTTCAGTCCAGGCACAGACCACCAGCAGGATTTCTGAGCAGGCTGAACACAAATCTATGACAATTAACATTTCCATAATCAGGATTTCACGTTCCTCGGAAGCAATTTGGGGTTTGGGGTTTTTTTAAGGTCTCCAGCAAACCTTGATGCTGGGGATGAAGGGGAAGATGGGCAGGTCAAACACAGCCAGAACACCCTGATGTTTTACATGATCCTTGCCCAACTCCACTTCTCCACATCCAAGCTGCAAAAAAAAAAAAAATCCCCCATCCCAAAAATCAGAGGGCTCCGTGACCGAGCCCACCAGGAATAATGAGGAAGCAGAAGGGAAGGAGATACAATCTGAGGCTGCCAGGCTTTGCAGCTCATTACTTTGGCAGCAGGGGCTCCCCAGGAGGTCCCACGAAGCAGGAATGACTTAATCAAGGGACTCTCCTGGGGGTGAGGGAGATGCTCACGAATAACAGCATCAAATCAGAGCTGGGAAATCAGTGGCACCCTATGGAAAATTGATGGGATCAGCTGGTAAATCCTTAAGCTGTTAAGTGGCGCCTCGCTCCTGCCTCATCCCACAAACCCAATTGCTCGGAGCCGAGCTGGAGGCACAGCAGGAATGCTAAAAAGGCAAAACTGGGGGGCTGGTTTCCAGAAGTCTGCGGAAAAGCGATGCACCGCCTTTGGATAGAGCTGGTTGGTGTGGAGCGGGTGAACTCCTGGGTCACCAACCCTGCAGGTGGAGACGCCACCAGAGGGGCAGGAGGGGATGGAGGAGCAGGTTGGAGCACTGCCAGCCCCCAGGCAACACCTCAGACGTGGCACATCCACAGGGAGGTGCTGCCGTGCTCCCTCCAGCTCTGGGATCCTCAGCACAGGAAAGACGGGGACGTGTTGGAGCGAGTCCAGAGGAGGCCACGCAGATGTTCCGAGGGCTGGAGCCCCTCTGCTCTGGAGCCAGGCTGGGAGAGCTGGCGGGGTTCACCTGGAGAAGAGAAGGATCCAGGGAGAGCTTGGAGCTCCTTCTAGAGCCTAAAGGGGCTCCAGGAGAGGTGGAGAGGGACTGGGGACAAGGGCTGGAGGGACAGGACACAGGGAATGGCTTCCCAGTGCCAGAGGGCAGGGAGAGATGGGAGATTGGGAAGGGATTGTTGGCTGGGAGGGTGGGGAGGCCCTGGCACAGGATGTCCAGAGAAGCTGTGGCTGCCCCTGGATCCATGGAAGTGTCCAAGGCCAGTGCTTGGAGCAGCCTGGGCTAGTGGAAGGTGTCTTTGCCCACGGACTAGATGATCTTTAAGGTTCCCCCCAACCCAAACCATTCTGGGATTCGGTGATTCCAAGGCAGGAGTGTGTCTGCACAGCTTGAGGCACACTCGATTCCCAAAGTTACAAAGCACATTTTTTAAGTTAATCTCATTTTCAAGCAAAACTGGACAGTGACCTCACGGCCACCGAGCCCCTCGTGCATCACTGAGCGCTGCAAAACCTGTGACGACTTCAAATTCTTTACCATTAACACATTCCCCTCATTAATCTGCCCCAGACGATCCATACTGGAAATTTATGTCTGACCCTGTATTAAAATCCACTGCAACTGTGTCTCTGAGCATGTCCTGGAGCTTAAATACCAGGCCTTAGGAGGCTGCTGAGAGTCATTTTCTAGTACATTGGGAAGGACAAACTGTTTTTAAGAGCGTGTGTTTTACGGTCTGTTTTTTCAAATTAAACCTAAAACAGTTCCCAGATGGAGGCTGCATCATTCCCTCTTCAAGCTAAAGAATATTTCATTTTAAAAAATATTTAGAGAAAAAAAAAAGTAGAAGCAAAGCTTCAGAAAATCTTGATTCCAGAAAAAGGCCGACAGTGGTTGGTGTTGCTCAGGGAGGGCTCGGAGGGATGGTGAAAATAAGCCTTGAGATTTGGGGGGGGTGTTTTCTTGGAGCAAAAGATTCAAATAATAAGGAAACAGTTGCAAAATGGTGGCAGCAAAGTTTGTCCTTAATTCCACAATGTGTGCATCAGACTGTGGAAAATTTCTTTACAAAGCTCCAGGCGCCCATGAGGCAGCTGGAGTGGGAAAAGGATTCCCTTGCCCTCCGTGTTCTCATCCAGTGCCTCCAAGAAGCTTTCCAAATCGATATTTCCCATTATTTTTAAGTATCCCACACAGCTCTAACATGGCTCTAATGCTCTTTCCAACTCACGGCACCTTCACAAGAAACAACCTGCAGAGCTTGAATTAAACTTTTAACGTGGATCAGTGGAGGATGGTCCAGCTCCTCTCGGATTCCGGTGCTGGGGAGGTGATGCAGATCCGACTATTTTTGTCACAGAAACTAATACTTGGAAAAGCAGAGAACAGGAGAAGATAGAGGAAATAAAACCAGGATCTTTGGAGCTGTATTCCTGCAGCAGATGAGTGCAGAAGTGCAATCAGCACCTGGCTGGATCTGCACCTCCCGGGTATTGCAGAGACCGCAAGTGTTTATAACTTGGTGAGGACAAACTTAGGAGTGATTTGGTTACAGGAGCTCTGCCAAGGCCAGTTCTCTCGGGATCACCAGGGAAGGGAGCAGAAATAAATCCACGTGCTTGG
The DNA here is from genome assembly GCA_013399855.1 of Oxyruncus cristatus. Classification (NCBI taxonomy): domain Eukaryota; kingdom Metazoa; phylum Chordata; class Aves; order Passeriformes; family Cotingidae; genus Oxyruncus; species Oxyruncus cristatus. Next base: position 158,286 of record VXAY01007418.1, on the reverse strand, counting down.
AAAGAAATGCTTGGGAGGAACTGGAAGCCGACTGAAATTCCCTCCCCTTTCCTCTCCTCATTCCCTCAACCGTGCACCTCATCTCCCGCCTGTTCATGCTGCCCTTGCTCCAGTTCCTGGCTCCTACCCCAACCCTCTTCAATTCCTCATCCATAACAGGATCACAGAAGATCTAGAGTTGGAAGGGACCCACAAGGATCATCAAGTTCAACTCCTGGTCCTGCACAGACACCCCAACAATCCCACCCTGTCCTTGAGAGCCTTGTCCAAAAGCTCCTTAAGCTCTGGCAGCGTTGGGAAGTGACCATTCCCTGGGAAGCCTGTTTCATTGCCTGACCACCCTCTGGGGGAAGAACCTTTTCCTGAGATCCAGCCTAACAGTTTCACGCAGTGCAGTCAGGAGTGGCAACACCAGCTTATCCCACGTTTGTTACCTCCTAAAATTGATTTTCCAACCACACATCCGTAGTTCATCGTCCAAGTGGCTGCACCTTTATTGTACTCACAGATCTTACCTCAGCTGGAGCAGGGAGCGGTCCCTGGCACTGGGATTAAGCACAGCCATCTCCAAGCAGGGATTTCACCCCTCTCCACGTCACCAAACCCACAAGAATCCCAGAACAGGCTCTTTAAACCCCAGCCTCACGTTGAGGCTCTGCCGGCAACCACAGCACAAAGCACAGGCTTCCATATTCATTTCTGCCCCCTGGAATCCCTGGGACACAACAGGACCAGAATAATAACACCAATTACAGATACTTGATGCCGTAATTTCAGAGCCAATTAACATAATGAACCTCCGTCTCTCTCAGATAAGGAATCTCAGAACAGCCAAGTTAGAGGTGAGAGGCTGAAGCACAGAACAAAGATTTCCAGATTCCCACACAGTCCTTCCTCAAAAAAACCATCCTCCAGCCCCTCTGCCTCCAAAAGGAGACCCACGGTGTTTGTTACCTACACTGATGGCACACAGAGGGATTAGACATGGAAGCTTTTTACACCAAAGCTCCTGAGCTTGATATTATTTGGAGGCAGGAGGGCAGTGAGAGGGTCTTGCAGCCAATGAAGGGAATAAGCAGCAAGTCCTGGGTGGGAAGCAGCACATCCCACCTGTTGCTGATAGGGAATCACCTGCCCTAAGGAACATCCCCCTCGTGGGGAATCCCTGGAATCAGATGTGCTGTTTGCTCCACGCTGTGCCCTCTGCAGAAGGGGGTCAAACGGCTACGAAGGACCCACTCAGTGCACGTTTGGGACACTTCAATCCATCATGGAACGGTTTGGGTGGGAAGGGACCTTAAAGATCATCCAGGTCCAAACCCCTGCCATTGGCAGGGGCACCTCCCACTAGCCCAGGTGGTTCCAAGCCTAACCTGGCCTTGGACACTTCCAGGGATCCAGGGGCAGCCACAGCTTCTCTGGGAATTCCAGCCCCTCAGCACCCTCCCAGCCAGCAATCCCTTCCCAATCTCCCATCTCTCCCTGCCCTCTGGCACTGGGAAGCCATTCCCTGTGTCCTGTCCCTCCAGCCCTTGTCCCAAGTCCCCCTCCAGCTCTCCTGGAGCCCCTTTAGGCTCTGGAAGGGGCTCTGAGGTCTCCCTGGATCCTTCCCTTCTGCAGGTGAACCCCCCCAGCTCTCCCAGCCTGGCTCCAGAGCAGAGGGGCTCCAGCCCCAGGAACATCTGCGTGGCCTCCTCTGAACTCGCTCTAACACATCTGCATCTTCCTTGTGCCAGGGACTCCAATTCTGGAGGGAGAAAAACATCACACTGACATTTAGGACACCGAGCGGGGGAAAAGGAAGTTATTTACGACTTCCCCTGGTCATAAACTTCTCTGCCAAATCAGTCAAAAGACCGTTGATGGTTTGTGGGGTGAACATGAGTACTCACCACAGATATGGCACAACAAACCATCCCACTGACCAGGCCAGCAGGCACTGGAGCTGTCCAAGCCTATCCATTTGGGATAGCCTTGATTCCTCCAGCCAGACAAGCAGCTCAGAGAGCCCCAACAGCCCGGGAAGGGCCTGGAGGGTGGCAAAGCTCAGGCTGACAGCTTGACATGGGCTGATAAGGCCACACCGCCGTGATGTGGATTTCCTGCTTTTGAGGCTGCAGAAACTGTTTAATTTCTTTTTTCTTTTCTTAGAAATTATCTGAAAGTGTCAGTGTGGTGAGTGCAAATAGCACAAGAAGTTAAAAAAAAAACAAAAACACAGGAGAAGGAAAAAAGGAATTAAATGTATGAACTCCTTCTACAAACTGAACCTGCCTCCTCATCCACCATTCCTTGGCCAGGACATTTCCCTCCTTTGCTTCCAGCTCCACCACAATCCTCATTCCATTTCTCAGACATTTCCATGCAGATTTGTCCCCTCTCTCATCACAAAACTGCTCCAGGAGGCTCCATTAGATGCATTATAGGATTTCTTCCTTCTTTGTGCCCAGTCCCCCCAAAATGCTCATCCTTGCTGAGACACCACACAGGAGACCCACAACACCCACAAAAACAAGGCTGCCCAAGAAGAACAATCCATAAACATAAAAGATCCAAAACACTGGCTAAACTTAACCCAGACACTTGGAAGCCACAACCTGCCCGTGGCAGGGGTTTGGAACAACATGATCTTTAAGATCCCTGCAAACCCAAACCACTCTGTGATTCGAGGATTTCTCCTCTTGGGCAGAAAGGCTCCACCACCAAAATTTATAACCATAAATCTCACAGTCCCTCAAATAACATGCACTGTAGACACACAAAATACGAGTCCAAGCTCGTGGAAAGAACAAAGCTTCATGCACTTAAAGCTTGTGCTCTGTCACATGAAACCACAGCAGCCTCTACCCCACGATCCAGCAGAGGATGAGCACCAGGGATGTGTTTCAGTGAGCATGGAATTAACAAACGGAGCCAAATGACATAAGGTCTCAGTTTAAGACAACAAGGTCACACCAGCACAACCTGTGTGCTGGAATGGCCACAGATAAACCTTGGGTCAAGCTGTGGCTGCCCCACCCCTGGAAGTGTTCCAGGCCGGGCTGGACAGGGCTTGGAGCAACCTCGGATAGTGGAAGATGTCCCTGCCCATGGCAGGGGGTGGAAGGAGATGAGCTTTAAGGTCCCTCCCAACCCAACCCAACCCATTCTGGGATTCCATGACTCTAAGCTCAGGCATCACCTCCAAGTTGTTGCATCAAACACAGGAAACAGGAGTTTTGATGTTTATTTGGGTACAGACCCACAGGGAACCCCCTCTAAACATGTCCCCTCTGCTCCCCTGGCATCACCTCAGTGCACAACCAGCAGCACCAATTACCACAATTCTCAGCTCCATGAAGGCAATAATTAGGCCAATTAAGGAAAGGAAGAGCTAAATGACTTGCCCAGGGCCACAGAAGGCAGAAATGAGAAATGAGTGGTGTTTAGGAGTCTTGTTTCCAGCCCTGTCCCCCAAGCCCTGACAGAACCCCCACAGCACACTGGGGGCTGCCGGGACAAAGCGTTGGCACCTCCAAACAAAGCTCTGCTGCAGCCAAAACCAGCTTCCTCCCCATTCCCTCCCTCCCTGCCCACTAAGACAAGGCCTTTGCTGGCTGAGTGACTTCAGGCAAGATGAACAATTTGATTTAGAACAGAGAGAAAACCAAGCCAAGTCCCTCAGCCCCAGCACTCAGGACACCTGGGGATGCTGAAGCTCCCTGACCACACCGATTCCTTGGGAAAGCACTGCAGGGAGAAGAGCAGGATAAAGCTTACAGGACTGGACTGTCTACGATTCAGGTATCCTGATACTCCAAAATTACCCTGGAGACAGGAATAGCTAATTAATAAGGAGCCATGGGATCTAAGTGAGCAGCCAGATATTTAGGATTAATTAAATTACTTCACCTCACAAGCACCCCGAAGTTCCAGCAACAAGAGATACTCTGTACAGCATCCCCCAGTACAGCAATACTTACACCACCTGTACTCCAGCCCCTCCTGCAGCTCCTGACATCTCCAGTGGTACAGATTTCCCTGGGAGAGGTTTCTGGCAGTGTAAGGATGTAATAAAAAAGGAAATTCATGAATTGGCTGAAGCAATTGGAGGGAGATTTGTGGCCATAGCAACATTACTATAATCAATGCTGCAGGGAACAAAAGCCACTTTGATCATGCTGTTCCCACTCTCCTAACCCCACCCATAAGGCTGGATAATGCCATCCAGACACCCTCCATCAAACACCCTCATGAGCATTCCCACTCGCTATCCCTGACATGAAATCACTGAAAAGGGGATTTAAAGCGACTTTGAAAGGTTGTGCAGCCCATCCATCATCCTGGCAGACTATCCCAAGCAACCACCCTCCACACACCACACTCCTGTGCCGGTTTAGGAAGGGGAAATTCCACATGGCTGCAGACAGTTAATTGTGCTGGTAACAGCAAATAAACAACTCACCCCGGGTTTAGGGCTGGTCGGTGCCACGTGGCTGCAGCTCCCGCTACACTTGTTTACTCTGAAACTCATCTAGAGCATCTTTAGGCTCGGATCATCTCCTGCCATGCCTAACTGGAGGGGGGTCTAAGCTCCACTCAGGCCTGCAGGCACTCCTGCCACGCAAATAAAACAACAAACCAAAGCACGGAGGAATTAACCTACCAGGCTGCCTGCCTGCTCCTTGTGGCTCCCACAAGGAAGACGCCTCCGGAGAGGCCGCTCTGCCCGGAGAGCCGAAGGCAGAGATTCCTATTAATGCTCCCACTATTTTTAGCCTCACAAATCAGGGGGAGCTGACTTGTGCTTCCTGCCCCCGGACACAACATCTGGGCCCTTTATGGTCACTCAGGCTCTTTTCCCACAAGGGCAGAGCCTGGAATGTGGCAAGGTGGAGCGCTGGGGTGGGGGGGGAAAGAGGCAGCGAACTTCCCAAATTAGTAGCAAAGACCAGTAATTCCACAGCTGGGATAACTCAGCAGCAGTGATTACAATCTGCCCTCTTAATTTGGCCCCGCAGTTTCTATTAGAGGCACAGTAGGAGGCAATTCCTGTACAGTAGTTAAAGCCAGGGCCGGGTGTTGGGTGACTGGGGTTTGATTCCCAGCTGTGCCTCAGACCTTCTGCGCAACCTCGGGGAATTCGCTTCATCTGCTCCGGTTCCCTGGCTTGCAGCATTCCTTGGGAACTCACCAGGGATCTCACGGCTCACAAATAGCAACTGAGAGTAGAAATATGATAGAGAGCAACTTCCTGTCCAGCGGGATGCAAAGCATCTCACAGATTTGTTCGTAACGCCACCAAAAAGATTTAACGACACAAACCCGATGGATCGGCACCTTCCAACCACCCCAGTTTTACAGGGAGGAAAGGGAACAGCCATGCTGAGCCACAACCCCACACCACCAGGGAATTTATTTGAGGACATACGTCTTGAGAGCCTCAAAACTGGGAGACAGGAAAAATGAATCACCTTGTGCTGCTTAAATCACTTCATGGCTCTGGCTCTGAAAGAACATCCGAGCACGGGAATGGGAAACGCCAGGAACGGACGAGAACTCAAACTTGAAGCTTCGAAAAAATAAAAACAAAAAAGGGGGGTGAACGCCCAGAAGTTAAACACAGGAATAAAAGGAGGAAAGGGTGCTTACTGCTGACCCTTTAGTCTTGTAGCTCTGAAGTTTGGGGGTTGTTTGGAAATGAGTGTATTCTAGTACCCGGGATCTTCTGCTGTGCAAGGGTGGTTCTTTCTAAAACGCGCTCAGGTCCTCAAAAAGAGGGCCAAAATTAATCAGTAATATACTGTCCAGTCCAAAGCTCTCTCTCCACATCAATTGTGAATCACTGAGACAGTGTATTAACTCCTCAGAGGGGCTTCAACACCGGAGGAGCAACGTGGGGTAATCTGGACTGAAAAGCTGGGGTAGAGATGGGAACCCCTTGTCGGCATCTTCTCCCAGCTCTTTTGCCATATCCAGACCCATCAGCAGCACAAGGATCCAGGCAGTTCATCGGCTTGTGTTGTGGGATTAGTGGCTCGGACCCCTGGGAGAAAGGCAGAAGTCACCACGTGCCAGTTGGGAGGCGAAACACGTAACACCGAATAAAGCGAGTGGCCAAAAACCAGCCCAAAAGCTCTGCTGTGCTTTCAGGGGGAAGTGTCACGAGCAGCACTCGCTGACTCTGACCTACTTATCCCCACAAAAGGGCCACACAAAGAGGCAACAACCTCATCTCCTCGGCTGCTGCTGCGCCCAGATCCCACAGAGCCCAAATCCCTCTGGAAAATGCACTGTAAGGAACAGAGAACAGGTGGGACCTTGCAAGGGTGCTTCAGTTTTCATCGAAATAATTGCTATTTTTGCCACTGCTTTATGCAGGGCCAGAGACAGAGAAAGGCTGAGTTTAGGCAAATCCCACTTGCACCTTCCAACAGCATCCTTTGTCCAGTACATTCCTAATGTTAAACCCCCTCTGTAACCATTCCAGGAGGAAAGCGCAGACAGGCTTCGTTATTTTCAGGATGAAAGCGTGCAGATCTGCAGGAGTGATTCCAGAAGTGATCATTCACACTCGCCAATCCAAACACAAACCCACACACAAGGACATGGGAATGCTGGAGAGAAACAGCCCACGCGGTGAGTGGCGTCCCACAGTCCCACAGCCCCACCTGCTCCAGGCAGAGCCGTCACCTGAGCCACTCATGCTTTGATTCAGGGAAAAGAGCATCCTTTTGGAGAGCAAAAGATCTTCACGACATTTCCCTAATAACGGAGATGCTGATTAATTTCATTAATTTAATAACGTGGCCATCAGGAGCGGGGAAGTGCCCACTCCCCTGTGCTGGTACTGCTGGGGTACCTCAAATCCTGGGGGCAGCTCTGGGACACTCCAACAAGAGAGAGATGGAAGGGCTGGAGCGTGTGCGGGGAAGGGAACGGAGCTGGGAAGGGGCTGGAGCAGCAGGAGTGGCTGAGGGAGCTGGGGAGGCTCAGCCTGGAGGAAAGAGGGATCGGGGGGACCTTCTGGCTCTGCAACTCCCTGATGGATCCAGGGAAGGGTCGGGCTCTGCTTCCAGGGAACAAGTGACAAGACGAGAGAACGACCTCAAGCTGTGCCAGGGGAGGGTCAGGTTCGATACTGGGAACAATTCCTCCACGGAAAGGGTGGTCAAGAATTGGAAGGGGCTGCCCAGGGCAGCGGTGGAGTCCCCATCCCTGGAAGTGGATGCGGCACTTGAGGACATGGTTTCATGGTGACCATGGCAGTGGTGCTGGCTGATGGTTGGACTTGATGATCTTAAAGGCCTTTTCCAACCTTCACGATTCCAAGGATTTGCAGGGCAGCAGTGGCACACAGAGCTGAGAGGACCCAGGACTCGCCCCCTCCTCAGACACGCTCAGCTAACCGTATCACCAGCCTCTTCCCAGGAATTCCTGGAAACAGATCCTGCTGCCCAGCACCACGTACAAGCACAGGACTGGGAGCCCAGCAGGCTTCTCATTTCCCTTGCAAGGAAAGAACCTCAGAAAACTCTTCCAGGTGAAAGTTTCCTGAACACCAGCCATGACTCCTGAATCCGCTCTCCGGCAGCAGATTCCTGCTCTATCCCAGCTGAGGTTGTGATGGCTCTTCCCTTGCCAAACACCTGCTCCTCAGAGCCTGAAAAGACTCTGCAAACATATGAACCCACCATGCAAATGAGCCATTTGTTCAGCCTTCACCACGGCAGCTCCTTCCCTCCTTCCTCCATGGAGCTGCCGCTCAGCCCGGCAGGGAGACCCGGCCTTGGGATCACTCCAAGCCAGGGAGGCACAACTGGAGTCTTCAGAGCTTCTCTCAGCCCTGGATTCTTAAATCCTGACCCCAGTGAGCCTCACCCCAGAGCAAGCCCTACGCTGGGGAACCAGCACTACCCAACATCCGTAAGACTCTAAGCCCTGGGAGCTGCCAGCCCATGGCTTTGGCTGTGAGTTTTACTTTAATATATAAATTTAGGGTTCTATAATACCTCAGGACGGCATCAAGAGACAAGCCAAGGGCTTATTCGGAAGGAATTTCTTTATTAATTTAGGGGAGCGAGTAAGGGGACTTGGCCAAAGTTCAACAGGACACCACACAAGCTGGACAAAATGTTCCACCACAACACTGACTCAGCATATACTATTAATCCACAACACTTAAGTCAAAATCCGATAAATCCACAATATTTAGAGTCATGGAATCCCAGAATCCCAGAATCAGCCGGGTTGGAAAAGAGCTCCGGGATCACGGAGCCCGACCCTCGCTCCGGCCCCGCCGCGGTTCCCAGCCCATGGCACTGATGCCACATCCAGTCTGTCCTTAAACACCTCCGGGGACGGGGAATCCACCCCCTCCCTGGGCAGCCCATTCCAAGGGCCGAGCACTCTCCAGGGAAAGAATTCCTGCCCAGTATCCAACCCGCTCCTCCCCTGGCACAGCTGGAGGCCGAGCCCTCTTGTCCTGCTGCTGGTTCCTGGGAGCAGAGCCCGACCCCCCCCGGCTCCCCCCTCCTGGCAGGGAGTTGTGCAGAGCGATGAGGTCTCCCCTGAGCCTCCTCCTCTCCAGGCTGAGCCCCCCCAGCTCCCTCAGCCTCTCCTCACGGCAATTGTGCTCCAGTCCCTTCCCAGCCTGGCTGCTCTGCCCTGGCCCTGCTCCAGCCCCTCCCTGAGCTGAGGGCCCAGAGCTGGGCACAGCAGACTCAAGTCAAGATCCAATAAACCAACAACACTTAAGGCAAAATGCAACGAACACAACACTTAAGTCAAGATCCAACCCCTCCAGCTCCAAACCACCTGAAGCATCAAGAAAGGAGCAAAAAAAGAGAAGCAGAGGAGGGAGAAAGAAGAGAGAAGGATAAAGAGGGAAAGACAAATTATGGAGCTACCACTGGAACTTTGTGGAAGCCCAGCTCTCCCAAGTCCAAGGGCAGGGCCAGGACACGAGGCAAACACACACCTTTGGTTTTATCTGCTCTGGTCCCTGTGGCCAAACCCCTCCACGCTGGGCCTCTGACCCACTGGCCACTTCAAGGGTTCCAGGCCAGGATGACGGACAGTGTCCTCACTGTCCCTGTGAGCTGTGGGGTGTTACAGGGCAGTGTCCTCACTGTCCCCATATGAGCTGTGGGGTATTACAGGGCAGTGTCCTCACTGTTCCCAAATGAATTGTGGGGTGTTCTAGGGTAGTGTCCTCACTGTCCCTGTGAGCTGTGGGGTGTTCCAGGGCAGTGTCCTCACTGTCCATATGAGCTGTGGGGTGTTCTAGGGCAGTGTCCTCACTGTCCCCATATGAGCTGTGGGGTGTTACAGGGCAGTGTCCTCACTGTTCCCAAATGAATTGTGGGGTGTTCTAGGGTAGTGTCCTCACTGTCCCTGTGAGCTGTGGGGTGGTACAGGACAGTGTCCTCACTGTCCCTGGGAGGGGCTCCAGGAGCTGTAGGGTGTTGAAGTTTTCACAGGCTGTTTGTGACTGGCAGCTACTCTGGGAATTCCCCAGGTGTTTCCAGGGGCTGCCATGAGGGACACACCCCCACCCCACCTCCGTGAGGTCCCACCCGTCCCTTCCTTCCCCCTCCACCCACACACTGGCTCCCCACAAGGTGGTTCTGACCCAGCAGTCACAGATCTGGTGTCTGACATCATCTCCATGAACCTCAGGAGCTGACAGAGCCCCCGTTCCCCCCCAGATCTCTTGGAGACCTGAGACTCTTCTGATGTCTGGCATGGAGCAGCTCCAAGGTGCCACCAGTGCCCCAGCACTGACTCCTCTGGAGCCTCTGCTGGATTTCATACAATCCCAGAATCTCTAAGGCTGGAAAAGACCTCTAAGTCCAACTGTCAACCAGCACCACCACCCTGTTCACCAGTAAACCACATCCTCGAGTGCCACAGCCACATGTTTTCTGAACATTTCCAGGGATGGTGACCCCACCACTGCCCCAGGCAGCCTGTTCCAGTGCTTTACAACCCTCTCCATGAAAAATGTTTTCTTAATATCTAATCTAAACCTCCCCTGGTGCAACTCGAGGCCGCTTCCCTTGCACTGAAGAAAAATCCTGGGATTTTTATCTTCAATAACCTAGAAAATTTTACAAGTGTGTTGAGGATGGTGGGAATTGGATCAACATACACCCAAACCCAAACTTCACCTTTGCTCCAACAGGGGACAAACCCACTGCTCAAACCCAAATCCAGACCTGATCCATGCAAAGAAACTGGGATTCCCAAGGAGGAAGTTTAACTCTTGTGCTTTGACTTCCATGCAACTGTTTCTTCTGCTGCAAATCCTGACAATCTCCACAGATGATCCAACAGGGTCAAGTAAACAGAAAAGCTGAACTGCCTGCACGTGACCCTCACTGCAAACTGGGCACAGGTACCTCCCCCCAGGCAAAGCTATTCCAAACAGTCCCCTTCCCATAGGGCAGCTCCGCAGGGTGCTCATGGACAAGAAGTGCCGAGGGCCCCCAACACAAGGAAGACCTTGACCTGTTGGAGCAAGTCCAGAGGAGGCCACGGAGATGCTCCGAGGGCTGGAGCCCCTCTGCTCTGGAGCCAGGCTGGGAGAGCTGGGGATTTCACCTGGAGAGAAGAAGGATCCAGGGAGACCTGAGAGCCCCTTCCAGAGCCTGAAGGGGCTCCAGGAGAGCTGGAGAGGAACTTGGGACAAGGGCTGGAGGGACAGGACACAGGGAATGGCTTGCCAGTGCCAGAGGGCAGGGAGAGATGGGAGATTGGGAAGGGATTGTTGGCTGGGAGGGTGGGGAGGCCCTGGCACAGGCTGCCCAGAGAAGCTGTGGCTGCCCCTGGATCCCTGGCAGTGTCCAAGGCCAGGTTGGGCTTGGAGCAACCTGGGGCAGTGGAAGGTGTCCCCACCCAGGGCTGGGCGTTGGAATGAGATGACCTTCGAGGTCCCTTCCAACCCAAACCATTCCAAGATTCTATCACAAGCCCAGCACTTCGCTCCTTCAGCCATAATTTTTCCTGTAGTGTGGCTTTTAACAAGAGACAGATACACACCGAAGGCAACTCAAAGGCATTCACCTGACCTAAATACTGGTAATTTCCTGGTAATTTCACTGAACTACTTGGGAATGTGCAATACCTCAAGCAATCAACACACACTGTCCAGCTGGAGGGTTTAACTTCACCACCTGAGACACCTCGGCTGCTGCGCAGAGAAGAACCACAAGGCTGAAAAAGCTCAGATCTCCTTTTGATTTTTAGCAGGAAGCACTTCCAGCCTGCAGAAGCTGTGAAGATGCACTAAAGAGAGTAAACCCACTGATTTCCTCCTACTGTCACAGCCCAAGAGAGTCCCACATCCTCAGGAGGAGAAATCCCAGCCAAGAAAGGTACGTTTGAAGGTTGAAAACTCGGCATCTCTTATGGATAAAAAAGAAGCAACGTTTTGTTCAGACCAGGAAGCTGAAATGGGAATTTCATAGCAGCAGCAGACAGGAGTAAAATATCCATTTTATTACATTTTTATGTATTAGCTTTCAACTGTGTCTGGCTCTGCCAACATAAGATGTTCAACGTGTCTCAAACATGACTATCAAAGAGGTTTCGCTCTTGGATTCCTCCTTAAAAAAAAAAAAAAACCCAAACCAAACAAACCGGTTTTTGTGAATTCTGAAGTTTTAAGCCATGGGATGAAGAAGCACAGTCAAACCAGATGAGAACAACTGGACCAGGGACAATTGTTGTCCCTCACCTGGAAGGAATCAGTTCCTACACAGGTGACAGAAGGAAAAACAAGTGGTTAAATACACATGGGCACGTGTAACAAAACACTCCCCAGCACAAACACTCCCCAAAGCAGAGAAAATGAAGTTGTTTCCCATCCTCTCCCGTGGGCAGCAACTGCTCTCCATGGGATTAGAAGGACTCCATGTCCTGCCTGTCACACTCTGACCCCACCACAAGGAGAAGAAAGAGCTCTCACTGCAAAGGTCCTGCCAACAGGCCACCGTGGATGACTAAAATGCACTTTATACAACAGAAGATCTGAGAAATCTCTGTCTTTGAGCAGTTCTGGAGATTCCAAGCTCTCTCTACGCTGCACATTCCAGCATTACTCTGAGACACCTCAGCTCCAAGGCAACAAGTGCTCCTGGTCCCAAGAGCTTTGGGCTTCTGGATGGTAACTCCTCTTGCCCAGGGAAAATCCTTGACCTATGGGGCCAAAAAAACAAACCGGCTAAAATAAAATAAAATAATAATAATAAAAAAATTAAAATAAATAAAATAATGCTTCTTTTCTTCCCCAAAGTGCTCTGAAACCAACACCTCACTCTAAAGAAGTGTGTGGAACCAGCACACCGTCCACGTCCTTATCCAGTGCCAGGACCTAAAGGGGACCTTCCAGGAAGGCTGGAGAGGGACTTTGGACAAGGGCACGGAGTGACAGGATAAAGGGAGAATGGCTCTGGCCTGAAGAAGGGTAGATGTAGATGGGATATTGGGAAGGAATTCTTGGCTGGGAGCGTAGGGAAGGCTGGGATGGAATGCCCAGAGAAGCTGTGGCTGCCCCTGGATCCCTGGAAGTGTCCAAGGCCAGGTTGGACGGGGCTTGGAGCAACCTGGGATAGTGGAAGATGTCCCTGCCTATGGCAGGGGTTGGAACTAGATGAGCTTTAAGGTCCCTTCCAACCCAACCCATTCCCCGATTTTATGACTATCCACAGTTCTCAGCCCTCCACCTCCACAGATGGGATAAAACCCTTCAGGAAGTGCTGCCAACATCATGCCCAGGCTCCCCCGCCCAGGAGCAGACTCTGGAAGCCCCGAAAACCAGCAGATCCAGGACACCAGATCACTGTATTTTTTATTGTTTGCAGATGAGCATGAGGGGAGAGGAGACAAAACCACGTGTTCCTGCAGCTCCTGCAGTTGGGAATCGGTGCTTCCTCCAGAGGCTCACCTTGGATTTTGGCAGGGAGAGGGGTTTGAGGGGCTCTTGCCCTGTGTCTGTTCCTGGCAAAAAGAGACCCAGCACACAAAAGTCCAACTCCCACAAGCTTCACATCCTTCCTCACAGGCTGACATCAATGCCAGGACAAAAAAAAAATGCCTGATGCCAATCAAAGCTGTCCACACAGATGTCAGGGGGGTGAGATCCCAGGTCACCAAACAGCCCCGCACTCCAGTCGGGTCATTTACTACAATTAAAATGCAGCACCGTAATTCAGTGGAAAGGATGAGTACTCGGGGTAAAATATACGAGTTCTAATGTCAAGAGTGCCTCTTACGGAGAGAAACTGTATTTAATCTGCGGTGCTGGAGAGCACTGGCAGGTCCCTTCTCTCCTGCTCCCACTTCCCAACACCGTCTGCTCCAGTTCGGCTCCGTGCAGAGTGTTTCTCTCCTCACACAAATGTTGTTTTCATTGTACATTTTAAAAAGAATACAAGCAAAAAACTGTGATTTCCTAAAAGTATCTCAGAAGCTTTTACCTCTTACTGTGCTGGAGAAAAAAAAAAACAAACATTACTTGCTTTAAAATAAATTTCAAATTCATAGAATCATAGAATCAGACAGGTTGGAAAGGACCTCGGAGATCATCAAGTCCAACCCTTGATCCAACACCACCGCGGTTACTGGACTAAGTGCCACGTCCAGCCTCATCTTGAAAACCTCCAGGGATGGAGAATCCACCACTTCCCTGGGCAGCTCATTCCAATGGCTGATTACTCTCTCTGGAAAGAATTTCTTTCTAATTAATGCTGCTCTGCTCAACATAAGGCATTTTATTGCACGAGGGGGGGAAGGCAATTTCTTTTGATGACAGGGTGGATTTGTTGTGCACAACCTGTGTGATCTCAGTGATACAAACACCCAGTGCCCAAGAAAGAAATACAGAGGCAAAGGCACAGAAATAGGGAAGAAATAAAATAAAAAGTAATTCAGAAGTCTTTGACAGCAGCAAGAATTCCTGGGTCCTCCCCAAGCTCTGTGCAAATGACTCTATTTTAATTAAAAGGGTGTTAATCTGAGTCAATTAGTCCAACCACACGAACCCTCTCTTTGCAGAAGTGACCTTCACTCGAAATACCTGAATTTTGACTCTGGAAGTAAATTGAGACAAACCTCCAGGCAAATTTCATTCAGAGCAAGAACCGAACTTCATAAACTTCAAACAGTTGAACCCAAGGAGCTGAACTGTGACTATTTTCCCTGTGTATCCACGTGCAGATGAGCCATGAACCTCCCAGACAGAAGTGTGGCACTGCTCTTCCAGTGGATAATCATCTTTCCACCTCCCAGATGGCTGTAATTCCAGAGCTGGGAATGTCCAGGGCTCAGAGATCCTGGGAATGGGAAGCATTATATGATGCTTAAGGCCGTTACACGTGTGCTGGAGCCCAGAGCCAGCTGTTAAACGGCGAGATACGAAGCTCCGACAAAAGATTTCAACAGCAGGGTTCTGCTAAAATAAAAATAAAAATGGGAGACTGGGGAGTTGGAAAATATTAAGGAATAACAAATCTGTTTTCCAAGCCTGGTTTAGTGTGTTGACTGTGTTAAGTGAAAAAGGCTGCTCAGAGGGAATGAGTGGAATCAATCGCAGCAGTTTAGGGAGAACACGGCACAGCGGCAGAAGGGAATAACTCACCCGGCTTCAGAAATGCCAGTGTGCTGGGAACAGGGAAAAGGCCACCAGGGCAGACAGACAGTGGAGAGAGCTGACAGGAGAAATGGATTTCCACCCAATTTTTAAAGGCAGGGATGGCTAAATGCCAGCTGCACCTCCCGAGGCATGGCTCACCCGTTACACCCACCCCAAAAAGGCTTTTGATGAGAAAAACTGAACGAGAGGGAGAAATGGGGAAAAAATCCTTCAAGTGCTGTGAATTAAGGAACATGTAAGGAAACAAATAATGACAAACTTGCTTGTTGATCTCCTCCACTCCCGGAGCAGAGGAGATCAATGAGCAAGTTTGTCATTATTTGATCTCCTCTGCTCCAGAAGCAGAGGAGCCCCAGAGCAGCTAAAACAGGACCATGTGATGATGGCTCCCTGTACCTGTAGAGAAAGGAAATGTCTGCCAAGGACACACCAGGCTGGGCTTCAAACTGTCTTCTCCTCTTCCAAGTCTCTCCTCAAAGCCACTTGTCTCCAGCTGTCTCTGTGGCTGCCCCATCCCTGCAAGTGTCCAAGGCCAGGTTGGACAGGGCTTGGAGCAACCTGGGATAGGGGAAGGTGTCCCTCCCTGCCCGTGGGTGGAATGAGAGGAGCTTTAAGGTCCCCATGAACCCAAACCATTCTGGGATTCCCCCTTGGTTGCTGGTCAGGAATAACCAAGCTGCCACAAGAGACACGTGCACTGCCACAAATGGGGCCCACAATCATCAGATCGGAAAGGGAGACAGGAAAACTGAACCCTTCCAAAAGAGCGAAGGAAAACTGATTTCCAAACACCAGGCGACTTTTTCTGACTTTTCTCACGAACACATCAAGAGCTCTTTACCAAAAAGTAACAAGAAAACCTCCCCCAGCTGAGAGAAGCACTGGGAATGCCCCTCTTGTAACACCACTTCTTCCCTGGAGGACACAGCCCAGGGGCAGCAGGGAATGTGCTGCCACAGCTCAAATCTCAGCAGCTGCACGAAGGGCAAATGGTTATTGGGGTGCTCAGACGGGCTCATCTCAGCTTTTTTAATCAAAGTTGTTGGTTAAGTCAAAGAGTCTGCATTGCCCCTCAATCCCCAAAGCACAGGGAGGCAGTGGGGGATCACATCCCAGCTCCTGCTGTCCTCATCCGACGCATCCGAGTCCCCAGGAAGGAGGGAAGTGAATGCCCCATGTTCAGACTTATGGTTTTACAAACCATCAGCCACACACTCGGCAGAATTCAGAACTCCCTTCTGGGAAGCACAAACTTGCTCCACTTTACGTGGGAGTCAGACAACTCCACTCTCACGGCACATTTCACACCGGCAAACACGGATACAAATCTCGGAGAAGTCACACAACTCCCCTCACCCTTAGTGCCAACCAGGGAGATTAATTCCAATTTGGAGCATCAAACCTCTCAAGCCAAAAGCACCAGACAGAGAACAACCACATTTTGTGATTTATGACTTGGAGTTTGAAGGGGGGGGAAAGGAGTTTTGGCGCTGCATTTGATTTTTGTGGCTCTAAAAACCTTTGCCAGCAACAAGGGAATGTCACTGGGAACCAGCTCCCTTTCCAGTGGAGGTGGGACAGACCCCAGCTCCTTCTCCCACATTATTCCACATGAAGGGCAAACAAGAGCAAGGGTTTAAGTACTAAAGCAAACAGACCCAGCTTTAACACACAGGTTGATGAAAGCAGCCCAGAGCAGCTGCTCTTGAAGTCACTCCTTTGTAGTCTTCACCCCCACAGATAATTATGAGCTTAAAGGTTCCAAGACTTCAAATGATGGTTTGAGCTTTCTTCAAGTTTAAAAAAAAAAAAAAATTAGAAATTAGATTTTAAATCTCATCTGCTTTTTAAGTCAAGATTAATGAAACTTCACCGGGGTAACAGTTACAGCCACAGTTACCTGAGCCACAGACCTGTGGGGGGCTGAGATGTGCTTCTGGTCTTGTAGAAAGGCTGAACCTCAACACGGGCAGAACACGTAACTATTTAATTTATACATTGTAAGTGTAACATTATTTTCTGGGAGACTATATATGTACAAATTTGAGAAATACCGGGTTTTAAGAGGCTCTCACAAAGCACTGCTGGCAATAAAAGGAGCATTTGGGAGAACAAAGCTGGAGGTCTTAACTCCCAAAATGCCACAAGCGGGAACTCAGGGAAACCTGAGTCCGGGGAGTGGAGGAATTCATCTTGTATTTCACACCCACTTTAAAATGGCAGGGATTTTATAAATCATGGCAATATTTAAAAAAAAAAAAAAGAGGCCCCAAAAAACCCTAAAGACCAAAAATATTTTAAGAAGACACAGTTTCCTCTGCTCCAAGGGGCACAAGAACGAACAGAACATGAAACACGAACAGTTGGTGGCCACCGAAATCTGGAGGACGCGCTGCATTTTGTGTGAGGAGAAGGAATAGGGGGAAAGAGAGTATCAAAATCCAAACAAGTCACAAGGCATCACCAATCCCTTGATGACAGGAGAGTGGTTTTTGTTGGCACAGCTCGCGACAGCTGGAGGAATAATTGCGACGCTGAGCGAGAATATATTTTGCTTTCAGACTCTCAGATGAAAGATGTGATCCACAAGCACTTTGCAAACGTTAATTAAACCCACACAGCCCCTCTTGGTGGATCAAGAAGTATTTATCCTTATTCTGCAGACGGGGGGGGTGAATTTTTTCAGGTTGTTTTAATATCAGGTATCTGCTCCTTCTGCTTAGGAAGCGCCCCATGGATGCACCATTAAAAACACAGATTAGCCTTCCCAGTCCAGCAGTTTTCCAGAGCACAGAGCCAGGATGGAGCTGATCCTTCTTGCTCCCCTCTGACCAACAAAAATCTTGACTCTGCAGAAAAAAAGTAAATCAAACCAGCTCTGGCCATGAGGGTCATAAGAGATGGATGTGGGCACTACAAACAAATCATAAAGCAACACCATCCCTTGGTGAATTGTAAATAAAACCCCAATTCAGCTGCTCTTCCTGCTCTTCCTTTGGTTTTCCTCTTCAAAGGTGACTCAGCCTTTCCATATTGCCTTAGAATCATGGAATATCTTGAGTTGGAAGGGACCCACGAGGATCATCCAGTCCAACACTTGGCCCTGCCCAGGACACCCCAACAGCCCCACTCTGTCCCTGAGAGTGTTGTCCAAACACTCCTGGAGCTCTCACAACCTTAGGAAGTGACCATTCCATGGGAAGCCTGATCAGTGCCCAGCTACCCTCTGAGGGAAGAACCTTTCCCTGAGATCCAACCTAACCCTCTCCTGGCACGGCTCCGGAGGTTCCCACAGCTCCTGTCACCACTCATGTGGAGCAGGGACCGGAGCTGCCCCTCGGGAGGATGTTGGAGACCCCAAAGAGTGTCCCCTCAGCCTCTTCTTCTCCAGCTGAACACACCAGTGACCTCAGTCCCTCCCTGTATGGCCCCTCCAGACCCTTCACCACTTTGTAGCCTTGGAGTATTTGAGGCGCCTGCACTGGCAGGGCAGAACTGAGGCTGTGTCCTGTAAAAAAGAGCCTTTCCTCTAAAGAAAACCACTCAATTATTTGCTAAATTTACATGGAACATGCTGTATTTAAGAGGGGAAGGGTCAGTCTGTTGGATCCACAAAGAGTAGCTGAGAACATCTGCAAGGTCAAGAAGAAAATGCATAAACACACAAGTGAACTAAAGCACCAAAATACACAGTAGGGGCCGGTGCCTGTGATCTTACCACGAAAATAAGCATATTTGGAGTTCTTCCCTGCTCAAAAAAAAAAAAAAAACAAAACAAAAAACCCAAACCATGAAGCAGCTGATTTTAGTATCTACTTCAGTTAGAAATAGATTTGATGATGCTTTTTATAGATATATCAGTTATTTTCCAGGTATGTTTAGAGTGGAACTTCAAGGGCACAGCACAGGCTTCCCCACCATCTGGTCACTGTGCTCAGTAAGGCAGGGGGCTGCCCAGGGCTGCAGGCAGAGCTCAGACCAAAAGGAGAAGGTGGAAAGCTTTCCCTGGACTAATCCAGTGAGGACTAATCCAGTTCCTCACCTGGGAGCTTCCACGGTCACAACAACTTTCCACAGGAGATGGAAGGTATGGCTTGCAAAACCATGACACAGCATCACTGGCAACTCAGCTCTGCCACTGCCCCACCCAGGGGCACCATCTCTCTGCTAATCCAAGGTAGAGGCAGCCCCAAAGACCCAGGAAACCAGGATATGCAATCCCAGTATTACAGATGCTGTTGTAACCTGGCACAGCCAGGACACATCGGAAACGTTTGGAGTGGAGCCAGCAGGTGTTTGCTGCTGCATTTAGTTACCCCCTGTCTGACCTTTCCAGGGAGGCAGGACCCAAACTGCTCACTCCACCCAGCCCAACGTGCCAGATCCACATCGTGCTCTTCCCATGCAGAGATGTCCAGAAAAGGTTCTTCCCCCAGAGGGTGGCTGGGCTCTGAACAGGCTCCCCAGGGCAGTGGGCACAGCACCAAGGCTGCCAGAGCTCAAGGAGAATTTGGACAACAGGGAAAGAGTGGGATTGTTGGGGTGTTCTGTGCAGGGCCAGGAGCTGGACTGGATAATCCTTGTGGATACTCTTTGCCATCCAGCTCAGAGCTGCTTCTCCAGCCTGCTCACTCGGGGGTTAAAATAATGCCTCTCAACAACACTTACTAGTTTTTAGTGACCAAGTCAAAGCATTTTAGCTCATAATTCCATCTGTGCCCTTGGCTTCTGGCTATATTAAGAGTGCACACAGTGAGGTAGATATTGAGACATTATTAAAGGTGCTCTGCATTCAGAGCAATTCCCACAGAGACGTGTGTGTGTTTGCAGTCCACTTCATCTTGGTGACAAACCTGGAATTGGGGCAGCTCCAGATGAGAACTGTTGCTGTGTTCGAACACGCAGTGCCACCCAAGGCAGCTGTGCTGACCTTTCCTGGCTGACATTCTGGGGTCCTTCCCACAAACATTCCCTGGGTTTGGACTGGTTCTGGCCTTCTCCTGCCCCTTTGCCACCTGTCCTTAAACCCAAGGAGAGGTTTGGGGCTCAGCCTCAAGGCTGCAGGAGGAGCAGCACTAGCAGGGACTCCCTTTCTAGGCAAGGGCAGGGGCCAGGCCTTGTTATTCCACATGATAAGAGCCAGAGCACATCTTTGGCCTTCCCACACAAATCCATAGTTGTACCCCTGCCAGCTCTTTATCGCTTCCCTTTTTTTTTTTTGATTGTTTGTTTGTTTTAAACTTTGCCCAGGTTTATGTTCAGCAAATGCTGCCCCCTCAAAACACCGCACTAAAAAGCACTACCACACCGACATGTGGAAGTGGCATTTAAATCCTCACTGGAAGTGTTTTGCAAGCCAAAGCCCCAAACGAGCAAAAACACAGCGGATTTTTGCCCCACTGTCCCTCTGGAGGTGAAGAACTTTGTCATGACCTTCTAGAGACCAATATCCCTCCTGTGCTCCCCCTCTCCTGGGAGGCAAACACCACACACACAGATCACACCTAACAGGTATTGCTCAGCCTTGTACGTTGACAGTGAGTGTAAACAAGCTCCAAACCCCCTGCATCAAGTACAACCTGCTGCAGTCACCAACTCAAAGCCCTCCCTGAAATGTTTTAGGAAGAGCCCAGCAGCTGTTGAACTGATGCCCCTTTTTTCCACTGGTTGGAAGCTGCACATCTCATGGCTAAAAGCCACCTTTTAACGCTCTCATTCACTGCTTATTTGTGGCCTTATAATATCATTTTCCTTTTGGGGTTCAACACTGTCCTTGAAGTTAAAGGTTGGGGGTTTTTCAGCATCACCTGTGTTTCATATTTACAGAATCACACATCATCTGTATTTCATATTTACAGTAACCCTTCTGCTGCCCCTCACCCCTGTTATCATCCTGCAGCCTTCAGGGCCCTTTTTGCAGCTCCAATGTCCAGCAAATGTTCCAGACAAGCAGCAGACTATTCCAGACCATCCTTCACTCAGTTTAATGACTCTGGAAAGATCCCTGGGGAAGGAACACTTCCAGGAATTAACTCCATTAACTATCCAACAACATCCAGAAAAAAAAAAAAAAAAACAAAAAACCAAAACAAAACCAACAAACAAAAAACCCCAAACAAACAAACAACAAAAAAAAACCAGCAAAACCTTTGTTTTTAAAATTATTTTCCAAGTTGGGCTGTACCACACAAAACGTCTTAGAGCACGTGACCTGCCCACAGTCCTCTGCACTTCTTTTGGGGGCTGTCAGCAAATGCAGCTGTTTCCAGGAGGAGTAACTTTCCTCAGGATAACCAAGCACCAGGAAAGCACTGATTTTGCCATGGGTGCCCCACACAACACTTGCCACAGAGGAGAAAACAGAACGACTGCAAATAACCTTTCAAAGACTGACACGCTCCTGGCACAGAGGCTTCCTTTAGGTTTTACATTGTTGCTCAGCTGCTCTAATGGACTGATGCTGCTGAAAAGAGAGATCTCTTTCCCAGCTTCCAAGTGAGCCACAGTGAGCTGGATCAGGGATTTAAGCTGGAAGGAAACTCTGGACTGAGAGGGAAGGAATCAGAGACGTAGCAGCACAAAAAGACCAGTGAGAGCACAAGGCCAGAAGCAAAACCCTTCCTTGCAGCACCAGTTTGAGATCAGTTCAGCTACAATGCACAACCCCACTCTAAATTTAGAGAGCTTTCGAACTCCAAAGCTCTATCCCACATCCATTATCCCTCTCCAACACAGGAATGAGCCATTCTCTTATAAATGCTTTTACAGCAGCGTCGCGCTCTCCGCCCAACGGGAGCACACATCAATTGTGGAGAAAGTGGTTCAACTCTGGAATGTAGACAAAAACTGAGACAAGGCTAATGGTGGTGAAAGACAGGTTGCCTGGGGTGGGAAATGATCAGAGGTTTCAGAGGAAAAGGGGGG
>VXAY01007418.1:125141-136718 GCA_013399855.1 Oxyruncus cristatus | reverse complement strand
GAGGGGGAGAGAGAAGGAGGGGGGGGGGGGGGGGGAACCTACAGACAATTTACCTGTGCTTGGGTCAGCGCTCATTAGTGCTCTGAAGAGAATCACTTCACATGTAATAAATTATGCTGCTCTTGGCTTATTCCCTTTTATTATCCAGCTCAGACAGGAGCCAGGAGCCCTTCACACACACTGTCTAATGGGAACACTTACTCTGAATAAAATGAACAGAAGGAAAGAGAAAAAAAAAAATAAAGCAGGGGCCTTCATTTGAGCGAGAAAAACCATCAGGAGACCCAGCAGCGGCATCAGGTTTCAGCCCTCCCTCCTCTGTCACCGCATCCACCTTCTCCATTGAAGTGAAAACCTCTCCCAAAACAAATCCAGGCATAAGATGTGGTTGTTTTTTCTCCTGTTGATATTTCCATCTACCCCCTGCTGATTTGGGATTTCCAACAGGTTTTCTAAAAGCTTTCCCAGTCAGGCTGCGCTCTGTTCCGAGAAGTTTCTGGAGAGACTGAACCGTGTTCAAGGCACACACGTAAAACTCTTAATTTTAGCCATTAGGCAAAGCTCAGTTCAACAGCAAGTAGCCAATTTCTGTCTCAATGGTTTTTTCCTCTTCTAATCACAGCTCGGGAAAAAAATGCAGCTGTAACACACTTTATTTCTTTAAATATTTACCATTTTTTACTGTATTGAAATAAATTCCAACCTCATCAGTAACACACATCAGAGCTGGCAAGGGCGAGATCACTCTTTTCCCACAGACCTTTCTGATCTTCTGCTGGTATCACTTGATAAGGCAACCTAATTATTAAAAAGTGCTTTAGTCTAAAGGTTAAAAGGTTGAAAGAATCCACAACTTGCTGAGAAAGAGCAACGAAACCCAACCTTGACCAGAAAGGCTAAAAAATCGTGCTCAGCTCAAATATTTTCTCAATTCTCCCCCTCCTTTTCGTGCTGAAGCTCCAAGAGGATGAATTTTGCGGCTCAGCAGCAGCCTGACACTTGGCCTTGCTCTTTGGATTCCACCTCAGAAGGAAAAGCACATGGAAACAAAGCCACACTTGGCTGGTGAACCCAGGAGTATCTGTATAAATGAGCTCCCTGGAGACCCGATGAAGGCTCCCTTCCCTCCTCAAAGGCAACAGCTCTATGATGCCTCAGTGAGCACTCCAGACAGAATTAAAAGGACTCCAAATCTCTCCACAGGGAAAGGCAGCAGCTGGATCAGCAGGATGAAGCAGAGGATCCAGGTGGCTCCACACAGAAGGCAGGAGGGAATCGGGAAGAAGCGCATCCTCCTTTCCTTAGGGGCAGTTTCAGTGCAGCAACACAATCCCCTTCCACCCCTCCCAACTTAAATCTCTCCTCCCAAAATGCTTTCCTAGAAACTTCCTCACAGGCTATAGCTCAGGTGTTGGAAGATCCATTCTGTCCAGAGAGCAGCCACTAAGCAATGACTGATCTCATTCCTGACCCAGCCTGACAGCACCAGTTTCCAATATCTTCCCCCTCTCTTTTCAATATAATATGGAAAATAACGATCTGCCCCTTCATAGTTTGCTAACAAAGACTCAAGACCCACTTCCCCAGGGCAGTGGTCATGGCCCCAAGGCTGCCAGAGCTCAAGGAGCGTTTGGACAACACTCTCAGGGACAGGGTGGGATTGTTGGGGCAGGGTCAGGAGTTGGACTCCTTGTGAGTCCCTTCCAGCTCAGGATATTCCTGAATTCCAAGCCTCTGGTAGGTTTTTCTACAGCACTATCTAATGCAGGTCCAGGCTGAAGCCTGCTGGCAGAGGCAGAAGTGAATCCTGTTCTGCCCAGGAGCCTTCCCAGCAAGGTAAAAGCTGCACTCCCTGCTCTGGACCAAAAATTCCTCTCCTAAAATTTTCACCACCATCCCCACAGCGAGATGCCCGTGCCTTCCCCATCAGCCTTTCTGCTGCCCGTGGGAGGCACAAACCTTGGCTTTCTTTTGGCTCCTGAGTCACTTCGGAGGTGGGAAGAGAAGAAATAAGTCCCCTGCAGTCACCAGCACCACCAGCTGAAAGCACCCAGGGAGCAGCAGGGCCGAGAGCCACCGAGCACAGGAAACACGTGACACAAACACCTCCAGCAGCGAGAGGTTTAATAACCTTGCTATTCATTTTAAACCAACAACAACACGGATTCCCACTCTTCCTCTGAAGAGGAGGAAGGAGTGTGAAGGAGGGAGAAGAGAGGTGTTTAAACAACAACAGCTGTCACATCCATGCCTGCAGGAGGAGTCTCCAGCATCCTGCTCTCAGGAGAGCCGGCACCAAGCAAGAGCTTTGCCTTTTGCAAGAGGACTTCAGAACCTCAAACACCAACATCCAGACGTATTTTCTTCCTGATCAGAAACCAATTATCCTGCTGAGTGATGACTGGACAATTCCACAACGTAAATCCTTTTCATATCAGGGCCCTCTGTGACCAAGCTGCACTGGAAACTTCCTTGCTCACACAAAAGCTGGGAGGATTTCACTTGTGCTTCCCACAGCTGTTCCCAAGGGCCTCCCTCCAAAGTACCACGTGAAGCCTCAGTGTAGAAAAACCTTCAGTGAGCCTTTCACTTTCATCCAAACTGAAGTTTCCCCAGTCAAGTTTTTATCAAGTCTGAGGGGATCTAGAAAGCGTTGACATCCAGTTGTCTCTAGATTTTACTCAAGAGAAACAAGTGAGTGCCACTGGCACATTGTTCCCAACTTCCCAGCCACTGCCATAGTAATGCAAACCTCCTGGAGAGTCCCTTTAATACCTTTTCAACTCCTCTGAAAGAGCTTTATTACAGTAAATAATTACAGCAATATTTTCATATGACAAAGAAGTTTTCATCTGTTCTCAGCCTTTGTACCTTGCAGCACTCTTGTCTCAACAATGTTCCCTTCCCAGGTGTCCAAGTCCTGATACACTTAAAATCCCAGCTGAGAGTGCTCCCAGTACCTGCTCTTGGATAAACGAAGCCAAAAGTTCAGAGAATCATGGAATGGTTTGGGTGGGATGGGATCTTAAAGCTCATCTCCTTCCTCCCCCTGCCATGGGCAGGGACACCTTCCACTAGCCCAGGTTGCTCTAAGCCCCTCCAACCTGGCCTTGGACACTCCCAGGGATCCAGGGGCAGCCACAGCTTCTCTGGGCAACCTGTGCCAGGACCTCCCCACCCTCACAGCCAGGAATTCCTTCCCAATCTCCCATCTCACCCTGCCCTCTGTCAGTGGGAAGCCATTCCCTGTGTCCTGTCCCTCCAGCCCTTGTCCCCAGTCCCTCTCCAGCTCTCCTGGAGCCCCTTTAGGCCCAGGAAAGTGCTTTACAGTCACCTCAGAGTCTATCACTACATGCCCTTGAAGTTCCTAAATCAAACCAAAACCTGGCCAGTCCCCAGGGTTACAAACCCCATTCTCAGGATGGAATATTTGTTATTTAGTAGTAAAACCAAGAGAAAAATCATGGAGTTGTTACAGTTGGAAAAGACCTCCGAGATCACCAAATCCAACTGTCAACCCAACACCACCACCATGTTCACCACTAAACCACGTCCTCAAGTGCCACATCCACACGTTCTTTGAACACTTCCAGGCGTCTCCATCTGTTCCTCCTCCTGACAACCCTTTCTACGAAGAAATCTTTCCGAATATCCAACCTGGATATTCTTTCCGAATATCCAACCTCTGGCACAACTTGAGGCCGTTTCCTCTTGTCCTCTCCCTTGTTCCCTGGGAGAAGGAATGGCCTCCACCTCCCTACAGCCTCCTGCCAGGGAGCTGTGGAGAGCAGGAGGAGGGATGAAGGTTGCAGCCCTGCCCTAACACTCTGGGGGGATCCCACAGGCCACCTCGAGGTTTTCTCCTCCCCTGAGCTCTTTTCCTCTAATCCCCCACATGATCCAAAAACTGTGAGCAGAAAAGAAATAAACACACACAAAGAGTGACTTATTCTCCCCAAATACAAACCAGTTTCTGGCAGGGAGGGGAGGAGAACAGGACCTGGGCTGATATTACAGGCTCAGCGAGCAGGAGCCCTCCAGCACATACTGGTGGCTTTGTGATGGTGCCACAAAGGCCGCCTGTTCCAGCTCCTCCACCACAGCATTGTCCCACACAGCCTCCAGTCCCACTGTCAATGGTTGCATTAAACGGAAAAGTGCCCACCAAGGGCTGGATTCTCCCAGTTCCCCATTTATAGCACAGCATTTCCCCGGTGTGGCTGGATCCCAGCAGGGATCCCGGCGAGGCCTCCAAGCCTTCCCTTGCCCCAAGCTTCCCCTACACGGAGACTCTCCTCCCAAGAGATTTTCCTGGGCAGAGCAAAATTCCAGCACACAACTCGGCATTTTACAAGCCCTTTCCACACTGGATGTATTATTCACCCAGTGTGCTGAAAAAAAAAATAAGAGTAAAATATAAATAAAGAGCTGCAGTATTCCTGTGCTGTCCAGGAAGAGCTGATCCCTCCTGCACAGAGATCCATGTCGGGTGCATTTACACCCTCCAAGGATTGCCAGGCCAAAAAAAATGCTGAAACCAACAGGAGAAACAGCCAAGTTGGCTGTTCTCCTCCCAGCCAGATTAAAAATTACTCTTAATTTACTATCTCGCTAAATTAATAGCGGGATGTCTGTGGGCTGGCGAGCTGGCTCTGTGCAACTTCCCATAAATGTAAAAAGAAGAATGAGAAAGAACCATGAATATATATATTTTATATATATGTATATATATATATATATATGAAGGCAAGGAAAGAATAAAAAGCCTCCAGTCATCTCCCAGGGGCTGAGATTTGAAATCAACCTGTAATTTCTGGATATATTTCCTCCTCCCTGTCTCCTCCTCCTCATGTTCCCGGTCCAGGAGGACTCCACAGTCCTTGGATTCAGGACTGTGAGCAGGGTGACACAACCTGGCAGGTCAGGAGAGGCTTTAGGGAGTTGGTGTTTTATTACCAGTGTCTGGACCGATCAGTGCAGTGAGATGATGGTGCATTTGCTGACACACACTGGGGAGAAAACTGACACCAGGATTCGGTCCTTTGGCTCCTCTGTGCAGAACAGAAGCCACCAAAAAAGGCCAGACAGGTCTGGGTGGCTCTGGGGGTTCTTTGCTTTTAAAGGCAGGAAGGAAGCACTGGGGAAGGCAGCAGAGAGGAAAGGAAAGCACACTGGCAGAAAGAGCAGTGGAGCTTGAAGGCGTGGAAGATAAAGCCTCAATATATGTATAAACCGCTCGGGAAAACCGCTCGGGATGATCCTTGGAGCTCTGATTCAGCTGAAGAGAGGCCCAGGTTTCTCAGGCTGCCCACAGGGCAGGGCTTTAATCAGCCCTGTGGGAGCCCTGACTCACCTCAGGGCAGCACAAAAGCCACAGATATGAGTCAGGGCAGATGGAGAAAACCACAGCCAGTCCCAGCCCCAGGCAGGTCAGGCTGCAGAGCTTCCCTGCAGCTGAGACTGCAACCCTGGGAGTTAACTCACCTCACATTCCAGTTCTACTTTTGGGAAGCCACAGCACTGATAAACAAATATCACTCATGCAAAGCAGAGGGGATGGAGGGCCAGGCCTTGCCCCTGCAGAACCTGTTTGATGACACTGATTTATATTTATCTAAATAAGCCTAATACCTAATTCTCTCTTTTGATATCATTTCTTAACCAAGCAGGTTTAACACCCAGAGTGTCTCTGCCCCCCTTTAGAAGATGCAGTGGACACCAGCAGCCATTTAGTTTCTCAAAACTGCTGCAGGATCCAAAGAGACATCCCATATCCTGGCTGACAGCTTCACACAACCTCTGCCAGGGCTCCTTGTTGAACACTGCATTGTTCTAGTGATTCAGGGCACTGGAATGTTGTCAGGTTTATTCATGGCTTTTCTGATAGAGTTCTTAGATTAGGCACATAAACTTCAGCTTTTTAGAAGAAAAAATAATAAGTCTGTGGCTTATTGTTATGGAGAGCGTCAAAATTCCAGGGTTTTTTTCCAGGGTTGTACACACAGAGAACTGCAGGAATAGGACAGGCCCTCAGGTTCTGTCAAGCTTCTAGTAAGGACATTCAAGAGGAGAAAAAAAAAAAGAGCTTTGTGCACCCTGACCAAAAGTTACCCGCCAAGATGACAAAATGACAGTGAAGATGGTCAAAGACTCAGAGGACCAAAGGTCATGGAGGTCAAAGACTCTGTAGGGACCAGTGAATTAATCAGGACATTTCAGTCTGGAAAAGAGGCCTCCGACAGGGGCCACGGGAGGGACTGACAGAATTTTACCAGCAAACATTGCAAGCAACAATTCCCCAAGCAGGAGCTCACTGCAGTTAAACGAGCTGGCAGTCGGTGCAGTCACCACAAGGAAGTGGTTCATCACACAGAGCTGAACTGCGAAATGCCTGGTGACAGGACAGAGCCTGAAAACACACCTGGGTTCAACCAAGAGACAAATAAATGGATCTGAGACGAAGGACATTCCTACCTGCCATGGCTGGAGACAGGACAGACCCGTGGCCACCCATGTTCTGAGGTGTTAAAGAAGCTGACAAGAGTCTACAGCATCTTCTGAAGAGAACAGCAACAAGAAGCAGCAACTCCACTCCCCCAGTGCCCTGCATCCAAGAAGCAGGAATTCCACTCCTTCGCTGCCCAGAGCTCAAGGAAGAAGTGCAGGCAGGAGGTTCAGGCAGCACAAATCCTCCTTGCCCAATTAACTGCTCTCCCTTATCCTTCTCAACTGCAGCTGTGAGCTGACAGACCACACGAGCCCACGTGGTGCACAGGAAGCACCAGACCCACGCTCATGTTCACAGGGATGATGCCACATCCTCATAGGAAGGGGCCTGTGACATGACCTCCCGCAGCTCTTGGCTCCGCTGCCGAGCCAGGAAGCCTCAGGTCATGTTTGCAGACGAAGTCTCCTGAAAGTATTTTTAGATTCCAGGGCCAGCCTGGTTATTCAGATATCCAGAGCCATGGAGTCTTGCATAGAAATGACTTGTTAAGGACTCACTTGAAACAGGCTGTTTTCCCACTCTGTTCCACGGCAACCACAGGCTGTTCCCAGCATCTCCCTTGTTCCAGCTCCCTGCCAAGAACAGCCCTTTGCTCAGCAATCTCCCACTGACCTAAATTCACACATGCAGCCCTTCTGGCTTTTAATCACTGTCTTCCACCCTAAAAAGGACTTCCAAGCCTGAAATCCTTGTCTCCTACACTCCTTCCCCCAGCCATCGGGCCCGCAAACAGCTCCTGAAGGTCAGTGCTGAGCCTGCTGCGCTCAACACCAGCCTAATAAACATCATGCAGCCCAAATTATGTCCTGGGGGAAGCCTGGGCAGCCTCGTGGCCTTGTGCAGACTGCACAGCTGTCAGGCTGCAACTCACCACCTTCTCCGTAAGATATGCAGAGGGAAGGAGAATTCAATGGTATCGATGTTCCAGCTCCTGGAGTCAGCAGATCTGCCTGGGAGCACACCCCGGGATTAGAGCTGTCGATGAGGACCGTGGCACGGTGGCACAGCTGGTCAATAACAGCACTGCTTGTCCTTCAGGTGACCTCTCTGCTACTTCCAGGGTTATTATTCACCCTGGAGTTTTTCACAGGAGCTGAGGAGAGTCCCTGCTGCTGTGTTTGGCACAAAATTAGGGAAGACAGACCGTCCTGAATCCAGAAGTACACCAAGCTACATCAGTATGTAACACACCTGGGCCAAGGGCATCCTGCACATCATGATGTACTGGCTGGATGTAGGAGCAGTGAGGAAGCCACAAATCAGCACACCCCTCTCTCCCCCCTTCTTTCCCAGAAGCACAGGAATTCTCTGCCCTTCTCCCTGGGTATATCCACACCAACCTGATGACACAAGCCAGAGTCTCAGAGTGTATTATTTCCTCCTTGACTCTCATTAACAAACACCTTCAGTGTCAAAGTTCATCCTCCCATGGTATCCTTAGGGAATCACCTGCCAGGGCTGCCACAGTGAACAAAAGTGTGCAGTGGTCTCAGTCAGCGGGGGCAGCTCCAACGCTCCCCTGGCATTTTACACCCAGGAGCAGAGCATCCTCCTGAACCCTTCCAGTCTGGCACCAGATGGGCCAAGATGTTCTGATTATCCAGCATTTGCAACCTCGAGTCCCTCACAAAAGCACGGCCTAATACGTTTGCAGACACTTCCTAAAGCACAGGCTCGTTATTACAGCCCATTAACACGCATGTGAGACATTTTAATGTGCAACAATCCCCCGTGAAACACGGATTTTCTCCTCCACTTCCAGGGAAAACCTGCCATCCTCACCATAAACTAGGAGACACTTTCCAGCGCTTTTTTTTCTGCCCACCAGTCAGGCCAAGCCTCGTTTGCCTGATTTCACAGCAGCCTTTATGAGTAATCCCTCATCCACCCTCCTCACTCATCCCACACCTCACACGAGGCTGGAATAGCCCTGGAGACCATTTTCACTCCCGATCCTGCAGCACAGGACACCCTTAGTGTGGATTCCTCACAGCCCTGAGCAGGTCCAAGATACAACTTCACCACTCACGCTACTGGAAGTGGGCCATGGATACAATTTACCACCACAGACAAAAGGAGCTGGAGCAATACTTCTCCCAAACCAAGGGTTGAGCCAAGGACACCTGTATTTCTAGGACAACGCTGTCCAAGCAGGCAGAGTTAATGCTGTGCCCCTGTGGAGGCAGTTTTAGGCCAACATCAGGCACTGCAGAAAGTTTTATTCTTGAAATAGTAAGGTACTCACTGTACAGGGTGATCAGCTGGAAAACCAGAATCTGTTCCTCTTCTGTGGCCAGCTCCCTACTCATCTGTCTGGAGCCTGTTAGAGAAGAAAAAAAGAGTTGTAAATACGGACAAAGTGACAAAAAAACTTGTGAAACGTTTTTAAAATTTAGGGGGGGGGGGAAAAAAAAAAAAAAAATCAAGAAGTAGGCCAGGTAAGGAATGCAAAACAGAGAGAAACACACATTCCCCCTCAGCTCTGAGGTCAAGAGCTGAAAGAGCTTGCAAAGCCCACAGCAAGGTCTCTACAGCAAACGCTGCGATGCTGAAAAACAACCGTGGCACCCGCTGCCTCCGGAGGCTCCCGAGGTCAGACCCGACTCAGCCCAGGAGAAAAGCGAGATATTTATATGTGGGAGCAGCAGCAACAGCTCCACAAAGGCCATTACTACAGAGCCAGTGAATCACAGCTCCTGGTGGCACATTCTGGTCACCGACGCAGCGCTGCACAAACTTTTGTGCAGACGCGGTGCTGGAGGGTTACGTGGGCTGTGATCTGCCAGGCACCAGAAAAGTTCCCTTTAATAGGTTTGCTGTTTCGACACACTTTATCCCTTTAATAGGGAGCCACTGAAGTTGTGCTTAAACCCGTTTTGATTAAGGAAAAGATTATCCATAGAATTGCCAGACGTACGTGTTGGTTATACATCACACGCGGAGCAACTGTGCTTCGGGGAGACATTAAATCCCCGTTCAATTAATAGAGACACCTCTTAAAATGAGCATTAAATAATTCCCTACAATGTAGCCAGACAACTGGCTACTTCAGGAAATTGGAACAGAAATGATTTCTCCATCTCCCCACCAACAAAATCCCAATCAAAACTTGCCCTTAAAACAAGAGGTCGGTACGGAGGGATGGGGGGCAGGAATGTTACTACCTCAGTGCTATTGTGTGCTTATATTAAAGGGTCCTCATCAGAAAATTAAATGAAATGGATGCCTTTCATGTTTATCAATAACAGAGCTAATGGTTTTTATGTAAATGCCATTACTTTCAGCCAGATCTGCAAGAGACTGAAGCCACAGAGCCCCATCTCCCCTTGCAAGCGACTCCCTTCAGGCAGCCAATCTAAATGCAAATTACAATCAAACCAAGAGTTTTCTGGATGATACCGAACACATAAAACCAGGGACAAAGCAGAGATATTGGAGAACAACCCTCCTCTTCTGGAAAAACCTGCTGATCTCACATCGCTGTTCCATCCTGAACACACAGAAAAATTAAAATATCATTTGGGACTCATTTCTGGTCATAATTTTTATTTGTACAGCAAGAGGGAACCACCTTCTTCCCCTTCTATTGCCCTAGGTGTTAAAAAAGGAGGAGCATGTTTTTCTACCAAGCTATATAGAGAGAATCACCCCTCAGATGTTTCAAACTGGCACAGGTTGCCCAGAGAAGCTGTGGCTGCTCCTGGATCCCTGGGAGTGTCCAAGGCCAGGTTGGATGGGGCTTGGAGCAACCTGGGAGAGTGGGAGGTGTCCCTGCCCATGGCAGGGGGAGGAACTGGATGATTTTTCACATCCCTTCCAATCCAAACCATTCTATGATTCACCCACAACAGGAGCATCCCATCAGCAAGGACATTAAATTAGAGATAATAAAGCCCCAATTGGATTTGGCAGAACAAACAGCACTTCCACATCTTTAGGGGGAAATTTCTTCCTTGAACACAGTTGTTGGGGACAAGAAGGTGCTGGTTATTAGGAGGCAGAGATACAAAACCGTTGTCAGCACAAGGGGCACCGTTCCTGCAGCACAAAAGCTTTTTGAAGAACACTTAAATCCGACCCCCACCTGGAGCACAAATCCAGTCAGGACTTTGCCAGCAGCACTGGTTCAAACAAGGTACTAATGGCAAATCTGAAAAGAACTAATATTACAACCACGCTGCTCAGCAAGTAGAGTGCACAGAGGAGAAACTAGTGATTAAAACAGAGGGCAAAAAAAAGCTGAAAACCCGATCCTGGCACAAGTCTGCAAGTGAGTCCCAGCAGGGACTTGCTGTAACTGCCACAAAACTCCCATTCCTAAGAGGGGCACACGTCCTTGGAGGGATGCAGCTAATTACCACCAGAGCTGTGTACAAGCTCGTTACACGGGTGAGGAGCTGAGCACTTGGTGTGTTGGGAAAGCTACAGGAATATTCATAGAGCAGAACCTCGCTAATTAACATTAATAACCGAGAGACCACTCGGGCTGGATTTTGGGAATTAGCCAGAGAGGGAACACGCAAAGCTGGGAAAGCACAGGGACAACAGGGCCCAGCAGGCGCCTGGCTCACTCCTTTGGAGATCTATAATTAAATAATTTATCCTTGTGCCCCTGTGTCCACGAGGGAATGCGCAGCCTGTAAATAAAGCACCTCCTGTTATGCAAGGCCTTGCTAAGTCTGAAAATTTGACTGCCCATGAAAAGAGGCCATTTAATTAAAAACCACAACCCTGACTACCTTCCCTCTCAGAAACTCTTCACGTGGGCTGGCATTTCAGAAAACTCATCGACTTCTTTGTCATCTGTTCTGTCTTACTTCATCGTTAAGCAATTACTCACAGATCTGTTTTATACACAAAACACTGGTTTGCAGTCCTTGGTCACAGTTTGGAGTTGCTAAGGCTCCCTTCTCAAACCTGGTGAGGCAAGTCTTGGTGTCCTCTCTAGCGAAAGCAGACTGGGCTTGTCATCACAGCGACCACGGGATCAACCTGTGAGCAGTGAGAAAGGGGAAAGGCCCTTCCAAAACAAGCACAACTTCGCTTTCTTTTTTTTTTTTTTTCATATA
>VXAY01007418.1:106938-125127 GCA_013399855.1 Oxyruncus cristatus | reverse complement strand
GCAGACGTTTCCCAGGACAATCCCACAAGCAGCTGTCCTGGCAGGAGCAGCCAGAAGGAGCGTTCACGGCAGCTCCGGGAGAAGACTCCAGAGGGAGCGGTGCTGGTGCCACTCGGCCTCCCCGGATTTCACACCCGGTCACCACGTGCGAGAGGAGCCTGATTTCACAGCCCTGCTCCGACTTCAGCTGTCAAACCACAGCCGCATCTGCCGCACAAGGCACCTGCAAACCAGAGCTGTTCCTGCAGCAAAGATATTTCCTCCCAAAACACCCGAAATCACGGAGGGTGCATCCGTACGCCAGCGCCCAACCTTGACCCCCCGGCTTGGCCAAGCAGTGGGTGCCAACAAAATAAAGATTTTTTTTCCTTTGGGTGCCAAAAAAAAAAAAAAAAGACTTCCAACGAACACTTTGAATTTTGCCGTTTTTGCAAAAGGAAGGCCATTTTTCCCTTTGCAAACTGCTCCCTCTCTCCTCCCCTGTACAATCCACGACCACGCTGAACTTACTCAGCACTACGATCTTTATGTTTCCTCCTCCCCAAAACACTTCGCATCCTCACACACAGCCTGTGATTCCCCGGCTACAGCACGGGGCTTTTCCCTTTGCAAAGGTTCAGGTTTAAAGCACAGAAAATCGCTCTCTTAAACTGCCTTTTCTTATTTCCCTTTGTGAGAGGCTTCACTCGATGATGGATGTGTAGAAATGCAAAGCAGAAGTCCCCACAAAAAGCAGCCAGCGTGTGAGGTGGTTTTGTCTCATTAAAAAAAAAGGGGAGAGGCAGGGATGACTTACGCCTCATTAAAGAGCTCCAGTCTGCATTTTTATTAGATATATTTAGACACCAACGGGTATAAAAATAAATAAATAAAGTAAAAGCAGTTACAGTGTTAACATATGGCCCTGGATCAGTCACACGGATATAAAGGAAAACAGGCACAGCAGATCCTCCAAACACAGGCATGGAAATCATTTTAATGGGGCACATGACCTATAAAATTTCGAGCAACACCAAGCCACGCAAAGGTGTGACAGAATTTAGCTACTGCAGGGCTGTGTCTTGTCCCCGGACTGTGCATATCACAGATGCTGCTGGAGACACAAAGAGGGAGGAGAGTAATTCCTGCTAGCTCCTAACCAAAAAGCCATGCTAGTTTTATTTTCCAGTGGAGAAAGCGAGGCATGGAAGAGGAATATTCTGCCTAAATTCATGTCCTATCACACATAAAAACAAGACAACAACCCAGTCATCAGCCTCCTCATTACCAAGCGTCTTCTACACCACTTCATCCCCTCCTCGATCCTGCCAGAAACAGGTAAAACTTATTTAAAAAAAAAATCAAGAGGCAACGTAGGTAACTCTGGCCTGCACGGAGCACAAATTACTAATGTAAATGATATCTCCTGAGCCTGATGGAACAATAAATGATGGGCAATCACACAGGCACTGAACGAAACAGGGTGGCACACCCAGAGCAAGCATGTCTTGCAACCACTAAACACACGTTTCTGTGCTGTACGTGGGCAGCTACTGCTGTCCGGGATATTTTAACAGCACAAACTGCACTGGGGAAAAACAAAACAAAACACCACCACAACACAAAGAAACCCGAGTACATTCCTCCTCATCGAGAGCCAGAACATGGGAAACAAGCAATGTAATTATTTCCTCTCAAGAAGGAAAATAAACCCAAGAACACGCAAAGGGAAAGACACAAACCTCCAAAGCTGATTTTTAAAATAGTTCAGGGCTTCTGTGCTGGGCTACAACCTCTCAGCACAAAAAAACCCTATTAATAAGCCAAGCTGAGGGTGATGAACACCTCAGAGACCAAAGCACCCTCTTCTCTGTGCCCTTCCCCACCCCAACACAGCTTTGGGATGTTTTCCCAGAGCCTGCAGAGTGCGTGCCCTAAATCCTGCACATCCTTCAGCGTGTGGCCACGTTTCCATTTGCCTGAAGTGACCCTTCCTGGTGAAACTCGGCACAAGAAGCAAAGAAAAACATGTCCCTGCCTTTCGCATCGAGACCAAAACGCTTCAAGCCCACCAGTGACTGCTGGTCCCACCTGCCCAGAGCTGCTCATCCACGAGAGGTACACCATCCCTGACCATCCAGCCAGGATCCTCCTGGTCCCAAAATCCTTGAAGGCTGGAAGCAAACAAACCTTCGGCAGGAGCAGGACCGGGCTCCAACCTCACCGTGGTTCCTCCAGAAGCACGGCCGGGACACACTCGCTCTTCGCGGACAAGTAAAAGCACTTTAAGGAGAGCTTTTTTCCCTCCCTTCACTTTGTTTTAAACGGCTGAAGAATTTCCTCTGTGAATGCTCCCAATTGTGGCTCACGCTGAGTTATTTTTAAAAGCACAGAACCAGATTCTCAAGACCCTGAATGAGGAAATGCAAAGCTTTTATTAAGCGATAATAGCCCAGACAATGGTCACAATTTCCCAAGGGTCTGAACACGGCAGCTGACAATGAGCTTTATTCCTCCACAAAACCCCCTTCACGGGCTCGGAGGGTTTGCTTTGTATGATCCAGGCTCGAGTTTGGGAGTTAAAACTCAAAGCTCCGCGGTCGTTTTCAGTGTGATTTCCTCCACCAGAGCACGTCTGATCAGATACCAGAATCACTGAGAATAGACCCCTTGCACCATCTGATTCCCTCCTCTGATAGTGCAGTAAAACCCAAATCGATACCAGGACATCATCCTGTCTGGCTGGAACTTTCCCTTGTGGATGGATTCCCGCAGACAAACTCGCCAACCTGCCCAGGCTCAGGAGTGAAACAAAGCCATTCAAATTTCTGCACTGATATTTGGAATATCACACAATGACTCTCACTGACGTGGTCAGAAACACACTTCAAACCTCAGACCCGCCACCACGGGGTATAATCAGATCCAGTGCCCACATCAGCTCTTCATCCTTCTTGGAAGAAGGAAATTGCAACTACAAGGAGTTGGTACAGTGTCCAAAAGCACCCAGCACCCAAGGTTTGGCCTTGGATAGGCCAATTCCCATTGAGAAATGTGATTCCCATCACACCTGAACCGGCTGCTGTGGCTCTCTCTGCAGCCAGCAAAAGCAGCAGGCACTGCTGGAGCACAGAAAACTGGACTGGATCAGGGTGTCTGCTTAGGACAAGGTGAACTGTGCTGCAGAAATGGTTGGTTTTCACTGCTGACCATAAAGCAGACAAAGAAAAAAAAAAAAAAAGAAACAACTTGGCAGACAATTAAGTCTGTAGAAATAAGTCCCAACGTAAATGTATCCTGCTCTAAATGCTGCCCTTCCCTTAAACAGAAAAGAAGCCACCACCATCAATCCATTAGTTCCTTCAGACCAAAACAAGTCTATTTCTATCGTCCCATCAGGTCTCCTCTTCCCTGTCCTGCTGAAAGAACAAACCTCACAAGCAAGAACCAAGCTCAGATTCCATCTCAGCACTTCCCAAACTGCTCTGCCACACAACCAGGAGAGAGACCACAGGAACTCTTTCTTCCAGAGTACCACAGCTTTGAGGGATTGCAGAAACCTTCCTAACCTGCAGATCTGCCAGTCTGTAACCAAGAGAGTTCAAGTGCCCCAAAAGGAGGAAACACTTCAAAACCCTTCACAAACACCTGCAAATTTTCTGCCACTCCCTCACCAAACCTGCACCTCTGAGCCACCACAGGTGAGGTCTGTGTCTGCTGCATCTTCCCCCTCCCACTGCTCACAAGGTACAGGCACTGAAAAACGGTCTCACAACTCACTAAAGCTTCCTAAAGGACAGAAGGAAAAGGTGTTTAGAGGATTTAATTAAAATCACGCTTCGTTCCCTTCCCTTTTTCACCCTGCTTGTAAAGATCAGCCATAATGCAACAGCCTCTATCACCCTTTGTCTTTCCTACCATAAACTTCACGGATTCTTGGCCCGCTTTAATCCCTCAACTTGGCTTAAAATGCTACTGAAGAGTAATTAATAATCTGCTTGTCAGTAAAACAGCAGTGTCCAGAGAAGTCTCCAGAAGGCCAGGGTATGTTCAGAAAATGGGTCCACTCAGAAACCAAGGATGCCAAACACATCCCAGATATCACCGGTAAGAGAATTCACTGAGCGCTTTTTGTGCTGCAACATCTGTAAATCAAAGCACATTATTTTCCATCCTCATAATTCAAGAGGTTTGCTCGATTATGTAGAGATCTGTCTGATCATGACAGACAGGGCTGCTGAACCTCCTGCAGCTGGCCTGAAACACGCTCAGGCAAAGAGCTCTCTCGTGACACCCCACAATGAGAGCGGCCCCTCCAGTGCTCGCTTCCAATTAGGAAAACTCTCGGTGTGACAGGGAAAGAGCCCCTCAGAGCCAGAGGAGTGGCCACAGGTGACAAATGTGCACAACAGCAGCTGCTGCTTGGCAGAGGAGCTGCAGACTGCAGGCAGGGAGGCTGGAACATCGTGGGGAGGACAGACAGCACAGCTTAAAAAGGCAGCTCTGACAGCGGGCAGAGCTTCAATTAACGAGCTGCATTTGCAAGGCCAGACTCCAAAATGCTCCTCATCATCCAATCATCCAACCCATGCCTGAAGTCACACCATTACCACACGGAATTGGGTATCAGCTGGCTGAACTAATCCCAGATGCTAAATAGCCAGATGCTAAAACTGCCAGCAAATAGGTCAGTCGTGGATCCCACACCATCCAGGGCCCTCTGACGGGGAGCAGTCACACACCAGCACTCCTGCACCCGTGAGGCTCTGAGAGGTTCCATCTGCCAAAGGACACTTCATTTTGAGGTGCAGGGCGAGGGAAGGCACAGCCCACCTCGTTGCCCAGGAGCCTCTCCATTGCTACCCTTCCCAATCACGTTATGCAACAGGTAATAGTCACTCCCACACGGGTAGGAGCAAAAATGCCCTCGGGCATTAATAACAATTCCAGGTTACTATAATGGGAATAGAAACGAGACTGTGGAGATTTTATTGTACAACTCTGCAAATTACTTAAATCAGGCAAAAAGGTACAAGGTTAAATTAAGGCTCCTTTCCTGCTCTGCCTGTGAGAGTACACACAGCAAATTAAACACAGCTGTTCACTTTCCAATGCATTATCACAGTCATTTGTTAACCTGTGGAAGATCCAGGAATGTACCTCAGAACCATGTGCCAAGGATAAGTTATTTCCAGGGACTTTACGAGACACTGCTCTCCAAAGAGAGTGGTGACAGACTCAGGACTGTATCCTCCACTGCCATCAATGACCTTTACAGTAACACCATAAATATTTCAGCGTATAATGAATCTGCTGCATTCCATTTTGCTCTCTGGGCCATTGAGGATCAGCCAGGAACAGATCAATTGGAGGCACAAAGCTCCCACAAAACCCAAAGCCACAATGGAGATCTCGCTTCCTGCAGCAAAAACTGGGGAGGGGTGGAGAGAAAAAAGGTGTTTTAAAAAAAAAAACAACTACTCCTGAGCTCAGCATTTACATCAACTTCCACCGGATTCACTGTCCCAACAATGAGATCCCTGCAGTCACTCAGGCGGGACTGGCCCTGAAGCTGCATCTTTATCATCTGGAATCTCAAAATTCCTTTATGCCAGCAACAAACCTCTCAAAAATAACCTCGAAACCCCACAAGTTTCCCCCAGGAGTTTGAAGGCCAGGCTGCACACGGAGGCTCTGACACACGAGGAAAGCTGCGTGTTTTAGCTCCAGTTCTGACACCAGCTCACTTGGAGCACTTGGATCACTTCAGACACATCCCTGCATCTCCATTTCTTTGCCTGCTTGGAGGCATCAGGGCTTTGTCATTCTGCAGCAGCACCTCAGGAACACATGGAGTTGTCCACATCTCCTGAGCCCGAGGAAAGGAGATGCCAAACTGACACCCTTATCTCTGCAGAGGGTGAACACACGAAGCCAGGAGATATTGTGCCAAAACCCCAACCAGCCAGATTGTCTCGTTTTCTTTTTTTGGATCTCGTTTTCAACAGATTTAGAAAAATTATCCCAGGGGTATGGCAACGGACCAGAAAACAGGAGATCATTTCATGACATCTGTAACAGCACCCAGTTAACAACAGCTCCTCAATTCTTGTCTTATGACCTTACTCATTAACCAGGAAGAGTTTTTATCACTCTCAAGTAATATCTTTACAAATACACCCCCCCTCTATGTCTCCACCAAGTCTTTCCTTACTGCCATATAAGCCCGAGGCTTCTCTTTCCTTCCCTTGAGATGGAGTCAAGGTAAGTTCTTAATTTCCTCTACCATCTGCACTGAAACTGCCTAAACACCCGTGCCAAACAAGCTGGAATTACACCATTAATTTCAGCTTACTCAGCTCACCCTACAGACTAAGTCAATATTTGACAGACATTTAGCAAGGGCTACAATTTATTTAAATTCAGGATGAGAGTCAGCAGGACACGCTGCCTGGGGGGAAACATGAGATAACCACAGGCTGCTTTAGGCTGGAGACCTCCTAAAGGGGAAGGGTGATAGAAGGACCACTGCCTCCTGAGATCAGCCCTCCAAACCAGGGAGGCTTCCTGAGCAACAACCAGTGAACAACACAGTGAGTGAGACCATCTCAGCTTTCAGAGGGAGGGCTGCTAAGGCAAGCAAACAAAAGGCTCGTTGTGTGCAGCCCACAGCTCCTCCACACATCCCCATCACTGCTGGGTATGGGGCAGGGCAGCCCCAGCTAAACCCAGTCCCCATCGCCAAACCAGTCCTTCAGAGCAGTCCGTGTTTTCGGGTACCTTCCCAGATGCTCCGCAGGGAGACTCTGAGGACAGGCATTTATGTGCAAACAGTGCCAAAGAGGAAGGAGTCAAATCAGCAGAGTGTGAGGAATGGAATCATAATAAACAGGTCAAGCACTACTTCACCACAAACTGCAACTCACCCACTACTCAAGTTTTCAACCACGTCAAAAAATAACCCCTCAGTTGAAGGACAGTCCCTGAGCTTCCCACCCCTAACACAATTTCCCTAAGCTCCCGAAATCCAGCTGTCTCAAAGCAGCACATCCCAGCAGATCTCGATGCTGTGAGTCAGCGCCGTCTCCCACAGATGGGATCTCTCCCCAAGTGCCTGTTTTCCAGAGCAGCATCTCCAGACCAGGAGCAGCGTCAGCACAACTCGCCAGCTCGGAGCTTTCTGCCAGCTCAGTTTAGAGGAAGGAAAACTGCTGAAGCCACCCAGAACGTCAGGCTGGGTGATGACACCCCCAAGAAACAGGTTCACCCCAGACTGTGTCAGCTTTTCACGTGAAGCTGCTCCAAGTCGCAGGATGGAAGTTTTTTGCTTCTCAGTGTAGAAAAAGGCAAAGATGGAAGCAACTCCTTTAACTGTCACTTCAGTTTCTCCTGTCACACCTTCCTCCCTCCTCCACCACCACAGGCAGGTACTAAAGCCTCTGGATCTCTCCAACCCTGTCGAATGCACTGGTTCATCCTGCTGGCTGGCAAAGGCCTTTGCTTACAAGAGCCCTGGGAAACGGTGCCAAAACTGAAGATTAAATGAACAGGTCAGTGAAAAATCCCAATAAACAGCCCATCCCAGGGAGGAGGGGGAGGAGTGTTGATCCAAACCTCCCTCTTACACAACCAGCCGGAGTCAGTCCCCTCCTGTCAGCAGATATGAAGCTTTACACGGGTCAGAGCTGCCGTGAGCAGAGAAAGCTCATAAAAAAACCCCAAAATTACATGTGAGAAAACGAAGTGTTCCTTGTTTCGGACAGAACTGGCAAGGAGAGGATAGTTCAAACACCAGTAAACAGTCCACGTGCAGCCCAAAACCAGCTGCAGAAAGTGGAGCCTCCCATCCAGCAGTGCCCCCGGGGGATCTTGAAGGGAGTGAATCCTGCCCGAGCGAAGGAAGGTGCTGCAAAGCCACCAGCTCCAAATTCAAAATAAACCCCGTCTCTAAGTGCTGCAGCTCATCAAAGGGGCGGTTTGTGATTTTAATTCAGTCACAAAGTTAAAACTTGAGAACAAAAAGATACACATCGAGGTTTATGGCAGAACAAGGTTTACAGCAAGGTTTTTCCCTTGCCCCTGGACAAAGTCTTTGGCTATGGGAGCTGAGGGAAACCGCACAGTGCGGACACACCAACGTACCCTGCATTTGAAAGCGCAAAGAACAAAGCTCTGGTGAATGTGGGAAATTAGAAAGCCTGACAGATTTCACCCTGGTTTATCCCCTGGCAAATTAGCTACTGTTTAAACATGGAGCTCGGGCATTACATCATCTGTGTGCAGGGGATTTTTTTTTTTAATTTTTTTTTTTTTTTTTTTAAAGCTAAACCATTCTTGTGTTCGAAGCCTGAGGAACATTATTCCCTCCAAACACACTCAACTAAATGAAGGGGTGGGTCAGACTTTCTTGCGGGAGCCCTGCAAGCAGGGAAGCACACACCTAAACTGCTCTGCAAGTTCAAACAGCAAGAGATCTTATCTGGAATTTAGCAGGAAACACGAAGTGCCCCTCAGGTTTGTCTATTCAGATTCAGGGATGAAAAAAAAAAAACCCACTTTTTCAAGTTGGGATGTGCAAAACCAGCCTGATGACGGGGCTGAAATCACGCAGGCTCCTGCTCGCCCAGCTCCAGGTCCGTGTGCATTTAAGGAGACGTGGCTGGATCCCATTTGATTTCTCCACTCCTTTGTCGCTTATGCAAATAACTCCAGCGTTTCAGTCCTTCGGGATACTTTCAGGGATCAGACTGAGAGGAAGGGAAACAGCCTCAGCTGCAAACTGAGCTACCGGCGATACTTCCAGCGTCTGTTCTCTTGTTCCAGGCTTGGACACTGATTTTGGAGGCTGATTTGGAGGCTGATTTTCCTTTGAGAGGCTCAGAAATCCACCAGTGCAATTGTCTCCAAACTTGGCAGAACCCTGATTTTGCAGCACCTGCTCCCTGGCGAGGGTTTCACAGAGCTCTCTGGGTGTGTTTGAAGGGCCAGGCTCTCCCAGCCCCTCCAAGAGCAGCTCCAGACAGCGCAAGGGGCTCTCCCGTGGAAAACTCTGCCTAGCACCGAGCTGACGGGAGAGGTTTCCCACAATCTGTTTTTCTGACCCTCAGCTCTCAAGAGCTGTCAGATTTCTGGAGAGGAAGGAGGAGGAATGCCAGGATTTTGGAAGGGTGAAAGGAAGAACCATCCATCTCACCCACAGAAAAGCAGGTTTCACGCAGGCACGGTTTGTGTGGAGGGAGGCCCTCAGATGTTGGGTATTTTCCTCCACACCAAACCCACAGCAGGCTCTGACCACAACCCAGTGACAACAAGGAACGAGATCTCAAAAGACTTCTGCTAAAAACTTGTAAAAAAAAAAAAAAAAAAAAAAGGGTATTTTTTACCGCTAAACCCGGCAAGGTTCTATGCTCCAATCACTTTACAATCTCTAAAGCTAAAAAAACCCAAACCAAAATAAAAAAAAGGCAAACAAAATACAAATGAAAAATTAAAATTATAAATATGAAAAAAGAAAAAAAACCATGAAACAAAAACAATGCCCTAAATAAAAGGGAAAAAAACCCACAGTCTCCATTGCTTCTAGACATTCAAAAATACCATGTGAATTTTCGCCTTAGATTAAAAAAAAAAAATAAAAATCAATAAATAAAGGATTATTTTGTAATAATACCCAGGACAAGGAATTCTGGCTCAAAAAAGAAAAAAAGAAAAACAATTCAGCAAACGACATCTATGGAAGTTCTGTTTAAATACAGCTTAACCTTTAAAAAAGCCACAACTGTAACACACGCAGAAAAATAGGCTCTGCT
Organism: Oxyruncus cristatus; assembly: GCA_013399855.1. Classification (NCBI taxonomy): domain Eukaryota; kingdom Metazoa; phylum Chordata; class Aves; order Passeriformes; family Cotingidae; genus Oxyruncus; species Oxyruncus cristatus. Next base: position 115,339 of record VXAY01007418.1, on the reverse strand, counting down.
GTCAGAATGTAATTAAAAAAACCCCAAACCAACTCAATTCCACTCTCTACTGAGATAGCCAGGAGCAGATCTGGGAGAAAGTCAAGCAAACAAATTTTCTCTCCGAGATTCCAAAAGGTCACTGCAAACAATTACTAAAATGCAATTCTGCAAACAACATATGCCAGTTCCTTTTTTCTTTTTCCACTTTACAAGATAATTTCACTGCTCCAGTTACAACTTGGAAAGAGTAATAATCCCGAGGATCAGGCAGCAGATTAAATAATTACGTAAATACCAGGGAACCATTAAAAGTGCATTTCAAAGAGGGTAGGAAACTATTTGTTTCCTCTTCCTTTGCTTTTGCATAACACAGTTCCCAAAAACAGATCCCATCTGCAGCTCAACTTGGGCCAGGATGAAGAACATTCCTTCCCATGTATGGGAACTGAAGGAGATTATTAATTTCACTTTGCAACAACAGCAAAACAGAAGTCACAGCGAGAAGACTTCAAAATAAAAAGTCAGGCAATAGAAAGAAGCTCCGAAGTCTGAAAAGATTTGTACGACTGCACCTTTTTCTTGTTGTCTTGCTACCAAGAGCCTTCAAAATGGGGCGTTTTCTTCCTTCAGTGCCAGTGCAGGCCCCACTGAGGGGAACTGTGAGTGTCAGCACAAACCTCTGCTCACCCAGCAGCAACACGGAGCTGAAAAACGAGCATCTGATTCTGGTGACCTTCACAGTCACAAACAACAGCCAACTATTCCTGCCCATTCAGCACCTTCGTTTAGAACAATCCCCACCACCCACTTCATTAAATTCCCCTCCTTGGTCCTGAGCAGGCTCTGGAGCTGCCGGGAACGTAAAAGGGCAGTGGAGCAGCGCCCTGACTGGGAGGGTCAGGAAAGCTGCTGTGGGCAGAAGAGGCCCTGGGGGTGCTGGTGAAAAGAGGGATCGGGGGGACCTTCCGGCTCTGCAACTCCCTGACAGGAGGAGAGAGCCAGTGAGGGGGGGGAAGTCGGGCTCTGCTCCCAGGGAACAAGGGAAAGGACAAGGGGAAACGGCCTCAAGCTGTGCCAGGGGAGCTTTAGATTGCGTATGGGGAACAATTCTTTCCCAAAAGGGTGGTCAGGCATTGGAAGGGGCTGCCCAGGGCAGTGGTGGAGTTCCCATCCCTGGAAGTGTTCAAAAAGCATGGGAATGTGGCACTTGGGGACATGGCTCAGTGGTGGCCTTGGCAGTGATGGGTTAATGTTTGGATTCTGGAGGTCTTTTCCAGCCTTTACAGTTCCCTGACTCTGTACTGGCATTGCCCACCCCAAGCAGCAGGTACCCATCCCAAGCACTCCCTCCAGCAGCCGAGGAGCACCGAGCCCAGTTTCTCATCCTCTGCCTCTCGCTTTGCCTTCCTGAGTGACAGGACCAGACCATCTCCCCCGCAGGACAGCAAAACTCAGAGTACCAGAGCTGGGTAAAAATATCTAAATACAGATAGTCCCTGCCACGTGAGTGGATCCCCTCCTCAGGCACTGCCAGAGCTCGTTTATCTCATCTTGTTGAGAGAGCCAGGTTGGACTCAGGACAGGAATATCCTAATGCAGGAGCACTAAGACAGCGAACTAAGAGTAAAAAAGGGGAGAAGGAAAGCCTAGAACCTCCCCTAATACCCCTACAAACCCCACAAGCAGCAAGTTTCCTGTTGGATTATCAAACTGAATCACTTCACCGAGGCATCGTATAAATGACAGGGAGTGCAGAGCTGAGAGAGGGAGATGGACCAAGGCCATCCCTTCTAGCAGCAAGCCATGAAATCAGTTCAACCTCGTCACCAATCTCCGATTCAAAGGTCAGTGTCAGCGAGGACCAGGCAGCACTTCCCCACATCACACACGCTCTGAGATACACTGAGATACTATGGAAACCTTGACCTGCATTTCCTCAGCAGTTATAGAGCACACAAGCAGGAGGAGGTGACAGAAAAGCTCGGATATAATCCCCTCTATCCTCACAAGGCTCCACACAAACAGTCTGTACGCAGCACGAGTTAACACAGAGCTCCCTCGATGCACACACACAACAGCTCCTGGTAAACAGGCTAAGAATAGGCACAGGGACAGCAAAGTGCCCAAGCAAGACTCCCCTGCAAAGCAACACCGAGCTCACAAGAAGCATTTGCAATGCTGCTCTTGCTTTAATCCGTTTTGAGCAGAGGAAATCCACTTTGGCTGTTTGGATAACTCCCTCTCCACTCCAGTTGTCAAACAGCTGCCACGTTCTGTCCCAGCCAGAGTTGCTCCTGGTGGGACCCCAAAGGCTCACATGTCAGTGCATGTACTGGAGACCAGGGGTGCACATTAAAACAGGCTCCAGATCTGTCTGGAGATTACCTGTCACTGCTTCCAAGGCAGTGGAATTATGCAGAGATGCAAGTCGGTGCAAAGCCTGGCTCGTGCTGGTATAAAATACCCCAGAAGGTGCTCTCTGGGCACAGCCACCTGAGCGATGTCATCTGAAACACCAGCTCGGTAAAACATTCAACTGATGCAAAACCACCTCCATGGACAAGGAAGAAATAATTGCCTGGCTTGGCCTTTCTAACCAAAATCACCACTGTCCCCTCTTCCTCTTTCCAGAGAAAGAGCAGGGCTGATCTCTGAGGGATGGGGGGAAAAAATCAGCTCAGTACAGAAGCCTTGAGATACCTGCCAGTTCCAGCTCAGTAGTTACTCCCAGCTAACTACACCCCTGAGACACTTGCAAACTGCTTGGTGCTATTCATCACTGCCACGGAGCGAAACCAAAGTCAGAAGACCCTGGAGGCAAATGTGAGAAACCACCTGCAAGATTTCTTCCAATCTTTTTCGATACATCTTGATTTTTGTTAAGAATTCTGCAATTAACACCAACAATAGCACTTTGCAGATGTTACTGATTTGCAGCCTTCCCGTGCAGAAAGGCAGCCCCAAAGCTGTTTTTAGAGGTAGGAGGTGTAAGAAGTTTGCAGGCTACGACAGAGCCCAGCAGCGAACAACCAGAGAGCTCCTGGATCCATCAAATCTGACCGGCTCTGCTGGAAGGGAACTGCATCAGAATCAACTCCATCTTCTGCTCTGAAACAACAACCACCCTACACGATCATTACAAGGACAGCTCTCGCCTTTCCTTTCTCCAGGTCCTTGTTTTTGTTTCGGGATGCACCGTGGAGAACTTGCAAGGAAAGGCTTAACAACAGCTAATTGTCAGACGCCACAGTAATTAGTGGCAGCTTTCCAAGGCATCCATCTCCGGCTGGTTTTCCGATACTGGCTCCTCCCCCACCCCCACATTAAAATGAAGGTACACAAGGTAGGCGGCAGATTCATCTACAAGTACCGAGGTCTTCCCAGGAGAGATGCCTAAGGAAAGAAATATCTTTCCCAAACAATGCATGGGTTGTTTTTTCTCCCCTTCCCATTTGCTATGGAACTGCTATCTTTATTAATTATCTGAGAACGACGTTAACCTATTCCCTGGCATGTATTATTAGGTGTACAATGCTTTTCTGGGAGTCGGCGTTATCCCTGGCCAGCAAATCACCTCGAAACGAGGAGCAGGGGATCACACTGTCCTCATCTCTGCCCACCTGCTGCTTACACATTCCAGCTTTGCTGTCACTCCTCCACTTAAATCAAAGGTTTCTGGCCTATCTTACTTGCAGGCCTGTACAAGTTTCCCTGCAGACAGAAAGGCTCTGGTAGGGAATTCAGGACTGCTCTGCTCAGACTTTACAAACCCCTCAGCGAGAGGCTCCCGGCGCTGCTCTGTATATTCAGGCTCTGCTCTCAACTCCGAGGCTCCGCACTTGGCTGGCAGCTCTCCTTGTCACAGGCTCCAACGCTTCCATGCCAACCTTTTCCAGGCATCATCTGCGTGTCAGCAGAGCTCCACAGCATCTCCTCCACAATCCAGAACACATCACTTCCCACTAAGTGCCCACGCAGAGCAGCCCTGCAGCATAATGACTTCCTCGTGCCCGGAATAGAAACACTAAAAGACGTGCACAAATCCCAGCCCTGCCTTACATACGATGTGGGGGCTTTGAATCACGGGTGGGGAAGATAAAAGGAGTCTTTTCCCACGTCCAGTGACGTGCTGGATTCCATCACACTCCAGTCTGGGCCCAGAAGGTGGGATGCATATGGGATGGGGAAAAGAAAAGCTTCTCTTCACGTTGGAAACGGAGAGGTGTCGATGGGACAACGTAATGGAGGATGCTGGATGCAGAGAAGCCGATTCCCACATTAAGTGTCCAAACTTGAATTTGTCATCTGTTTGACGGGATTTACTCAACATGTCAAGAAACGTTCCTTAAGGAAAGGCAACACATGTGTAGAGCAAAGGGTTTCCTGCTCCGCGGCATTTTGGCTTTCAAATAAATACAGTTCCCTTCCAAATGAATCCCCAGATGACCAGCACTCCGGCACAGATCTGAGATGACTGTGTCACACTGAGGGGCAGCACCAAACAGCACGACAGCTCATCATCCCACAGAGTCAGATGCTGGAATACGCACTTCAGGCAACACTGGTACCAAAACACAGCAGGAACAACAACAAACCTCAGGCTCCCTGCGCTGTCCCTGTCCCTAAGATGAAAGTCAGATGAGAAGATACCTGGAAGTATTTTGAATCATAAAAGAAAGCATTTTACAAGACTCTGAGGGGTAAAGGAATAACCAGCTGGACACGGTGCAAAATAAGGGAATGAAAATGTTATTTGTGCGCTGGGAAATGTTATTAACATTTTCTATTAGAAGAAACTTGAGAAGGTTTCTTAGAGTTCGTGGGTTAATCCCACATTCTGATACTATTCTTGGGTAGACATTTGCATTAGAAAAGTGACACATTTTCAAAATTCACAGGGAGGGAGGAGAAGGCAGAGGAGGGCAGAGAAAACATACACCCCCAACTGCAGGCAGAAAGATTCCAACCATTTGAGGAACTGATTGTAAGAACTATGAAATTATAAGACTCGTTAAAACATGTATCTTAAAAAAAAACCCCAGTGCTTTACATCTATTAGGGGCTACAGATTATCTGTTGGTTTGGAGTGCTTGGGTTTCGTCCCACCCAAAAAACATAAAGAATTGATTTGATTGCTTTTTAAGTCTCAATTTTCTGTATTTCACTCGATTTTATCAAGGAGGGACTGGTCACTTTGTGGTGCTATTGGTTATGTCAACAGAGTCCTGAGAAACTGATGTCAATTTACTGGGGGAGATCCCAGAATTCCAGGATGGTTTGGGTTGCAAGGGGCCTTAAAGATTATCTATTCCCATCACCTGCCCTGGGCAGGGACACCTTCCACTATCCCAGATGGCTCCGAACCCCATCCAACCTGGCCTTGAGCACTCCCAGGGATGGGGCAGCCACAGCTCCTCTGGACAACCTGTGCCAGGGCCTCCCCACCCTCACAGCCAACAATTCCTTCCCAATATCCAACCTAACCCTGCCCTCCTTCACCTGAGATGGATTAGTCAGACCTCTAAACAGCTCTTGCCGGTAACAGGCATCAATTAACCCACAGCGATGACTTCACAAAAATGGGATTTCGATTTGCACTTCAAAACTGGCCCTGCAAGTGCTGTAATGCCACCAATTCACCTGGGGGGCCGGTGCCCGAGGCTTCCTAGGCCCAGGCAGCCCAGGGATCAACTCCCTGCAAGCCACAGAGCTGCACAGCCTTCTGTCTTCACCCTTCCCAACCAACCCCAAAACCTCAAATTGGCTTCGCACCTCTTCTCAGGCAACATCCACCACCATCATTTGCATGAGACAAACAGCCCGGCCGAGCTGCAGGAGCCAAACTCAACCGCGACAAGCCCCGGTGAGCAGCACTTCCAAGTGCTCGCCAAGAAGAAAACGCTGCTTTCGAGGATGTGTCTGAAGTGCAGCCACGGAACTGCAGGAATATTCATGCTACACTTGTGCTGGTTTTAGCCCAGCAAGCACAGCCTGTGTCAGCACGGGTTGGAGGAGACAACTGGCAGTCCCAGCTGTGCCCCCAAATCCCACGGGAATGCTTTTCCCCACTGCCAAGCCACACACTAGCAGAGATGGGCCACTCTGGAGTGAAAAGATGGGTATCACGTGCCTTTTTCACACGAAAACAAACAAAAAGCCCAAAATATTCGGCTTGTTGGTGGTTAAGACATAAGAACCCCACTCTGGGTTTCGCTTGTTGGAGTAACACCAAAAATGCCATCCTGAGTTAAAATCCCAGAGTTAGGAACTGCTTCCTAACATCTCTTCCAGCCAAAAAGGGGGGTATCAGCACAGAAAACAGGTAAACAGGTAAAGAAATGGGACAGCGAGCACTGGGAAAACCCATCTGCTGCCCAGGAAACAGGAGCCAATGACCACGAGGTCCCTTCTAGTTCAGTGTTTTTGGGGGGTTTCCAGAGCAGAAAAATTGCCTCCAGAACAGGAGCCAATTCCCAATGGGCTGCCGTGATCTTGGCAACGAACAGGTAACACGTGGTGTATTCCCATCCTGGTGAAATCATTACTGTGGGCAGCAGGAGGAATGCCCTGGGAAAACAGGCAAGGCAGCTGGGAGAGGTGATGGGAGTCAAAGAGCAAGGAGGGGGGAAAAAAAAAAAAACAACCAAAAAAAACCCCACCAGGCAGCAGAGAATGGAAGGAAAAAAAAGAACAAATATATACAAAATACAGCCAGAAGGGGAGGGACAAACTCTGAAAACTTAAGATCAAGGTGTCGTGGCGTTTCAAGATGTAATGGTGATGAAAAGCAGGCTTGGGAGGGGCAAGGAAAATCTGGGAATACATCAACAACGTTCAACTCATCAGCTGGACAATCCCAGAGATCCACGCTACAAATATCCAAGGGAAGATGATGATGATATTTCCCATCCCACCTGAACAGCACAAAAACAACCCTCCAATTTTGCCATGTCTCGTTCAGGCACAGCCTAAGTGAAGGCAGTTCAACAATCATGTTTTTCTTGTTCTCTGCATTTGCTGCTTTTGCTCTGACTTGACAAGTGCCAAAATCCATCCCCACGTGTAAACAAACACGAGAGCTAAGAGTCCCCACTTGAAAAAAATCAGAGAATTCCAGACGACTATTTTGGACTTCCCTCCTGAAAACAAGGCATCAAGGAGTTCAAGAACTGTCTGTACCACAGCTGAGCTGCTGGAAAAATTTGCTCAGGGAAGGCAATCAATTACCCCTGCTCCAGAATCCCCGAACACTCAGCTGAACCCGTGCAAACTCCCCATTCTGGAATGAAAAATGGAAAAGAAGAGGCATCCCAAAGCAGGAGTGGGTACAGATAACGCTGCATGGAACAACTGGGCTCTCGGATGGTACATGAAGTTAAGGGACTTGTCAGGGGGAGATAAATCTCTCTCTCCCCATCATCACATTATCAGGCTGTGGCTCATTTTTTATGCTATTTCTGCATAGAAACGAGCTGAAGATTACTCAGTACTTGATACAAGCCGTGCAAAACACACCCCACCTTCTGAGACGTTACTATCTCAGATATCACAGATTCCTCCACGAGAACAGAAATATCTGTAAGATAATCACCTGCATGTGACACCCCTGTCAGGAAACAAAGTTATTTAATCTCCTTCATACACAGGTGAGACTTGCAACACAGAAACACAGACGTTTTAAAGGCAAGTTATTGTATCCTGATATCAACACTCAGGATTTATCAGGTGCACGCAAAGGCAACAAGAGGTCACAGAGTGGTCATTGAGGCTCTCAGTGTACGGATTTAAACACAGAACAGCTTCCCCAGCATCTCTGTGAATCCTAAATACTCTCTGAACCACTTCCAGCTCCTCCAGGCTCCGAATTGTTTGGGTTTGGACCAGCATAACGGGGCTGTTACGCTGTCAGCAGTAATGTATTAACCCCACACTAGTAAAATTTTCGGTAGAGTTAAACCCCCGATGTTTTTTTTGAGCAAGAAGAGACCCCATGTGGGGGAAAACAGCTGGGGAAAAAAAAAAAAAAAAAAAAAAAAAAACACGAGTTTTATGCCTTTTCTAGATCTTCATCCAACTAATTAAAATTCTGCAGAAATTCAGTATGTTTATCTTTCTAAGTCTGGATNCAAGAACCACAGGAACTTGGTCCCCCTCAGGGACTGAGGGGCTGCACTACCGGGGGGACACAACAACCCCCAAAACACTGGGGATGCACAGGCAAGCAGGACAGGGGGGTCTCCAGATCCTTGAGGGATGCAGGAGGGAGGGCAGGCAGGAAAGCTGGAGCCCATCAGCAGCTCCTGGGCACCAGGTGCCCTCAGAGCCCTTCTGCCATGAGGGTCCCCATCCCTGTGGGGATCCCCCCATCCCACAGTGTCCGTCGCTCTGTGAGACCCCCACAGCGCCTCTCAGCCCCCCC
>VXAY01007418.1:96168-106330 GCA_013399855.1 Oxyruncus cristatus | reverse complement strand
GGGGGGGAGCCATAGCCGCTGCCTTGTCTTCCCGCTCCGTTTGCCCTCCCCTGCTCCCCCCCCTCCAGGCCGGACACAGTTGGTTTGTTCCGAAAAGCCGGCCGGTCTTCTCCCCTTAAACCGCTGGGTCTCGCACGTCTTCGGCCATTTCCGACCGGAGCGGCGGAAGTTGCCGAAGTGGTGGCGGAACTTAACGAAGGGGGGGCGGAGATACCCGAAGAGAGGGCGGAGATTGCCGAAGGCGTGAGGGTCGGGGACACTCCCGCCTCCGGAACCTGCCGAGAAGAGCCGAAGCTTCCCCGGCTCGGTTCCCGCCACTGCGCACGCGCGCCGCGCCGAGGCGCTTTTCCCGCCTAAAAGGCGCGCTGTCTCTCACATCCCCCGCCCCTCAGGGAGGAGCCGCCATGTTGTTAGTGCTCGATGACGCCTCGAAGGGGCGGCCACAGCCCAGCCCTATGGCCACGCAGCCCTGTGTGTCCTCCAAAACCCCATAAAGGTGCCACCACGAAGCTCGGTCTGGCCACAGAGCGCTATGTGTCCCCCAAATACCTTTTGAGCTCGTGGGAAGCTGATCTGCAGATAATAAAATACCCTTAATGGCTTGGAGTTTGTTACAAAATAACACCCAGATCCAACCTGGAGGGTTTACGTGAAGGGCGCAAATGCCTCTTACTCTGAACAAAGTATCTTAAAAGTATCTTAAAATATGTGTGTTAAATGTTATCAGTGGTTATACGTTGTTAAGGCACAGCATCTATGTAAAAATCAGTGACAAGTACCAAACACAACATGTAACAGATGGTGACGGAAGCAAAAGGGGAGAAAAAAGCTAGAGTGAAATAAAGGGGATTAAAAAAAAAAGCAAGTAATGGTGCCGGCATCTTCTCACAACAAAACCACGTCAAACACGTTCAATCCTCTGTTTACGCGCTTTAATTTTATATTATAGGGGCTCCATGAAAGGCATTCATATCCATGGGAATCAAATCCCACACCAAACCACTCAAGCTTGACAACTTTGGGGGAATTAGAAAGTTTTTCACAGGAAAAACAGGGTTTTCTCTCCAGGAGCAGAGAGGGTGGTGTGTTTCTGGCCACGAAGCTCTGGGAATCTCAGCTTTAATAAAACATGAGCACTTCAAAACAGCAAAAAAACCCCACTTTTTCCATCTCTCTTCACTTTTTAACAGTCATTTACACATGTGTAAAGAATGCAAAGAGAAACTAACTTTTATCCTGAGATGAAAAAGCAGCGAGGGGTAAGGCGGGGGCATGGGTCTACCCTTTGATAAACAATACAAAATCCAATTTCCCTTGCAGGGAACGTGCTGTTCCGAAGGGCAGGAATAGGTACTGCAGGTTCAAAGGCTCTAAGAAACAATACTTTCATATTTTTTCAAGGGAAAAAAAAAAAAAAAAGGAAAAAAAAGAAAAAAAAAGACTATGACTGCATCACACAGTATAAAGACAAAATTAACATCCGAATCACTGAACACACCCACGGGTGTCCTACCACACACATCTGCTCCCACTCTGGCTTGGGGTTTTGCATTCCACCCTGAGATCTACCTGGACCTCTGCAGGAGGAAACGGGGAGACGATAATTCCCTTCAGGACCTCACTGAGGAAGAAATACCAGCGGAGAACGTGCACTTCAGGACACAACTGAAGAGACCAATTCTTCTCCCAGCTCCCTAAAGAAAACAAGCTGTCAGGATCAGCAGCCGGTCTGGCAAGTCTCTCTTTCAGAAAGCACTATCAAGGCTATTACAGATTATATTGACGGAGACACCTTCAGATTTAATCCCCTTCTCTGTGTGCTTACCCTTCTTACTCTAATAGGAGATCAGTGTTAAAGGGGAGTTCTCAGCTTCCCTTCTACCACGTGAAAAATCCACTGCTCCGCTGCCTTCTGTACATCCCAACAGAAAAAAAAAAAAGCCGTGTTCAAATACCCTCATTTCCCACCTCCTCTGCTGTCTGGGCTTGTGCTTTCTCATATACAGTATTCAAGAACACATATGAAATTTCCACATCAGAAGTGGATCCTAAAGGACACAGTCTATAAGCTATGATGAATAATAGTTTAAAGAAGAAAATAAGTTGCAGAGAAGGCTGCCTGGCTCCTTCCTGGCAAGGAGAAGCCTTTTACTCCTACCAGCTTCTCAACCTGTTTTCCCAAAGAAACAGACTCAATGCATAGTGCCAGTCCTGTTCAAGACCTTGAAACTCCTTACTGACTTTTAGTTGGATTTGGAGGTGTGAAAATACTAATCCTGCTGTATGGAAGGGTGCAGGTGCAACGCAAAGCCAACTGAAAACCAGTTGCAGTTCAGATCTTGACCCTTCTTTCGACCTTTAGGAAGAAATCCTTCCCTGTGAGGGTGGAAGTTGCTCAGAAAAGCCGTGGCTGCCCCATCCCTGGAAGTGTCCAAGGCCGGGCTGGACGGGGCTTGGAGCAACCTGGGATAGTGGGAGGTGTCCCTGCCCAGGGCAGGGGGTGGAACAGGATAAGCTTTAAGGTCCCTTCCCACCCAAACTATGCAGGGATTCTGCTCACAGAACCACTTCTTTAGACACCACCTCTGTATTACTTCATGCTGGGAATCTCCCTCATATCACATTTTAAGTAGCTCTAGAATTGGCAGTTGCAACTGAACACAGTGAATGCCATCGCACCTTTGTGTCCTCCTCCTCTCTGCTCGAAAAGGTCCCCACTTTCCCTCTTTTCCTTATCCACATTGAATTCCCTGCTCCTTGTCCCACTTCCTCCCAAGCATGTCTTGCATCCTGGTGCCTCCAATCTGCTCTAAATTCGCCTGAGTCATTTCGAGCAGGTATTGAGGAGCTTCAGAGCCAGCTAATGCACATTTCCATGGCACGCTTCCATGGCCTGAAATAAACCTCGGAAAAACACGGAACAGCAGTCAGGGGGTGGGAGGGGGGAGGACCCTGAGCTTCCATCTTTTTCCCTGCTGCAATCCTTTTGGCACATCTTTTTTAACCTCTTTCTCTTCCACAGGAGACAGTTCCAAGGCTGGACCATCTGTGGATTTTACAAGTTCCATGGAACGTTTTCAGACCGCACTCTTAACCTCAGACACTCCTATCGGATTTCAGAGGATTCAGCCACTTTTTAGCCCCAGGGTGCTGTAGGTGCTAAATAGATTATCTACATCTCTCAGCCACTACTGAAGGACTACACAGCAAAGCTCAATTTTTAATCCTGGCGAGACTCCAGCTTCTTTTGGCCATCAGGTATCCCAGGGCATGCTCCAGGACGAAATGTTAATCCAGAGTGCTGGCCAAACTCCAGTTTAGGTAATTACATTCTGACAATTTGCCTTCTCCCTGCAGTTTTTTAATGGATATGGCATTTGGTTTTTTTCTCCTTTCCTTACTTTATGTCTTAAAAGCAGTGGCCTGGTTGTGCTCCTGCTGTTGGAGCAGCTGCCAGGCTTTGCAGCTGAAGTAGCTGCATTTCAGGGGTAGGTGAAGGCATCTCAGGACAGTTAAAAAAAGAGCTTTTGAAGACCCTGTGAGCACCAAGAGTGTTGTAACAGTACAACCCACTCCTGGCCATAAAGCAGAGCAAGGGCTGGAACATAAAATCAAACACTCAGAGGCAACCAGGAAAGGAAAAAAGTTACCACAGGAATGGACACACAGACATAAAGGCTCTACCCTCCCAAATCCTAATTCTGGTTTGGAGCCAGTGCAGCCCCAGCTGGGATCCAAAGAGCAAACACAAAGGACTATCAGCATCCTGCACAGGGGAACCAGATCCTGATGGCAGAAGAAAATAAGTCTACAAAAGCAGTGGAACCTTTTGGCAAGATGCTGGGGGTTACACGGGGTGAAGGAAAGAAATGCCTGTTCCCTTGTTCATGAGGGCACAGTTGGTGCTTTTATTTTACCTGGCTATGTAAAAGAAACATCACGAGGCAAGAAATGAGGTAGAAGGTTTTGTTCAAGGTGGAATATTACAAATCACCCCTGGAGCACGTCGAGTTGCCCCACCAGGTGTTTGACTAACAACAAACATTCCAGATAAATTAATTAAATTATTCAATTACCACAGAGTCACAGAATGATTTGGGTTGGAAGGGACATTAAACATCATCTCTTTCCACCCCCCTGCCATCATGCTTTGTTTATAAAACCATACATAACCACACCATGTTCTTTCCCTCACAAGAACCACGATGCCCAAAAAGGGTCATTTTCATATTTCAGCAACATGGAAGTCAAGTTTTTTGAGAGTTTTTTGGTGACAAATAAACCATGAGATACTGGGTGGGTAGAGACACGTGGAGCTTTCCCTCCTCCCTCAGTATATCCCAGTTCATTAGCAACCAAAGGCTGTTATTAGCACTGGGTGAACATTTTTCACAAATAGTTTGTTGACCAAAATATGGTTTTCCCTATACCTAAAAATGTCCAGTAAATGAGTTTCAGTAGGACAGGTAACTCCTGGCTTTGGTGGAGCTCGATGAGGTGTGTGTGGGTAAAGGTTCCCTTCCTGTTCTGTCTATAACAGCTCACAGCAATTCTACACCAATCCAGCAGCAACAGAAATTATCTAAATAAATCTTATCTACAGAAATAATTAAAAAAAAAGAAAATCCCATGAAGAGACTTCCACACTGCAACAGTCTTGGAAATTCCGGAAACTTCTGAGTTTCTCTTCAGAAAGACGCGATCCAAAGCAGGAAGCAGCAGCCCAGCCTGGTGACAGCCAAGGAAAACTCCGAGTGGATCTTGGCAGTGGCCGAGTAACGGCACAAAATACCAGCCCTGCCTCTTTGCTTAAGGCTCCTTCCCCTTCCAAGCCCTGCTGCACTGAGAGATCAGCTGCATTTCTTCGAAATTCCCTGGAATTCCTCGAGTATTACAGCTAACCATGCCTCCCCTTCATCTCAAAACAGACGCTTTGAAGTTTTCCGGAGGTACCCCAAGGAAGAAGACACATCCACATACCTAGACTACCCCCAAATTCCACTCTGGAGCAGATGGTGAGGTTCTAAATACAGACACATCTGGTAACCACTGGTATGAAAAAGCTGGCAGGCAACCGCTTATTCTGCTCCACTAAATATTCCGTAATTTGAACTATATTTAAACAGGAGTTAAAACCCAATCGTTTCACTTGTATATAACATAATCCCCAAACATGTACACGTTGTAACTGCAGCAGAGCTTGGGCATTACGCTCTCGTCTACCAAAAGCACCTTTTTTTTTTTTTTTTTTTTTTTTTTAATTAAGCATCCAGCACTGTCTAAACTTAAATTAAAAGTGACTGCAAACCAAGCAGTTCAGTAAAGCAGAAAAGCAGCATTTTCAGCGTGTGTTTTTTGTTGCAGGCTGGGAGTCTCCAGCACTTCAGCTCACCCTCGAGTCCACACGATCTGAGGGGCCTTGACAACCTGCCAGGTTGTTGAGAGTGCTTGAAAAGACAGAAGACTCGGGGAGCGCGGGCTCGGCTCACACAGACCTGTGCTTAAGCCAGCTGTTCCATTTGTCCCCGGGTTCAGTTACCACAGTGTAAACCAGGGATAATTCTTCCTCGTCAGGAAAACAATCTGTTAGGCATTATCATCACCGTGTAGTACAGACAGCTGGGAAACATGTAAGGGAAAAAACCCACCCTCAGAGCCCCCAGACGAAGTCAGCCCCGAGCATGCACAGTACCCACGGTCACCCCAAATCCACTGCCCAAACTCTCTTTATATAATGTTTTGGGACACCGTTCTGTGGTTCTCTCTGTGAGGTGAGTGAATCATCCGTGTCTGCTGGAAACCCAGAGCGATGGCGGGCATGAAACGGTCGTTCTGGATTAGAGTCACCCTGGGAAAAGCCTGTAAAAGGCTGTCTGCTGGGATCGTGTTAGAAGTCCGCTGGAGACCCCACCGCTGGATTTGGATGTGTGCAGAGAGCTTTTAAAAACGACCAGAGAGAGAAAGAAATACTCCCAGGAACTGGCTGATTAGGGAGCCCTAAATTCCAGCTACAGAAGGAAGATAAAATACCAACAGCGGGGCCCTGTAAGTCTGGGATGTAATCGCCGACTGACCTCTTCACAAAGTAGGCACTGAGCAAACCAGAGGTGATTCTGCTGTGGGCTTTAGGCAAACAGTGAGGATGCTGTAATAAAAGCTGCTTGGGATCAGTCGATTCGAGCCTATTGCCCACAAATTGGTTTAAGCAAAATAAAAGCACATCCGCAAGGTTTTCAGTTCCAGAAAGGAAAGTTGAGGTGATTAAGCGAACTAGTTTGAGAAGCTGAAAGGCTCCAATGAGAGGGGCCTTGAAAGCAAGCAAGAAAAACCATCTGCCATTTGAATCCTGAATGGAGAAGGTGAATAAAAAGCACGTGGGAAGCAATGAGAACATGCTGGAGATAGTCATGGTCAAGCCCCCAAAACTGAAGAGAGATCACAGAATCATCCAGGCTGGAAAAAACCTCCAACACCATCGAGTCCAACCTGTGACTGCCCCCCAGCTTGTCCCCCAGCCCAGAGCACTGAGCGCCACGTCCAGTCCTTCCTTGGACACCTCCAGGGATGGGGACTCCACCATCTCCCTGGGCAGCCTCTTTCAACATCTAACCACCTTTTCTGTGCAGAAATTTTTCCCAATGTTCTAAACCTCTTAAGACTATGTCTTCTTGTAGTGTCCCTTGTTCCCTGGGAGCAGAGCCCAATTTCCCCTGGCTCCCCCTTCCTGTCAGGGAGTTGCAGAGCCAGAAGGTCCCCCCTGAGCCTCCTTTTCTCCAGGCTGAGCCCCCCCCAGCTCCCTCAGCCCCTCCTGGTGCTCCAGCCCCTTCCCAGCTCTGCTCCCTTCTCTGGACCTGCTCCAGCCTCTCCATGTCCTTCCTGAACTGAGGGCCCCAGAACTGGACACAGCACTCGAGGGGTGGCCTCACCAGGGCCCAGCACAGGGGCAGGATCACTGCCCTGGTCCTGCTGCCACACTATTGCTGCTACAGGTGAGGCCTTCGGGCAACAAGGAGAGCACAGAATGTCGGGGTGAAGGCAGGGTGGGCTCTGAGAAAACCTGTCTCCAACCTCCCCAGCCAGGGAAAAGCCAACTGAGCTGCTCCATCCTCTTCCAGGTTGCCAAAATGTCAAATCCTAGCAAGGATTTCTAAGAAATCCACACAGTCCCTCAACTAAAATTCAGAAACCTTCATAATAAAAGCTTAGAAGTGCTGGAATGAGTCTCCTCATCCTTGTGTTTGAAAGTGCCAATGTGCATCTGATGTTTTCCTGTACTCACATGGCACCCTGTCAATACCAACCAATTCCAACCAGCACCCCTCTGGAATCACGGAGGCCTCCATGCAAAACACCTCTGCTTAAGGACGGAGGGAAGGCCCAGCTATTGATCACAGCCACGGCCTGAGAGCAGAATCTGAATCAAATCATAAAAGGCCTGGAAAGATGGAGCGGAAAGTGCCCCATAAGATCAAAGTTACGCTGTGCTAAAACACCTCGGCACTCGTCTTTGACAAAGTAACTGCTGCCTTCTGCCAAAAAGGCAGTTGCTTTTATTTATTGGGATTTTAGCAATGCAACAAGGAACCCGGGGACTATTCGGAAAGGGGGAAAACGGGGATCAATAAGGGGATCGATAATAAACACTCGTGTGCTTTAAGTGCTGCAGGTTTCTTTAAAAAGCATCGTTACAAAGGGAAATAATAACAAATAATTGCCAGCTTTTTGAGCACCATCTATTTCAAGGCCTAACTTCACTGCAATGTACCAAAAGGCTTTAAAATTTTAAAAAAAAAAATATGTATCTAAGCGGTACAGGCCCGCTGCCAAAACCCACCACTAAAACGGGGAAACAGGTGCCAGCTGCTGCTTTTTCCCAGTGCAGAAGGATATTTCCTCCTTTCTCAATTCAGTTATTAGCGCATTAGAAACAGAGAAACCGGCTCCGAGCTGAATCATAATGAAAATATTCCTTAAAATAAAACCCTCTAGAGTTTTTTTTCTCTCCTACCTGCAGGATTCTTAAGATTATTTGCAAAAGCACAGGACCGGAAATCCGGAGTCTGATCCCTTAATACTGAAGTCAACCACATTGCATAATCCCATTAATACATTTATCAGGCTCCATCTTCACCGTAATCAGGTTTTTAGCCCTTTACACAATTCCCATTAGGCGGCTTTTCAAGCACCTCCCTTAGTTTGAGCCTATTCTGCTCTTTTCCAGCCCAAACTTTTTCAGAGCCTTTTGTTGCTGTGCCAGATTTGTCATTTAATTTAAATAACTCTTCTCCCTCTCTGCTATGTACGCCGGTGTATTTACAGGGAAAGGAATCTGATTTTTCTCTGCCTTTTTTTGTCACCACCTTACCGTGCAGGCTCCTTTCATCATTTTGGGAACCAGATTCCCTGTTCTCCAGGTCACTTCTCGCAGTACCCTCTCCTGCACCTCGTACAGCTGAAATCAATCCTTGTCCTGTGCACAAGGAATGCAGAGTGCATTTTAAGCAATGCCTCACTACAACCTGTTGCAGTGGCATTTCCTTGTCACTTGTGGAAATAACCCCATTGACAAATGCGGTCCTGTGTGTATCTTTATCACCAGGACATCAGAATTATCCTGTGATTGATTAAGACATTCCAATTCCTGCACAGAAATCCCAACTTTCCACCAGAGTTTGCATTACAAGGACTCACATTTTCTTAGAGACAAATAGTCCTGAAGTCAGCCATTCTTCTCCTGGGATCTCCTGTTCTTCCTCTTTTGATGACATCTCCAAATCCCATAATTTCTGCTCTGTCCTTAGTCAATACCTTGATTAACACTGCTCCTTATGCCTCGAGGAACACCACTGCTAACTTGCCTGCCAATCCTTCTTCCAACCATCCCGCCTTTTCTCCCGTGAATACAGGATTTATTGATGCAAAACAGAGCAAAATACTTCAATTCTGATTGATTTAAACTCTCTTACTTTGCATCTTTTCTGGGTTTTTTATTGTGTTTTTTTTTTTTCTTAATGAAAGGCTGACTTTTGCTGGTGGAGAACAACACAGGCTTATTCCTCCATAAATCAGGTCTCTCCCTGAACTGCAAAGCTGTCCTATTTTTACAGGTGGGAATTTGTAAAAATTAATAAACTATGCAAGTCAACACATTTGATGTTAAAAATGGCAAATGAAGTTTCTTAATGACTCATCTGGCTTTTTAATTGTCCTTGGGTTTTATGTCACAAGTTTAAAAAAACAATTAGAATGCAGGAAAAAGGCACGTCAGGCTTGTAGTTAAATAAAATAAAGCTAAATGTGCTGAATACATAGTTTAAATTAAAACAAACTGGTTTATTGTACAAAGGAATTCTGCAGCCTATAAATAGAACCAATTTCTCCCTACTCAGCACCTCTGCAGGTTTTCAGAAATTAGGTTCTATTCTCATGCAAAGGAAGAGCCGATGCTCGAGTAAAATGAAAAGTGGCAGAAACCACTTCATTAAACGCTTTCTTTGACCCACCTGTGAAAGAGAGGGCACTCACACGACCCCGAGCACACTCCCTGCCCTCCTCCCATCCCTTCCCTCCCACTCCAGAAATTCCTGCACACAGGAACTGACACCATCGCCCCAGTTTGAAATCCCATCAGCCACGGAACCAGGCAGGGAGGCTTTTCACGGTGAAAGCACAGCTACACGGAGTCAGTGAGAGGGACAAACTGGAGAATAAACAGGGAAATCCCTCCAGCTGGAGTGGTGAGGGATTTGACCCGGAGCAGAACATACATCCTGTGGATCAGGAGTTGTCCCCAGTAAATGTTACCTCGGTCTGAGCCTTAGAAAGCTGCTTCAGCTTCCTCACCAAGATCTTCTCCAAGTCTTTCTCATTCACCAGTCCTGAGGTACTTTCAGACCCTCCGACACGTGGCAATACTTGTATTTAATCAATACCAGTCCTGGCTCCCCAGAGAGCAAGAACAAACAGTAATTCTGCCCTTCCAATTACAGCAAAGTTCCAGTAAAACCGCTACGTGTGTCAAGTTTTAACTTCAACCACATTTAAAGGCGGGGAAAAAATCCTCCCCTTTCTCCCACCAGTGACAGAACAATACTACGCTCTGCCTTTTTTTTTTTTTTTTTTTTTTTTGTAATTAAAAAAAAGCTAAATTTTTGGGGTGTTT
>VXAY01007418.1:22445-59493 GCA_013399855.1 Oxyruncus cristatus | reverse complement strand
AGAAAAAAAAAAAAAAAAAAAAGAAAAAAAAAAAAAAAAAAAAAAAAAAAAAAAAAAAAAGAAAAAAAAAAAAAAAAAAAAAAAAAGGGGGGGGGGGAAGAAAAAACAGGGGGAAAAAGTGAGAAAAAACGGGGGGAAAAAAAAGGAAAATGCCACGTAGAAATGGAGAAACTCCATCCCAACCCAACCAGCCCCACAAAACCACGGATTCCACGCGTCAACAATTACCCCTCGAGCTGTTTTCGGTGAGGTGTTTGTCAACCCTGTCCCTTCTGTGCTTCAGTGCCTGCGTGGGACTGTTCCAAAAGCGCTCGGGCGT
Organism: Oxyruncus cristatus; assembly: GCA_013399855.1. Taxonomy (NCBI): domain Eukaryota; kingdom Metazoa; phylum Chordata; class Aves; order Passeriformes; family Cotingidae; genus Oxyruncus; species Oxyruncus cristatus. The sequence goes on along the minus strand of VXAY01007418.1, from coordinate 59,174 downwards.
GAAAGTAAAGCCCAACGCGCCACCCGGGGCCACAGCCACCAGGAAAAGGCAGCANGAATTTTTTGTGGAGAAAAAAAAACAAAACCCAAAACTAAATTGAACATATAAAAAATATTCAAAAATAAACTGAATATGTAAAAGCGAAAATAGAAACCGAATATAAATGAAGCTTTTTTTCGTTGTTTTTCTTCTCTTTTTTTTGGGGGGGGGGGAAGATGGGGGAGAAACGAAGAGGCTCAGCTGAGCTGGAACTCTGAGCAGAGCTTGTCTTGGTGCGCCTTTTGTTTTGGCCCAATTTTATTTCAAATAAGTGCCAGGAGATGCGACACCCGGCAGAGGGAAGGACAAGGCCATGCCAAGGAGGAATGAAACACCTGGAAATGTCGCCCCTACTCCTGTCACGTGGGAAGCCTTTGAAAAGGACTTCAAGAAAAAAAGCAATTTAAGAGTCGCTGGTGAGCCAAACCCGCCCGAGACGAAGAGATTTTTATGGCAGTGGAGTTAATTTTGGGCCACAGAACGGTTTGGGTTGGAAGGAACCTTAAAGCCCATCTCATTCCAACCCCCCTGCCACGGGCAGCGACACCTCCCACTCTCCCAGGGCGCTCAGAGCCGTGGGCAGGGAGGCCACGTCCAAAAGGGTCTTGAAAATTAACCACTGTTAGATCAAACCCGGGAAAACGGGAGGCAGGAAAAGCGACAAACTGAGCCAGAATTATCAGCAGGTGACAAGAGCTCGATCCCGACATCAAAATCTGCTTCTCCAACGTTTAAAACAATCCCCACCGTGTTATTACGTCACCTGAATAATTAAGTTCTCCCAAACACCAGGGGCGGGTTTAATCTTTTTTTAAAGCAAAGATCAGAAGGAGAACAGAGAAGATTTCGAGATAAGCTCAGCAGTTGCTTCAAAGAACTCAGTTAAAATTACTTTTGAAAAGGAGTTGGGTTGTGCTCGTTGTTCGCGCAGGACAAAGTCTTCTCCGGCAGTAGCTGGAGCATGTTTATAAAACCCTCAGCGAAGCAAAACTATCTGTCCACGGGATTCCCAAATCCCAGTGCTTATTTATGGCTTTTCCTGAAAAATGAGCAAAAAAAGCCGCCTCTTCCCAGGTTTTCTTTCTGGAACGATTCACACCAAGGCTGGTCAGGATCTACGAAGTGAGTTTAGAAGGTGTTGAGGCTTTATTCTGATTTTTGAAGGGGACTGATTGCAAAAAAAACAACTACATTTCTCCTACTCCTTCGCCACCAAAAAAATGTCCCCTGAACTTTGTGGCAAAAGCCCCAAAATAAAAATACCAAACAAGGGCAAATGTGACTTCTTAAAACAGATAATTAATTAAGTCAGGTACAAATCGTGGCCCATCCCTGGAAGTGTCCAAGGCCGTGTTGGACAGGGCTTTGGAGCAACCTGGGATAGTGGAGGCACCTGACACGGAATACATGGATAATAATACGGATGTGATAAATGGATAATAAAATGGATGTTCAGCACCCAGCACAAAACCGAGCTCCTGCCGGGAAATAAAAGAGGATTTCTGGCATAAAAATCAGAGTTGGAATTTGTTCTACAAACTCACCCAGCCTCCAGGTCTGCCCCGCCAACAGTAAATCCACATCTGCTTCCATTCCTCCAAATAACGTGGAAAACACAAGCAGGGGCACCACCTTCGCTCTCAGCATGGCACCACTGAGGCCTTTTAGTCCAGGAGCAGGGAAATGATGAACATCAGATCCCAGGCAAAGATAATTAATTCCCAGTGCTCAGTTCCACTCCTCGAGGACTCTCATCAGGGCAGCAAAAGCCTTTGAAATAGTTTCTTTTTCTTTTTTTTTTTTTTCTTCAGGATCCAAACTGGGAGTCTCTCCCACCAGCCCAGTGCCAGCCTGGCCCTGAAGCACTCATGGAAACTGGGAAGAGCCCATTTACATTTGGATTTAAAAGAAATGAACCTTAACTCAGAACTTTCTTGACTTTGCAGGAAAATCTGATTTTTTTCGGACCATTTCATCTCCTACTTTTCATAAGAGAAACGTGAAATAAAACCAGCTCTGGGGAGAGGCTTCTGTGAGCATCTGTTTCACTTTTTGGCCAGATTCATCCCAGTTTTGAGACCTGTTTTCACAGACTGAAGGGCAGGTCACCATGTTCATCTTTAAGGCCCAGTTTGGTTGCCTTTGTAGTTTCCAAGGGGAATAAAACCCTGACACCCTCTCCCTGTAAGGAATAAACCACAGTGGTGCCTGCAGGACGTGGAGATGGACCAGCAGCCAAATGCACTTCGAACTTTTGTGTTTATAATTTACCCAACTTTTCACTTTGTTCCCGAGGTCAGCTGGCTGACGGAAAGGGAATTCCACCCCCATTCCATGGGGAGCCTGTTCAGCGCCCCAACCACCCTCTGGGGGAAGAACCTTCTCCCGAGATCCAACCTCAACCTTCAACCCGAGGTGCTGGAAAGCGAGTGGTCACTAATTTTATCCCAGTCCAGGATTGAGTTCCCACAGGATGACATGTCCCCATTGACATCCCGGTAGGAATTGCCAAGTAAGAGAGCAAAGAGGCAAACTTTGGGAGCTGAATGTCAGGCCAGGACTTGGCAAGTCAAGCCAGTACCAAGAACTTGTTAAGAATGGTGAAATTATTGGAGAGGTGATGATGATGATGATGATGGTGATGATGATGATGCCACACTGAACAGCCACAGGAATGTGGAATGTGGAACTATTTCCCCAAGCAGAATCAGGAGGAGGAGCAGCAAACATGGATTTTGAACCAAGAGATGACTAAATGTGATTATTTTGTGACTGGATTGTGTCCATGTCCCTGCTTTTTCACCCCTTCATTTCCGAAGGGAGACCACAAGAAAGATGGAGAGGGACTTGGGATAAGGGATGGAGGGACAGGACAAGGGGGAATGGCTTCCCACTGCCAGAGGGCAGGGAGAGATGGGAGATTGGGAAGGAATTCTTGGCTGGGAGGGTGGTGAGGGACTGGAATGGAATTTCCCAGAGAAGCTGTGGCTGCCCCTGGATCCCTGGAAGTGTCCAAGGCTGGGTTGGATGGGGCTTGGAGCAACCTGGGCTAGTGGAAGGGGGTGGAAAAGGATAATCTCTAGAAAACTGAGGACTGGGATGTGGTCACGGAGCTGCTACAGCTCCTACAAACCCTTCCCCTCTTTCCGAGTCTCTCCCACAAACTTGGGAGTGTGGAGGACACCAAGGGCAAGGTAAGGTAACGTGAGCTCCTTTTTGGCCCTCCACTTCCTCCTCAAAGAGCTGGAATACTGGGATATTGATCGCCCGTCTTTGTGGAAAAACAGGCTTTTATTTCACATGGAAAGCAACGGACACTTCCCAGACCTGCCAAGTAACCGGGAAAACGTGTGACCGGGTCAAGCCTGGAAACACCCAGGTAGCCAGAAACCAAGGTGGAGGCACGAGGGCATCTCGTTGTTTACTCCCCTTTGGGGACCATTTACCCCTTCAGGAAGCCAGAGAGACACAAGTTTTCACTGGAACACCAGCTCTGGCTCCGGGAGCATCCGGGAGAATCCGGCCCAGGATTAACCCCGTGGTCTTTCCCACACGGAGCAGTCAAGCAGGAGGGAGGCAGGAGGGGCTGGAGCAGCTGCATATTCCAACCCTGCCCCCCTCGCCCCCGCCCCCCATCAGCAATTTTCCCGAATAAATTACTGTGCCATCATCTCCGGTGGCAAAGACGACGCAACGCCCGAACGGACTCGGGATTTTTAACCTCGGATTCGCCGCTGTCGGGGAAGGGCCCAACCCACCGCACCCCCGGTGGTGCTTTTGCACATAAACCCCCCCAAAACCCAGGCGGGGCCAACTGCAGCTCGCAGTCTGGGACAGTCTGGCCGCAGGAAAGGCACTCAGATATTTGGAGTCGAGTTAAATAACATGAATTCCTGACTGGAGTATGATCTTACTTGGGAAGCGAGGGATGCTCCCCACAAAGCTCCAGATTTCCCCCCAGTTTAACAATGTGCTTCACTGGCATGATCTAAGGACAAAATTATTTCCCCCCCTTCCCCTCCCCGCCCCGCTCCTCCTTCCCCCCTCAAAGCTTCGGAAATCTGTTTCAGTTATAACTGTGGATTGTTTAATTAGGGAAGCACGTTTAGTTTGAAAGGGGGAGGAGGAAAAAAACCTACAAAAAACCCAACCCCCTGAATGGATGGGTTAAAAGAAAAAAAAACCAAAAACCAGCCTTCTAATGCTCCCAGGGGTCCCTGGGTCCTTCAACCCAATTTGATGTGAATGAAACCATTATTGTTCTTTTGACTCCCACTGAGCCATTATCCAACGGTTTGCTGGGGACTGGAGGAGCCTTTTCCCTCCAGGATCTTGTTATTCCACCGGCCAGGATTTCAGCCCTCAGCCGGGCGCCTCAAAACAGGTTTTTGTTCGATATTTTGAGGGAGCAAAAAAAAAAAAAAAACAAACAAACAAACAAACACAAACCCCTCTTGATTTTATAGGTTCTTATGCCAATTTTAGATTTGCATACGGTGGGTGTTCGTTTTAAGTTAATCAAGGGAAAGCCACGCAGCCACTTTTTTCCTCTTTTTTTTTTTTTTTTAAGCAGTTTAACATATTAAAACCTGCAGCGAGGAAGACTCAACCAAACCCATGAAACTGCACAACACCCTCCCCCGCCAGAGATTTCCTGCCATAAAAATGTCGGAGGGAAGAGTCCCGCCCTAATAAAATCCAACAGGGAAAACAACAGAAAGGGTTAAAAGGTAATAAAAGGATTATTATCGAGCCTAAGCCAAACCTTTAAGTGATATTTTATTGCATTAAAAGGTGAGCTTTGATGATTCAGCTGGTGTTTTAAGTGCTTCAGAGCCCAAATCCTAATTTTTAATATCCCTGTAGGTGCAGATATTTGCTGTAAAACCTCCTGGAAACAGAGTTCCTTTTAAACAAGTTAAAGAAAATATCTGTGTCATCAGTCCAAAAACAATTTCCCACTTTGGCTCAGAGGTAGGTTTCAAGTAATTTAATACCTAAAATGCTTTTTTTTCAACTGCATCAGAATAAAACTGAATAAACCAGGGGACAGTTCGATCTTAGGAGGCTCCTGTTCCTGTGATAACTGAATTAAACTGAGCAGGTTAAGGGATAAAAAAAAAAAAAAAAAAGAAAGAAGTTGTTTTAAAATAACATCTTTATACCCCTGATAGGTCGCACACAGCCCTGAAATTCCACCAAAAAAGCCACCAAGGAGTGGAGGGAAGCCTCCAGATTTCCAGCAACACCAAGTCTTCTGGAAGGCCCAATGGCTTATCCAAATGCCTGACTCAAAGTCAGGGATGGCAAAGTTCTTGCCATCCTCAAATCATTTGGATTACTCAAAGTTCCTGTCATCCTCAAACCATTTGGATTACTCAAAGTTCTTGTCATCCTCAAACCATTTGGATTAATCAAAGGTCCCGCCATCCTCAAATCATTTGGATTACTCAAAGTTCCTGACATCCTCAAACTGTTTGGATCAGTAATCCAAATGCCTGACTCAAAGTCAGGGATGGCAAAGTTCCTGCCGTCCTCAAAGCATTTGGATTACTCAAAGTTCCTGCCATCCTCAAATCATTTGGATTACTCAAAGCTCCTGCCATCCTTAAACCATTTGGATTACTTGAAGTTCTTGCCATCCTCAAATCATTTGGATAAGTAATCCAAAGGCCTGCCTCAAAGTCAGGGATGGTAAAGTTCTTGCCATCCTTAAACCATCTGGATAAGTAATCCAGTTGCCATCCCTGACTCTGAGTCAGGGGTAGCAAAGTTCTTGCCATCCTCAAATCATTTGGATTACTCAAAGCTCCTGCCATTCTCAAATAATTTGGATTACTCAAAGTTCCTGACATCCTCAAACTGTTTGGATCAGTAATCCAAATGCCTGACTCAAAGTCAGGGATGGCAAAGTTCTTGCCATCCTCAAACCATGTGGATAATAAGTAATCCCAACGCCCAACTCGAATCATTTGGGCCAGCGATCCTTACCACACCTCGCCATCCAACGGACACGTCCCAGCGGGTTCCTCACCTGGTAGGGACACGGGATGTGGTATTCCCGGCAGCGCTCCTGGATCCACGTGGTCTCCCACACGCCGCGATAAGCCTGCTCGTAGAAATAGCAGCCGATGACGACCAGCAGTGGCACGAGGTACAGGACGCTGAACACGCCAATGCGGATCATGAACTTCACCAGCTTGTCCTGGTTCTCCTTCTCCAACGGGATTTCGATGCGGACCCGGTTGAGGGAGATAATCCCGGCCAGCAGGAGGGAGACTCCCACGACGACGTAGAGGCAGAGAGGGGCGAGGACGAAGTACCTCAGCGCATCCACGTCGTAGAGGCCGACGAAGCACACGCCGCTGATGTTGTCGCCCTCGATCTTGTTCATGGCCAAGAGGATGATGGTGAGAGTGCCCGGGATTCCCCAGGCGCTGGCGTGGAAAAGCAAGGCCTTCTTCTCGATGGCCTCGCTGCCCCACTTGGGCACGGCGGCCAGGAACCAGGTGATGGTGAGGATGACCCACCACACGCTGCCGGCCATGGTGAAGAAGTAGAGCACCATGAAGAGCATGGTGCAGGCCTTGTTGTGGGAGCCCTGGGTCACCGTGGACGCCTTGTACTGGGCGGGGCTGGAGGCGTTGCACGCCACGCGGTCCTCCAGCAGGAAGCCGATGAAGAAGATCAGGGACACCATCATGTAGCAGACGGCGTAGAAGATGATGGGCCGCTCCGGGTAGCGGAACCGTGTGACGTCGATCAGGAAGGTCAGGAAGGTGAACAAGGTGGCCGAGAGGCAGACGATGGAGATGACGCCGATGAAGTAGCGGGCGAAGGAGAGCTCCTCGCGGCGGAAGTACATGTTGGGGCAGGGAGGGGAACAGTCGCGCACCCTCAGGAAGGAGTAGCCCAGGTCGGGGTCTATTTTCAGCTCCCGAGGGCACCAAAAGCCGTAATCCCTCTGGACTGCCATCGGGGCCTCTTCCGTGGGCTCCCCAGCAGAGTTGAGGTCAACGAGGCGAGGGTACGGCTCGTCGCAGTCCGGGAACCTGAAAAGTGGGAAGAGGAGGGTTTACAAGGAATACCCACACACAAAGATCAGTAACCTCATCTACGAGTGTGACTTCAGGCACAGTAACCTTATTTCTAGGTGTGACTTCAGGCACAATAACCTGATTTCTAGGTGCGACTTCAGGCACAGTAACCTGATTTCTAGGTGTATGTGACTTCAGGCACAGTAACCTGATTTCTAGGTGTGTGTGACTTCAGGCACAGTAACCTGATTTCTAGGTGTGTGTGACTTCAGGCACAGTAACCTGATTTCTAGGTGTGTGTGACTTCAGGCACAGTAACCTTATTTCTAGGTGTGTGTGACTTCAGGCACAGTAACCTTATTTCTAGGTGTGACTTCAGGCACAGTAACCTTATTTCTAGGTGTGACTTCAGGCACAGTAACCTTATTTCTAGGTGTGACTTCAGGCACAATAACCTGATTTCTAGGTATGTGTGACTTCAGGCACAGTAACCTGATTTCTAGGTGTGACTTCAGGCACAATAACCTGATTTCTAGGTGCGACTTCAGGCACAGTAACCTGATTTCTAGGTGTGTGTGACTTCAGGCACAGTAACCTGATTTCTAGGTGTGTGTGACTTTAGGCACAGTAAGCTTATTTCTAGGTGTGACTTCAGGCACACCGACTGGAGTGAGAACAGACAATCCAAATTTGGAGTAGTCCATGAAAAAACGCACTATTTATACCCAAACTCCCAGAGCTCCTTGTCCTGGGAGCGCAGTGGACGTCAAAACTGTAAAATAGGTTGAAAAATTAAATAGAGAAATAAATGGACAAGGAGCCCACTGGGGCTTTAGGGATAAAGGTGAGGGTACAAAACCCATCTCAGGAGGTCTGTAAATTTAGGCTCACTGTAAACTCAGACCACGTGCCCATGGAAGGAGGGGTTTATAGAGCATTTTAAAGCCTTTCCTAAGCAACTTCACTTGCTGCTCTCAGGACAGTGAGATGGTAACACCAAAAATCCAATCCAGCATTCCTAAATTGAAATTATGATGAAGACATTTGTGTGATTAAAGCTCTGACTGGGGACTAAGGACAGTCTTGAAGGAGAGACTGGGGGGACTCCACACACTACAAGCATCCTCTGACTTATTTTGCTCAAACAATTCTCAATTGCTTTTCCTTCTCTCCAATCCACCTGTAAGAGAAACTATTTCTTCCTGTTTGTGGTTCTGTATTTTGACTGTTGGAGCCAATTATTTTAAAAAAATAAATAAATAAAGCAGAAGACATCGTTTTTAATTTCGTGCACATTCTGTTTCAAATCGTTTGGAACTTCATCAAATGCCTTTTCTGTAAGTTGTTCGTGTAACGTAAAGCTGAAAACTGCTGTTCGCACACGAGCTCAACAAGAGGCAGATGCTCTGGAAGTAGAGCTCTGAGATTTTATACTCCTCAAAACCAGCCAGTTTTCAGCTCTTGGGCAGGTGACGGAAATAGGAACTCAGTTCCCACCTCAGGAAACAGGCCGGGAAAAGCGGAATGGAAAAATACGGGTACTTGCAGTGGAAAACACTCAAAACATCTGTCTGAGACCATAAAAGGCCCGTGAGGGCGCCAAAATTTTGCCTCGGGGTTGCATTAAGACAAGGGGGCATGGCCTTAAGCTGTGCCAGGGGAGGTTTGGGTCAGATATCAGAAAGAAATTCTTTACAGAGAGAACAATCAGCCCTTGGAATGGGCTGCCCAGGGAAGTGGTGGATTTCCCGTCCCTGGAGGTTTTTAAGGTGAGGTTGGACGTGGCACTTAGTGCCATAGTCCAGTAACCGCGGTGGTGGTCACGGGTTGGACTTGGTGATCTCAGAGGTCCTTTCCAACCCGTCTGATTCCACGGTTCTATGATTCTATGATAGCGAAAAAAAGCCCGCCTGGATCTTCTCACCTGGTGCACTCCATGTCCTCGGGCCAGGCCACCCCGAACATCTCCATGAGCTTGGAGCACTCGCTGTAGGCCCTCTGGCAGAGCCGGCGGCAGGGCAGGGTCACCCGCCCGTACTCCATGCACACCGGGGCGTACAGGGCGCACAGGAAGGGCCGGAAATCCCGGGAGCATTCCAAATTCACCATCGGGTGGAAGGGCTGGGGAGGGAAAAAAAAAAAAAAAAGCGGGATTCAACAGCCGCAAACAGCCCAGGGTTCACACAGAAGCTTTGCTTTGTCTCGTCACAGCCTCGCTTCTCTGCTGGAACGATGATCAGGTATTTCGGGAAGACAGGTGACCAAGAGGCCTGGGGACAATGACAGCGATTCACAACGGACATTTATGTCCTAGATTTGCATTAAAGGCAGAGGGAATTAAGCAGCTTAAACACCCCCGGAGGGGAATTTCAGTTCTATCACCCGCAGAAGGAAAACAGCCCCAACCTGCACGCTGCCATTGTCATATAAACTCTCATCAGCTTCCCAGCTTCCAGAAAAGGGCTGTAACCACAGAGAAGGCACGTTAAATATGTCGTTCCTTCACTAGCCATCAGAAGGCACCGCGAAATCAAAGCCTGGGAAAAACAAAAAAAAGGCGAGTCAGGAAAAAAAAAATGACCGGTGCCTCGTGCTCCAGTGGTGCTTTACAACAGGTTTGAGTCTCGGCGACAGGAACACTCCTTGGAAACGCTGAGAGGAAATCTATCACCGTTGGGCAAATACAGCCGGCCTTGAGCATTCCTGAAGATGAAAAAGGAGGAAAAATAAGTGGGGCAGGGATTTATGTCTGAATAAAAGCTGGTGCATGTTGATAATCCACGTTATCTTCTTACTACCCCGCGTGGGTTCATTCTGCTCTGACTCGCCTTTAAAACTCTCCAGGAGTTAATCAATATTTTATTCCAAGCCTGTGTGGCACTTACCACTATCCAAAGCCTTGCCATCTCTTTGAATGTTAATGTAAGATCAATTATATTCCTTTGAGAGTGGAATATTCAAGGACACAGAATGCTGAGATCCATCAGGACTTACAACTCTGGAATGAAACACTATTTTTGATACCAAAGTTTCCCCTTCTCCCCAGCCAGGCAGGATTACAGAGCAAAGGGAGCCTAATCTTCAGAGTTTGTGGTGCAATAGCTGAAGCACAAATGAACCTGTTGCAGATAAATACATATAAACCCTAAATCTTATTAGAACTGAAGCTGAAGAGGAGCCGCAGGAAGATTATTTTTGCAAACAGCAATTTCCTGAGAAGTATTTTAAACCCATTCAGCTTTTTTCCTTTTTTTTTTTTTCCTTTTCCAAACTATAGAGTAGAACAGACTAAATAACAAAAAATAGGTCATCTTCTGTGGCAAGATAAATTCTCACTTCTATCCTATCACCCTGTTACTCTCTCAGTTCTTCCCATTTGTCTCCTTTTCCCTGCAGAAGGTTAATTTTTGGAAATACAAGACACAGCCACGCTGTGATTTTACTGGGGTGGGTTTTTTTAAACATCACTATTATTTACCGAGCTGATTAAACTCCCTTCGTTTTTTTCCAGTGTCCCACGGCAGGAGAGCTGTGCAGTTTGGCAATAACCTGCATGGAGAGCAGCAGAAACCTCCAGAGTCACCCACGAGGAAAAAGGCAGCCAGCAGTTGGAAAACAGTTACATTTACAAGCTCGTGGGACTCAAGGGAATCTTTCTGTTTGGCTGGACAGGTACTTCAGATGCACAAATGGGTTTATTTTTGAATATTTAGGACCCACGGCACAGTTAAAGGCATTGCTTGACCACGTGGATCCAAGGAATCGACTGTAGGGAGTCATGATTGGAAAAGCTGAAGGTAAGTCTTCCTTTAGGTGATGTAAAGGGAAAATAAAGGAAGTGTTTAACTCTCTTTCTTTTCCAAGAACCTTGAAAATAAGAAAATTGAGTTATATCTTTACAAAAAAGAGCTGCTGCCTTCATTCCTGGCTCGATGCCAAAATCCTGCCTCCTGCCACTGCAGCTTTCCACGCCTAAAGTTCAAGTTCTCCTGACAAATGATCCCCTTACTCTCCTCTGCTACGTCTCCAACCAAGGAAGGGCGTTCCAGAAATTCCTCTTTTCCTGCCATTTTACCTTCATTAAAAGATCTGCTTGGCTTTGCATGAGTTGAAGAGGCTGAACCGTTTTAGGAAGAGCCTGGACTACCCCAAGGTGTGCAAACACAGCTCCAGGTCATGGATATTCCAAAGCAAAGGGAAGTAGTAAGGCCAGTTCAAGGGAACAGAGAGGTACCAGGACACCCAAAACATCTGAAGTAACACCGGAATAACTGGATTTTCCCAGAGGAGTCCCACAGAAGGCACGGCAGGTGCACTTCGGGTGCTGGGAAGGGTCTGGTTTTGAGCTCAGCCTTGGTATCTTCCTCAAAACACAGAACAGATTGACTCAATCCCAACAATCCCTGGCTCTTCTCCCAGGGAAAAAGGGACAGGACAAAAGGGAACACCCTCAAGGTGTGCCAGGGGAGGGTCAGGGTGGACTTCAGGAGGAATTTCTTCATGGGACGGGTTGTTAGACATTGGAACAGGTTTCCCAGGGAGGTGGTGGAGTCCCCAGCCCTGGAGGAGATGTCCAAGGAACGACTGGACGTGGCTCTCAGTGCTCTGGGCTGGGTGACAAGGTGAGGATGGGTCACAGATTGGGCTCAATGATCCCAGAGGTCTTTTCCAACCTAAATGGATCTGTGATTCCTGGAGAAATTCCCTTTTAAGCAGGGCTAATCTAGCAGGACCGTTCCCCAGCGCTGGCTGTTCTGGTTCCCAGCACTTCCAGGCCTCCCCCACACCACTGCGTCTCTCAGAACAGCATCTGCAGGCAGAACAAAACCTCCCTTCTGATTTATAATCAAATCATTTTAAAATCACGAGGAGGTTCAGCTGGAGAACAGGAGAAGAAAAAACCCTACAACAACTCCTTGTTGAGGCAGGAAAAGAGACCGACCCGCTTCCAAGCAGCAGAAGCAGCATTCGTGTCTTCAAGTGCCCCATCCCTAAAATTATCTCAAAATTATCTTACCCCCTTGCAGCTCCTAAGATGAAAAGTCACTTCCACCTACTGATTATGTTGTTCCCTATTAAAACTAAAAGCCAGGGGCATTAAAAGCCTCTTTTCATGCTCTTGCCCAAGGACTCGGTACAAGTTATGACATCAAGCCCTGGTGCCTAACAAAGGGCTCTCTGTGAAATGGGATGTGCCTCTGAAAAACGCCTCTTGAACAGCTCCAAGAGGGAAAGGGAAGAGGGCAAGGACAAGGGAAGGCGTGATGACCAAACCGATTTCAATAATTCAGGCCAAATCTTGGGAAATCCCGGACAGGGAAGAGAGAAATGTTTAAGTGTGTGGCGGTTTTGACTTTGGCCGAATTTTAAAGACCCACTAAAAGTTGCTACATTTTCCCTTCCCTCTGGAGCTTCATAGAGAAAAGAAAAAAACGGCTGAGGATTCCTGAGTAGAGATAAGGACTGGGAGATTCGTGTGGGGGTAGAACTTAAATTTACTGCTTAACGAAGCAAAGACTAGATTCATGGCTAACAGAATGAGAACTAAAGAGAGGGAGATTCGTGTAGTCTTAAAACACACCACCTCTTGTGTGTTTTAAAACACCTCCCCCTCTTGTTCTTCCATGTTCTCCCTCCTCCCCCCCAGCGGTGCAGGGAGACGGAAAAGGGGTCGGGGGCTACAGCCAGTTGTTGCTTCTGCCGCTGGTTAAAGTGAGTCCATTCTTGGACAGCAGCTCTTCTCATTCTGCTCTCCTGTGGGTTACTCCTCCATCAGATGCAGAGGGGTCTCTCTGCACTCTGATGGTCTCCTCTATGGACTGCAAGGGGACAACTTGCTGCACCGTGGTCGTCACCACGGTTACAGGGGATAATGGCATTGGGTGCATCCCCTGTTTCTTGTGGGGTCCCTTCCCACGGGAGACAGTCCTTGATGGACTTCTCCAGCATGAGTCTACCCTCAGACAACAGTTCTTCCACACTCTGCTGTCCTTCAGGGTCACCAATGAACTGCACCAGCATAAATCCCTCACTGGGACCACAAGTCCTACCCGGGACAACTTGCTCCAGTGGAGGTTTCTCTCTCCAAGGGCCACAGGTCTCCAGCAAGACTCTGTTTCATCTTAGGCCTCCCGCAGAGTTACAGCTTCCTCCATGCACTCCTCTGCTCCGGCACAGGCTCCCTCATGAGCTGCAGGAGGGTCTCTTCACTCCAAATAATCTTCCACAGCTGGCAAGGTTTTAGTTTTTAAGTCTTTTCCCCTGCTGGAGGGGGAGAAGGGGGTCTCCCCCCGGGGCCTCTCCTCCCCCCTCCTGTTACCCCGACCTTGGAGGCTCCATCGCTATCTCTTGTTCTCCTCCGCTCTCCTCTGGCCTGGAATTTCTTCTGCCCCACAGGTCTTCTCTTCCAGTGTTCTTTAATATGTTATCACAGAAGCGTAGTAATCGGTTCAGCCTTGGCCAGGAGCAGGAAAGTCCCTCCTGGAGCTGGCCATTATTGGCTCCTTTCATAGGACAGTGAAACTTCCAGCAGCTTCTAACAGAAATCACCTCTATGGCTCCCTGTTACCAAAAACTCGGCTACCTGAACCCACGACAAAGAGGAGATAAACATTTGTGCACTCCTGAAGGTACCCAAGTTATTTAAAATACGCCAGATCACGCGACCGTGTAACGTATTCCCAGTTCTACAGCCACGGGGTCCTTCCACCTCCAGGAACAACCTGCATGACCACGGGAATTCTTTCAATCCCAGCGGTAACTGTGAGCTCTGCCAGGCTGAGTCAGAGCCCTCTCCTCCCTCTCTTCGCCAGCCACGTGTTGTGTATCAATAACACCCCACACCCTTCTATCACCGCTTCCCTCAGAGCAGCACGACCCGCAGCACGACCTCTCCCAGCTCTTCTTTCCCTCTTCCCCGGAACTTTTTTGTGCTGGTAGCAAAGCTGTTTTAAGAAATTTCCCGATTCCCAGCAGTGTGGCCCCAGCTCCCTCTTTCCCTGCAATTCCCACGCGCAGAAAAAAAGCTTTAACGGCCGCTCTCTGCCAGAGAGTGGAAATTTCCTGCTTGCCTTAGTTTTGTTTTCGGGAGGGGACCATGGAATCACAGAATGGTTTGGGTTGGAAGGGACCTTAAAGATCATCCAACTCCAAGCCCCCAACTTCCATCCTCCAAGGGACTAAAGACAAAGGAAAAAAGTAATGATAAGTGTCCATTCCCACCCCCCGCCACCCCGCCCAATATTTTTTGAACAAATTCTCATTTTTGGTAACAAAGCAAGAGTAATAATTCTATCTCTTAAATACCCCCTGGACCTGCATTTCAGTTTCAGACTTCTCAATAAACCAAATTCTTCTCTTTATTTTACACAGAAGTAGCCATTTAAAACTGGCTGTTAGTTGGGATGTGACAGTGCAAGATTTAAAGCAAATTATTCTGGCGATTTTTTTTCCCCTTATCTAATTCCATCCTCTGAACAGAGAACAAAACAGGAAGCATTCTCATGAACTCACAGAGGGAAGGAGGGAAGTTTTCTCCCCTCGGGCCCCTGGGAAGGGAGCGATGCTATGACTATCAATTGCTTTTGCAATTCTCTGGTGGAAGCAGCTGCCTCGGGGCATATCCAGCCACCGGAGCTGCTCTTTCTGCCCTGCCTTTCCCTGGCTTTGATTTAGCCCGCTGTTCATTAGGGAAAAAAAAGGTTGGAATTGTATCTCAAAGGGCACGGGCGCTGCTGCCTTCCAGGCTGCCTCCCCAGAGGCTGCTGCTGGGTTTAACTCTTCAGACAGCTCCTGGTTAGGCTGAGCTCGTTCAGCCTCCTGCTTTGGACGCCCACAGGTCTCCCTGACAATGCATGTCCTCTCTCTGAGCAGAACTGGCTTTCTGGAGACAGTGGAAAATCGTTTTCCAGAGTCCCCGCTCCTCTAAACTTGCTGGGTTTGCACTCCACACTCCTGCTGCACACACTTAACGTGGAAACACCTCGCTTTAGGTTGATCCCCTGCTGGAACAAACCACTGAAGCCAACTGTAAACCAGGCTGTGCTTGAGGGTCCTGCCTGCACCCACCTGGGGCCTCCTAAAGAAGCTCAGGGAACGTTCTCACAGGCCCAGCAGGGCCGGTGCTTGGCAAAGAGCACTGATTTGGGCCACTCTGTCAGGAAAACGGAGCCATTCCTGCTTTTCCCACTCGAGTTTGGCTCGAGCTGGACGGCGACACTCACTCATGGTGGCAGAAACACACTCAGGTGTGCCAGAGTGAGCCTGTTTCTTCTGGAATCAACCCATCCCTGCCCAAATTAACGTGGCTCTGGAGGTGCAGCTTTACTGCAGACAATTTATTCTGTTTTCTGAAGGCACCAGGTTACTTTGCCCAAGCCTGCTCTGAATGCACAGTGCCAAGACACGTTTCGTGTGGAATACTTGGCAGAACGTGCATCCAAACTTACCTCACCATTCACTTCCTCGTTGAGAAACTGAGATACACTTTTATCTTTACAATCATTTCTAGCTTTGCATGGTGATGCACATACAGAAAAAGCCAAATGGGGCACAGTTCTGGCTGCCTGTTGAGCTTATCCTTCAGCTGGGAATAAAGCTATCCAGGCATTTATCCATATAAACCCCGTAACCCACTGCATTCCCAAATCCCACGTCTCGTAATTTGTGGTTAGCTGAAAAAATCAGGGTTGCAACGAGGATTATATTGACACTTCAGTGACTGGGAAGGGAGGAAAAAAAACAGATTTTTTTTTTTTTTTTTTTAACCTTAGCACTAAAAATAGATGTCTGCATTTAAACAGCTATTAAATAACTCCAACAATAAAAAAGACAAGTAATTACTCTCGGTTTAAGTGCTATTTTTTTTTTTCATGCTATAGGTTGAACCAGATGCTCACCCTGTTATTTACTTTAAAACCTCAGATCAATTATTTTACCTGCCTTAGTCTGAGAGGGCAGCAATCGTGAAACCACCCTGAGTGTTCTGTCTGCAAACAGACAGCCAAAGCTGAATTTCTCAACTGCAGGGCGGGTGGGGAGAAAAAAAAAAAAAGCAGGATAAAGATGAAGGTAGTTAAAAGACAGCGACTGACATTAATTGCTGGCTGTACGACTAAAAAGCAAAGCCATCTGCTCTTGTTCTTTAAAGATGCCTCCTGCTTCATCTGAAATTCCGAAGTTCCTCTGGAAGGCACGGGAAAGACGGGGCCCATCTGTCGATTTGCACTTTTGCTGGGAGTGGGTTTCATGCTTCAGGAGCCGGTGGATGCAGATGGGTGGCCCTGGTAACCATTTCCACTTGCAAGAAGTGTTAGTTTTTATCTGACGGCTGAGACGGTTTGGGCTTCCTCCTTCCTCTCCATATGCCCGCTGTGATGGGCCTGGGAGAATTCCAAAGGGAAAGAAATACCCAGCGCTCCGGACTGTGGTTTAGGTCCTGTCAAGACACCATAAAACACACTTGGCCTGGACAAGCAACGGGGCAGGAGAGGTTAAGTCTTGTCAAAACACAGTTTTTCACTGAAATGGCACATTTCTGTCTCCTGTGGCTGCAGAGACAACGTTCCAAGCGCAGACAGAGTGTGATCCCTGCTTTGATGGGTTCTTGACGCCGACTGGAGAGCGGAGCTTGACAGCCAGATCAGGCTCTTCAGTGCTCCAAAGGAAAAAAAAAGGGGGGATTTCTAGAAATCAGAAACACGAGGGGAAATCCAGATAAGGGCAGGGCCAGGATTCAAAAGCACCCATCGGATTTGCCTCACCCTTTTCATTTTACCCGCACCCAGGACGGCAGTGGCAGCCACGGAACGCGCGCCATCGACGCCCTGCAGAGTCAAACCAGGCGAGTTGGGTTTCCAGGTATAATTAATTAATAATATATTACATATAATTATACTGAACCCTCCCTACTGAAGAGAATTTACTTTTACCTCCCAAAGGCTTGATGACTTCTGCTGTTTCATGTGTGACTTCACTCACTGCGGGTTTTCACCCAGCTGACGTAGCAGAGTATCAGAGAGTTTAATATCACAAGCCAGTTCTCCACAGAGCCACGAAGCTCCATGTTTTCCGCTGGGATGAGGGTGGAAGAAGGCTTCTGTTCCTGGAATTTTGACGTTCAAGCCAAAGTGCTTCTTGGCAGACCAACGAAGGGAACCTACAATATTCTGCCTGCCTTAAAAGTAGGTGTGAACGGTACAGATGTCACCTTCCTCCTCCCAGAAGAAATGAGGACAAATCCCAGTTGCCATCTAATGCCCTTTCAGGGGCAGTTTCACAAGGGGCAGGAGTTCATCCAGCCCTGTCCTGTCCCTGCCACCAGCCTCCTGCACCCTGACATGGGTTTAAGATTGATTTAAACCACCCACGAAACCAACCTCAAAGCCACACGTGCCGCGTTTGGACCACTCAGCAGGGTGAAAAAGTCAGGATCAAACCCTGAACGTTGAGATGGATGAACATTTGCATCTAAATATCTTTCCTGTTTAATAGAGAATTGTCATTTAGGTTGGAAAAGACCTCAGAGACTGAGTCCAGCCTTTGACTGATCCCCACCTTGTCACCCAGCCCAGAGCACTGAGTGCCGTGTCCAGTCATTCCTCGGACACGGATGGGGACTCCACCACCTCCCTGGGCACGGAGGTTGATCAACACCTTGGGTGATCAATTCCCCTTTTTCTAAGCTTAGTTTTTACCTGGTTTAATGAGCCAGGCTGTTAAAAGCAGGAGCAGAACCTCTGGCAGGCAGAAAGCTGCACGAGAAAAACCACGCCGAAATTCAGGAAGCTCTATTTTGCCACTCCCTCGGCAGCCAGTCTGATCTCACAAAACCTCACAAAATCCTCCCAAAACACACAGTTTCATGGATGGAAAACAATGGCAGACTCAGCCATAATAAATACTCTCAGTGCCTGAGCTGTGAAGGCCACACGGCGTTCTCCAAGAAGGAACTGCCATCCAGCAACTCCCGTGCCTTCCCTGGCTACATCAGGACCAGCATCTCCCTGGGAACAGGTTCAACGACTTAATTTTGCTCCTGTGAAAACCCACAGCGAACCTCCCCTAAATAATTTTGCCCCTGTGAAAAGTCACAGCAAATCTCACCTGAAGACTTCAGGGAACGATCCTGCAACATCCACAAAACCGGTTGCTTTGGAATTCACTATTATACAAAAAAACCCCCAAATCAGTTGTGCCAAATGATTTTACAGACGTGTGTGGCTGCATATTGAAACTTTTCTGGACTGTCCAAATTGAAAATCCAAAACACTCAGGTGATCCAGTGATTCCATCTCTGTGGAAAAGTCTTTTTTTTTTTTTGCTACATACGGCTTGGAAAGGAGGAGAGCACACTTAGCCAACACAACTATATGCATAAATAAACATGATGCAAGCCGAAGTAAGCACATAATCTGCTGGATTTACACTGCAAAAATTATTCTGGATAGCAAATAAAACCTACCTGTAACATGAACGCCGATATTTTAACAGCTGTGTCTTAATCTAACAGTACAGACCATCTGTTACGTCTACACACCAGCAAAAACACACACCCCAGCTGGATGGCCGAGAGGATTTACATTTTTGGGCCTCAAAATCAAGGATATTTCACAGGGCAATAATTAAAATATATTGTTTACTGGCTCGACAGCTATTTCTTTCCCTCGTGGGTACTTTGCAGGCAGGCAGCGCCGTCAGTCCGGCACGCTGAGCTGTCCTTTGGCATCAGCAATCCAAAAATCAGCAGGTTGTTGTTCCACGTCCATAAATAGCTCAGGACAGTTTTCCTGGGTGTGGGGGTCTATATTCTACCAGGTCTGCGGCCCTGCTGTCCCTTATGTCATGGAATCATGGAATTCCCAGACCGGTTTGGGTGGGAAGGGACATTAAAGACCATCCAGTCCCAAGCCCTGCCATGGGCAGGGACACCTCCCGCTATCTCAGGTTGCTCCAACCTGGCCTTGGACACTTCCAGGGATCCAGGGGCAGCCACAGCTTCTCTGGGAATTCCAGCCCAGCCCCTCACCACCCTCACAGAGAAGAATTTTTACCTAATATCTATTTATTCACTGGAACAGAATCCGTCCAAATCAAGCTGCACCGTCTCCAAATCTCAACAGCACTTCCCACTTCATTCTGTAGTTCCTCTGCTACAGCTCTTACCTTTTCTCTTCTCTCTCACACACAAATAATAGAGGGCTTTTTACAATTTACAACTCCAGACTATTTCGGCTGCAGGGATTCTGAAGGGATTATACCTGATTTGGGGATTATTTCAGCCCATTTCCAACACAGGAAAAGCAAAGCTGCAGTACTTAGTACTCCTCACATGCTTTAATTGGGTAGATGTGGGCAGGTAATGGTACAATCCAGATTTTACTTGGGAAAACGTGTAAATTCACCTGAAAGTTTGAGGGAAAAACCAAGAGTGGCTCCATGTACAACCACCCTGTCCTGCTGCTCTCACCATGAGCAAGGACAACACGGCCACGACAGAGATAAAAAGCGACCTCTTAGTTGAATCTTGGCATCACCTTTCCCTGTTTTGGAATCAAGCATTGAAACTCTTCCCCTGTGACACAAACAGTGAGAAAATTAGGTGGATTTTGGGGGGAAATTTTCCATCCTCGGAAGGAGATTTTTCTTCGTTTCGTGATTATATTTGTACAGTGAGCCTGTAGGTTCTCAACGAACGCCGACTCCACTTATTGGGATCCTTTAACTGCCTTTAAAGGGTATTGTGCACTCCAAGACGTATTTCTACGACCCCGTTACAGAATTACAAGAGGGCCACTGAACGGGCCTCTCTGCTTCATCAGACAGTAGCACAAAACCGAAAAGTTAATGGAGAATGTCTCAATTAATGACAATAACTGAGAATGTCTCAATTTTCTCCAACAGATGAGACGAAAATGGGTTTACGCTCTAAATAGAAGCTTCACGATAATTAGTCGGCGACTTCGACTTTTAACCATTTTTAAACCATCGACCGTTTTTTAAAACATGTGCGAGCGCAGCAGCTGTAAATTAAAATTTTGAAGATTCATCAAGCCGTACCATCCCTTCCACTCAGTGCCAAGTTAATGAGGTCACAGCTGAACGCTACAGGGGAGCACGGGGGGGGGGGGGAAAGAATTAAAAATAATTGCGATTGTATCCCACTTTTCCACTGGCCAGACAGCTGTTACCCCCCCCCCAGGCATCTGAACTCCCCCCCCCTGCCCCAAGCCTGGAATCCTCACCAAAAACGCCAAACCAAGAAAAAAAAACCGAGCCCCCAACGTCGATTTTTCCTGCCTGCAGTTAATAATTCACCAGATAAATATTTGACGGGCATTCCCACAGTGCCTCTGCCTGTTTGCTTCCGCGGCACCCTAAAAGCGCGTTTGCTTCTCTCCAAATACATTTTAAAGGATATTTTGCCCTCGAGGGCGCGGGAGTTTCTCCCCGTCGGGGGCAGAAGTTTGTGCCTGACTCTGTGCTGTATCCTGAACAATAATTTTTTTCTGGCGGGGGGCGGGGAGGGAAAAATTGCTCCCAGAGCGTTCCCTGCACGTCTCTGAAACACTCGCAAGTAGGACAAGGCCAAACACAATAACGGGATTAATAAGACAGTGGGAGGACAGAGGGGACACGGATGAAGGAAACAAGGGAAGACAAAAAGCTTATGCAACTACTCCGTGGGGCCCCTGCACAGGAGGGTGGACCCAAACTGTTCTCCAGTTAAATAAAGGGAAGGGAATATCTGTGGATGCTGTGGAAGGAGAATCTCTTAAAAATATTCTTAAACAGTCACCGGTTAAGAATATTTTTGGTCGTAAGCTCAGCGCTGTAAATGTCAGGATCTGGGCGGAACACACCGCAGGGGTGTTGGCAGCGGGGGGTGGGATCCACATGGAATGGAATCAGCGGGATCAAACCTTAAAGAGCGGGTCAGATAAATAAAGAAACATTGCATTGAATTCCTTGGAGATGTAACCACCTGAGGGTGGTGCAAGGAGAAGGAAGGGGGGGTGTTTTCCCACTGAATAATGCAAAATCCACTTATATATACACATAAATATATAAAATCCACATATATATTATATAGGTGTTTCTGGAAGGATGGAAAATGCAACTGAGGGAAGACCAGGTGTGGGGCTCTAAGGAAGGGAAGGCAAAAAGGGCTTGGAGCAGCGGGATGGGGCAGGAGAGTGGGAAGGAGGGTCCATTGGTCAGGGCTTCGCGAGGAGTTCTCTGCTGACTTCCCTCACATCGGCTCCCACTGCCTCCCACCTCATGCATGAAATCCTTTCATCCATCCCACTGGCTCCCGTCTGATGGATACAGGAGGATGTGTCAGAGGGATGAGATCCCACTGCAGGAGAACCGCGGTCCCCACCCAGACCCTCCTACACCTCTTGGCTCAACCCAAGGCCCCTCTCCCAAGTCCCCTCCGTGACCCTGGAATTCACAGCAGCTACTCCAGAGTGGGAGGGGAACCAAAGGCTAGATTTTAAAAGCCTGGAAGTTTACTATTCCCAGACAAAAACAGCTGCCTCCCGTCGTGCCAGGGGAAACAAAATAAAAAAAAAAAAAATAGGAATTGCTGGATCTGAAGAATTTCATTGCGTTTTTGTGATAATAATTAAGGTTATTCCGATCAACTGGGATGATCCGCCCGCAGTTGCACAGTTAAGAGTAAAGAAAATGCCTGTGTGACCTTCAGGGGCTGAGATTTTTTCAGTGTTTTAGCCACGGGAGTTCGTAGAACCGGAGGACAGATCTTCCAATCAGACCATTTAAATGGTATTCCTTCTACGCGAGTTAAAGGTTGTTTTTCTGTGAGAATGAGATAAACTGTCATTCGAAAAGCTACAGGGAAAAACCTGGAGACACAGAGAGGCTTCGCCGCTCTTCAGCAAATTCATATTAAAACTTCAGCACTTGACACGTTTGTAAAACGTGTAGGTAAAATGTTATTATCACGCGACACACATTTTTTGTTCCCCTGATTTATTTTCTTTAATTTATTTTACTACTGCCACTGAGCATCAAATCCGAAATCCCAGGTCCAACTTTGCTACCCTCTTTTTCTCTGCAGTTACATTTCCACATTGCACCTGCCCAGACGGGGACCAGGATGGTCAAAAATGTACAATAAGGGGGGCAGGAGGAATTCTCAGGAGCAGGGATTCAGCAAGGGATCAACGGCACGTATTCATACGTCGGATAATCGACAGCTTGATTAAATCCTTACGAAGCGGGGGGGGGAAAGGTAAAAACACCTGTGTTTCCCGAGAAAAAAGTTAAAAACGTGAATGATGCTTTTGGAGCTGTGAGGGGGGCGGGGGTTGGAGCAAACCAGCGGCTGACCAGAGTTCTCCCATTGAATTTAAAAAGAAAGACGTTTCCCCTCACCCAGGGCCGCAGACATGACAACTTTTGTCCTGTGAAATCAAGGGACAGGGAACAGAAACAAGTTTACAAATGGAAAGCGACTTTTTTTTTAAGAGCTGGATTTCGGGCCTCTCCGGCGAACTGCAAGGAGCCTTCCTGCCTGGTTCGGATTCAAACGAGGCAGCCCCCTTTGTGCTTCTCTTTTCAAATTTCCTTCCTCGTTTCCATGGGAACCCCCGGGGGGATGACAAGCCTTGGAGCGGAGCAAGGGGCCAAGCTTGGCGAAGGGGTGTGAAGAGAGAGAGGGGAGAGAGTCAAAGGGCAGAATTTGGGCTCGGGAGAATCAAGATGCCAACCTCTGTCACGCCGGCAAAGCCGGGGGGGGTTGTAACCATAGGAACCAGCTCTGAGCGGGGCATCGCGGCCAAAATCCACAAGAAAACGGGAAAGGTGTTGCTAAAAAAGGGCAATGCCAGGCCTTGCAATGAAAAAATAGAAGTCTTCTCCACGGGGAAAAAAAAAAAAAAAAGAATTAAGATAAAAACAGGGAACGGGCATCCAACCTCGTGCTAGTTCCAAGCCCTTTTATTAAATTAATCGCATTGATTTATGTGAGAAGTATACGCCAATTTATAGAGAGAAATCGGGCAGGTCTGACTCTCAAATCTGGCACGAGAATTTGATGTAAAGAGGCCAAACGCTCCCCTCGGCTGATGGGCTCTGGAGATGTTTTAATGTGGATAAGTGGAAACAGCACGGGATGAGGAAGGTGGAGCTTTGGTTTCCCACATCCAGCTCACGCGGGCAGTTCTGCGGGATACGGAAGAGCCTGGCTGTCATTGTCACCGCAGCAGTGACATGACAGAGCAGATTCACAGTCTATTAACACGGCGTCGCACCCACCCACCCCATAAAAATACAGAAATATGGCTTGTTTTTATTGTTGTGCCTCGTAAAAGAGAAAGCAGGAGGCTGAGCCCCGTAAAATCGCCGATGATACATTAAAGGGAAAATGTGGCCCAATTGTTCACCGTACCTGCAGGACAAAAAGCAGGGAACGTAAAACCAGCAGCTGGTTATTCGAAGATTAAAAAAAAAAAAAAAAACACAGACGGAAAACAACAGTAAATTCTTCACACAACACTTAACTTCTGTAACCGCCCCTGGTTTGTGGGGATGCTAAAAGAGTCCAGGGAGGAAATGGATAAAAGGGGGACAAGGGGGAATGGCTTCCCACTGCCAGAGGGCAGGGTGGGGTGGGGTATTGGGAAGGGATTGCTGGCTGGGAGGGTGTGGAGGGGCTGGGCTGGAATTCCCAGAGGAGCTGTGGCTGCCCCTCGATCCCTTGCAGTGTCCAAGGCCAGGTTGGAGCAAACTGGGATAGTGGGAGGGGTCGGGGGTGGAACAAAACGGTCTTTACAAGTCTCTTCTGACCCAAAGCATTCCGGGATTCCATGATCAGAGGTCACGAACGCCAGAGCTCACTTCCAAGGCTCACATCGGTGATCATGGAAGCACAGCCCGGGCACACGGATGTCACATTCCCGCCCTGCTCCAGAAAGCACCCACCGAGGGCCACCATCAGGTGACAGAGTACAGACAACCAGGTCTCTGCTCTGGCTTCATTTCGCTGCTCTCAGGCTCTTAAATTTAGTTAAATATCGTCTTGCAGGCCCGAAGTGTTGCAAGATGGAACAGCGGACTCAGCTCTGGAGCGCCGGGTCCCTCCACCCTTGGGTTTTTTTCCACCCCTCAGGAGGCTTCAGGACCACTTTGGTGATGGATGGAGGACAAACTCTGGCTCACTTTCCCTCAGAAAGTCACAAACCCCTCAGGCATCTGCATTTCTTGATGGCCAGGATATGGGAAATGGGGAGTAAGGCAGCAGTGTGCCCAAATGAGGCCCGGGTGAATTTAAGATTTGTCCTTTGAACATTAAAAACACGCTTTGATTAATTCTTCTTCTCTCTTTTCCTACCACAGAACAGCTTCAGAAACATCCCACTGATACAAAAATGACTCAGATCCATAAAAACCATCCTAACTTTCCGCAAATTCACCACAAATGTCTCTCAAAAACAACGAAGGAAACTGCAGCCACGCCAGCAAGACCAACAGTAAAGTATATGACAACTGCTCCTTGGTGCTTAAGTTATTTCATATTTATTCTCTTCTCAGTCTGTTGTGGCTTTCTCTTTGAATCCAACCACCCTGTAATTGGAACCACCACCACACACTGGAGAAGGCAAGGAAAAACCCATTTCCCAGGGACCAGCACATCCTCCCCACGCCACCCAGCTTTTAAGCAGCCAAGTGTTATTTACACCACTGCCGACATTTTCGCACGAAAAACCCGGGAAGATGGGAAGGAACGCCTGTGATTTTGTGGCAGGTGAGAGAACGGTAAATGGTAAAACCAATATTCCCCTAAAGCCCTGGCACCACACCCCTCTGGCATGTAAATTTACGCTCGCGGCTCTAAAGCTACAACTGACTGAAGAGCACTTTCCAATCTAACCATTCAAAATAAACTCATGTGTGTTCCACCTTTGCTGGTAACTCCTCCTCGAGGCTCCACCAGCTGCTGCAGAATTAGCCACAATGCAGAGCCATCTGCCTTCGTGACCCTGAAAACACCCCCCTGTGAATAGATGTTGATTAAGACATAGATCTTTTACTTTCAACTGAACCTTTACGTAAAACTGATTTTTTTTCTCATACGTTTGCCCTAAACCATCAGGGCTAAACATCGTTTTCAGCCTTCCAGTTGAATCATCGTTCAGAATTAATCTTTTAGTCGAGCAAATATGAAACGGTGGCAGAGCTCATCCTCGACGTGTAAGCGGTACTTTAGCAATTTAACAAACCCCCCAACCCCTAATTCTCCTCGTTTTACCCTCTCACTGCAAGTCAGCACTTGGAACATCTTCACGTGGCACCTCGGTTCTCATTAACAAACGTCAAAGAACAGAAAACAGCATTTCTGAAATTATTCTCTGGGGAACATCCATTACCCAGGCAAAAGAAACGAAGAGTTTCTCCCACCTGCTATCCTGCCCTAATATTTGGGGACTGATGTTTGAACTCTCGTGTTCTTTGTATCCATTTTAGAAAGAAATACCTTTGCAGTGCTCATTTTTTCACCCTGCTCTGTTCGGCACAGTCCTGTGATACCTTTATCTGGGGTTTTTTGAAGTGCAGTGATGTGATTCCTGGAGGCAAAAAGAGACTGACCATTGTGATTGCTCCCCCTAAGGAAGCTCATCCAGTTCCACTCCCTGCCCTGGGCAGGGACACCTTCCACTAGCCCAGGTTGCTCCAAGACCTGTCCAACCTGGCTTGGGACACTCCCAGGGGCAGCCACAGTTTCTCAGGGAATTCCAGCCCAGCCCCTCAACCCCCTCCCAGTTGGGAATCCCTTCCCAATCTCCCAGCTCTCCCTGCCCTCTGGCACTGGCAAGCCATTCCCTGCGTCCTGTCCCTCCAGCCCTTGTCCCCAGTCCCTCTCCAGCTCTCCTGGAGCCCCTTCAGGCTCTGGAAGGGGCTCTCAGGTCTCCCTGGATCCTTGTCTTCTCCAGGTGAACCCCCCCAGCTCTCCCAGCCTGGCTCCGGAGCAGAGGGGCTCCAGCCCTTGGAGCATCTCCGTGGCCTCCTCTGGACTCGCTCCAGCAGCCCCATCCTTCTGATGTTGAAGCTCCACATCTGGAGGCAGCTCTGCAGGTGGGGTTTCATGCGGGCAAAGTAGAAGGAGATTTATATTCCCTTGGATTGCTGTACCAGCATAGGCCACACGCTCAGGGATGATGTATCTCCATAAATCCATTCGTTTGCTGCTGTGGATGTGGGTAACTCTGCCTGGAAAAACACCTTCCTCAGTACATGCAGGTCTGCCAGTCATTGTCTGGTTGTTAAACCGGTAATTCTGACTGTCAGAATCACCACACTCTCCCAAACACAACCCCCTGCACACAACAGCAGCCAAAAAGTCCATTTTTGGTGCATCTATTCCTGGACTTCCTGTTTGGATTAACTCCTCCAAAAGATTTCCAGCCAAAGACAAGGCTCTTTCCCTCCCTTCCTAATTTAAGCCTCTTCTAGCTCCGGAGCAGGTACAAACACAAAGCTCTGTGTTTTACCTGCGTGCAAATCATTCTCTCCCGTGGCTGCTCGTCCTGCCCAAACAGCCTAAAGGCTTCAGGATTCCCTGAATTTGCAACATTCCCTCAGATTATCCCGAACTTCACTGGCCCTCAGCGTGAAAAGGATCGAACTGATGGTTCCAACACGAGCCCATCTGAGGCTGTGCCCAAGAAAGAGCCTCCTCGGGAACCTCATTTTCCAAAATTGTCAGATCACCCTGATTTTTGTACGGATCTGCTCGGGGAGGTGACAGCTTTAGTTCTTCCCAGGTTGTTTCTTACCCACGAAGGATTTCACCTCTGCACAACCTTTGTGCCCTTTACAGATCAAGGCTGAAACCAGGAGCTGCTGCAGTTTCCAACAGACAAGGTATTCCTACAGCAGGAATTTCCAGGCAGGGCGTTATCAGGCCTGGAATCCTCTCCGCGATTCCCGCTCTGAGACACTCTGGTTTAAAAACGAAACAATCTGAAAGCTTCACGTGGCTATTTCTGAGGCGAAGATTCCCAGCGGGAATAAGAGAATACGAAGTTAAAGGAAAGAAAGGCTTTAATCAGCCGGAGCACCGCCTGCATCCCTGTGATCCTGCACAATTCCATTGTTCTGGAGGGATCGTAATCTTACACGCTCACGGGAAAATTAATCCTTGCTGCGAATTAGTGTCTGAGATCAGGGTGCTTACAGAGCACCAGCTGATTAAAACCCACTTCTCCATCAGCTCTACGTGCTTGTACTTCCAGGATTTCTGGATGCAGAACGGAAGAAGGCAGGAAGCCAAGGAAAAGCGTGACACTTAGAAGGATACAGCGCCTGGGAGAGGCAGAAGGACACGGGGCGGGTTAGGGGTGAAAAGGAATAAAGATGGAATGAAGGGGGTAAGAAGTTGAGGATTTTCCACCCCGCACTCTCCCCGTCTTTGCTGATCAGTAGGAAAGAAACACCACTAAATGAGCCGCTTTATACCTGACCCACCTCTACTGGAAAAATACCTCTTATCCCAGACGTTAAGAGCAGGGCTGGGAATAAATAGAGCTATGCCTTCTGTTGGTGCCATTTTAAGCACACTCCAGTTCTTTTTCCACTTAAAAAAAAAAAGATGAAAAAAATTAACTGAGGCTCCGAGGAGCACAGAAATAGAGCTGGCAAGGGCATGCAGACCTTGCAGCACATCCCCCTGCTCTGAGGCAGGTCAGTGGAATCGTCCTCTGCAAGAATCAATACAGGCAAGAGAACCACTGAATTTGAAACGGGATATGAAAAATCAGCTGCCCTCACATCTGTGGCTGCACAGTCTGTGTCAAAGTCCATAAACTATTCACTAGCTCTGCCTCCAAATACTCGAAAATCTTCGTCACTTGGGTAATTTATTTGTATCAGTTCAATGATTTCCGGTTGGTGAAACTTGGCATGTTGATGGATTAGGAGGATACAAGTGAACGTGACTCCTCTTCCAGCTCCTTCCCTCACACTGGAGAAAACCAAATTCTCTCCCCCTCCTCATGTCCCACCTACACAGTGGCTACATCCCTAACTCCCTGCTGCTGCTCTTTTTTGACACGGGAAACGGGAATGGGAGCAGTGAGACAGTGCAAAGGAACAGCACTTTATCTCCCCTGTCCATATGGTGGCTGCATCATCTCATTTTGAGAGCGTCTGACCTCCAGTGTAATCCCAAAAGACAACTCAGAGGGACCCATTTAGCCCCCAGCCATGTCTGGCTCCCGTCGGTTAAAGCCTCTTCGATCCCCAGAACCATTTGTGAGGTCCCACAAAAATCAGGGTGAGGAAAAAGAAGTGCTGGCAGTGTACTGGACTGCAAAAAAGGTTGGAAACCATCATATTGAACTGCTTCTCTTCCTCAGTGAC
Organism: Oxyruncus cristatus; assembly: GCA_013399855.1. Taxonomy (NCBI): domain Eukaryota; kingdom Metazoa; phylum Chordata; class Aves; order Passeriformes; family Cotingidae; genus Oxyruncus; species Oxyruncus cristatus. The sequence goes on along the minus strand of VXAY01007418.1, from coordinate 30,714 downwards.
AAAAGCTTTCAGAGCATCCTCCCAGGCTCCAACAGGCCCCCGAGTTCCCAGTCCTCTGACAAAAACATCTGCCTGCAAAAAAACTGCATCAGGGCAGATAAAACCCCACTGCTTGCATAAGCAAATCCTTCAAGGCCAAAGGAATATTAAGTGGAAAAGAGACAGGAGGTAATTCTTCGTAGCAGCAATAATCCAAGAGATGGGTAAACAAGGTCAGGTCCCTGGAGAGGGGGAGAGAGAGGGGTAATTTCACTTCTCCATCCTCACCGACTCAGTCGGGATTTATGGAACACACGGAACCGCGGGAATACGTGGAGAGGGAAGTTTTAAACGGTACCCCTGAAAACTGGGACTGTGTGTGAGGGTCGCTGTCATAAACCAGCCTGTTAACAGGCTACAGAAAATGTTACAAATACCTCAGAGCAGACGGAAGGAATGACCCTCTGGAGTCAGGAGGTGAGAGGCCCTGGACAGCTCCCAGCTCTGCTCCGGCCTGGACAGCTCAGTCCACGGAAAATCCCTGCCTTGGACACCTAGGATCTCACAGCTACATTCTCTGTCGTAGCTAATATGTCGTCACTCCTTTATTGCCCCTTTTAGACATAAAACAACTCCCATTTCAGTCCCTGCTACAGCCAAGAGGACGGATGTCAACAGAACTTGGACCGGTGTTTGTCCTCCATCAAAAGCTCCTTTAGGGATATTTGGGGGTAAAATAATGCTCCGGGCCCCTGGATGCAGCAAATCCCTCCCTTCAATCCCCCTGGATTAAAGCAGGCACAGCAGAAAGCTTAAGGAATTATCTTTCCTAGGAGTAAATACACAGGAACTGATTCCAGCAGGGACTGGTGTGCACTGAGGGACCCCCGTGTAATATTTGCCTTTGTTTAATCAAAACTGAAAGAAGGTGGATTGAGATGGGATATTGGGAAGGAATATTTGGCTGGGAGGGTGGGGAGGCCCTGGCACAGGTTGCCCAGAGAAGGTGGGGCTGCCCCTGGATCCCTGGAAGTGTCCAAGGCCAGGTTGGACGGGACAGTGGAAGGTGTCCCTGCCTGTGGCAGGGGGTGGAATGGGATGATCCTTAAGGTCCCTTCCAACCCAAACCACTCTGTGATTCTATGATTCTCCAACCTGCTGATGTGATTTATCTGCCTTTATTACAATTATGAAGGAACCGTGTCAGCACAAAGTCTCAAAAAGGCAACTTGCTGATTATTTCCAAGCTCGCGATAAATAAGTTTTCAAGCAGTTTCTTCAACGAAGCAATCAATGGTATGGGAAGAGAAGTACACTGAGTTTACTGATGGTTAAGAACACAGCTACAAGACTTCTCTATTTCACTCCACTTTCCCTCCTTGTTGAACTGCACTCTTCCAGTACAAACCACCTGATTTTTTCTGACGGGTTTCAGCAGGAATTGCTGTGAAAAAGTGCTCCTGAAAAACCGAGAGAGTCACAAGATGAATCAGTGACTGATTCTCCTGCTGTATTATTTTATCTTTGCAGCAAACTGGGGAGGGCTTGGAGCTGAGAGGTGCTACCAGAAAAATGTCACGACGCAAGGTTTCACAGATTTCCACCACATCAAAATCTGAGCGCTCCATCCACTTGACTGTGACGTTAAATAATGACTAAAAAGCCAATAATAAAAATCTTCCATCTTCCTAAGCATATATTTAAGGAGCAATCTAAGCTGATACAAGGAATACACTCAGCAAAAACCTGTGGATTTTCATTCTTCTCCTCCTGCTCAAACCTCTGCGGTGGAGACACAGGCCCCTGCCCGGGGGAATTTAAGTTTGAAAACAGGCCTGTTCCCCTCATGGCCTTCACCGCTTCCCCAGAGCCACTCAGAAGTAGCCCACAATCCATCCCTGGACTGAAACTCCAGGTTTAAACGCTAATTATGTCGGCAAAGGGAGCGCTCCACTCCACGCCCCCGCACCGCCGACGCGCCCGTGCTGAGCCTCGGAGCGGCTCTGGCACCAATTTCAGGGTATGAACTGCAGCAGGGCAGCGTTTCACCCAGGCTAATTTATGCTGGGGAGTTGTGTTTTCCACCACAGAGGGCAGAGGGGTAACCCTCACCCCTCATCTCCTTCCCTCTCCGCGGCACGAAGCGATTTTCCAAAGGGCAGAATAGTTGCCCCGGTTTTTCCGGCGCGGGCTGGGGGTCCAAAAGTTACCGCTCCTGCTTCCAGCAGTGGCCGTAACCAAAGTGATGCTTTTGACCCTCCTCCGAGCACACTCCGGTGTAACACACAACAAAAATCAGGAAAACGGACCTGATGTTGGCAATTAGCGGTAAAAAGTGATGATTTTAATGATGAATAAACCCCCGGGGGGCAGGGGGGGGGGCACACCCGGAGTGATGTGCCATTCTCAGCACGGCCCGGGGTAAGAAAAAGGGACAGAGAAAGGTAATTAAAATTATTGCAGCAATGAGGCAGCTGGATTGCAAGAATCTTCCTCTCCGTTTGGAGAAGGAAAAAGCCTGGGGGATAGAACTGAGGTTTCCAGAATCTCAAGGGTAACAGAGGACTGAACTGCAGCACAATATTGCACAACACTGGACAAGAAGGGTGTTAAATGCAAACAGCAGGGAAATGGCAGAAAATAGGTCAGAGAATAAGTAAAATCACAGTTTCGGGTTGGAAGGGACTTAAAGCTCAGCTCATTCCACCCCCTGCCATGGACACCTCCCACTGAACCATCCAAATGAGTCGTGGCAAGTCCACAATTCTTCCGAACAAAGCGAATTTAAGGGTAAGAATCTCTGTGTCCTTCTGACAGTGAAAAAGAAAATCACATCTGGTTTAAAGTCTTGCATATATTCCATAAAGCCAAGGCTTTATATTATTTACCAACAACAACTCAGCCCGGTCTCTGTGTTGTCAGGAAGTGCATTCGAGGAGGAGAACACGTGATTATTCCTTCAGTTCTCAGGGTGCAGGGAATTTCCCACAAGTACTTCACGAACACAAATAAACCTAATCTGGACAAATCTCTTACGGAAATTTGAACAGGCTGACAGCAACACCTGCCTAATATCCTGAATTTCCATCAGTTTTAGTGGTATCACAGAATACCAAGCAGGGAAACTCCTTCAGACTGAAGGGAACTCAAAAGTCTTGTATGAAGTAGACTACAGATATTTAAAGCAACAAGCACATCCAGAGTATTTCACGCTCAGTTATATTAAATTAGGCAAATTCACAGAATATCTCAGTGTATATATTACAATACATCCTATGCAAGTGGTACTTGGGTTTATATTTAAATTATTAAGTATCCTGATTTTTTAAAACATTTTCTAACATAAGTATCTTCTGGAGGTTTTTTTAACTGATTATTTGTTAACTAAAGGACAAAAACATACATTTTCCTGGAAAAGCCAGCCTTACCTCCATGGCCAAAGCTGCTGTTTGCTGGTCATAGTGGTTGAGGAGGTTAGGCATGAAGGTGGTGTTGTAAGGCAGGTCCTGGCACATCCTCAGGATGATGGGCTCACAAGAAAACAAACTGTGCCCCCCCGTGAGCCCCACCAAAACATCCAGCAGCCAAAGGGAACACAAAATCCAGCTCCCAGCCATCCTTCCACGCCGGGAACGGGGCCGGTTACGGCCCTTCCAGCTCCTTCTGTATCCTCGGGTTTCACCTCGACGACGATATTCCCAGTCCTTGTTTGAGGCTCTTCCAAACTGGAACAGTCTTTGCGTTCAACATCCTCAGCCCAGCCCGGGAGAAGCCGTATTTGAGGCGGGTGTGCAAGGAATCTCCCCTTTTCTCAGTCCAATATGCCATGAATCGGTTTTTAAAGCATTTAACCACATTCCCAGACGACTGACCCCATGGTGACAGGGCGGCAGCAGAGGGACGTCCCCCCTTCGATGGGTAACCCTGAAACAACAGAGAGAATACACTAAAAAACCCTCGAATTTGGTTAAAATATGTCACCTCTCAGTTTCTAAGGATTCCTACTGGAAGTTGCTTCGAGTTCTCCTGTGCAAGACCAGAAGGTCCTTCGACGAGTTTTAATCCTGGTTGTTGGGGGTTTTTTTTAATCTCTGGAAGAAATTAATGGAAGACGGAAGAAATTAATGGAAGATGGATGAAATTAATGGAAGATGGAAGAAATTAGTGGAAGATGGATGAAATTAATGGCAGAAAAGCCGGGATGCTGAAAGACTCTACCCAAAAAGGACGACGAAAATGGGGACTGTTTTTACCATGACAGAAGTATTTTGAGGAAACCCCACATTCAACTGCAGGTGTTGACCACACTGAAACCAAGCTATTTATGACTCAGCACCTCCTCTGGTGTGCTCACACCGATAGCATCTCGTTATTTGCATGGCCTGATGAATAATTATAAAACACAAACACAACAGTCACCACCAGCACCGGCCCACAAGTCCCAGCTCGCCACTGTCCTGCCCAACAAGCTCCGCCGTGGTTTGGGCTCAAATGTGTCATTTTCATCTCGTTGTAAACGGCTCTTTTTTTTGTTGTATCTGACCCACTTTAATCCCAAACATCCATCCCCTTCTCCAGGAACCGCCACAGCGACTGAGGAGAGACCAGAGGAGAGTGTTCTTTGGCCACCCCTTCCTCCACACGCTCCCGAAGGAGGGACACTGCAAACGGTTGCTCTGCCAGTTCCACCCTCCCCACGGAGCCCATTTAAAACAGGAATCACACCCCCAGGCTGGATCTGGATTTCCTCAGCGCTGAGGGGGCTGGAGGGGAACAAGCAGAGCAGGGACTCGGCACATTGACCTCATCAGCTGGAGAAACAAATGCTGAAATCGGCGGCTGAAGCGTGACAAAAGTACTGAGAGTACAAAGAAGAATCATTTTTAATCATTGTTTGGCCTTGCCACGATAAACTTTGCAAAATTCAGTCTCTAACCAACTGCTTTAAAGTGAATTGTCGTTAAAAAAGGCAAAAAATTTAGAAACTCTGCTTGAACCAGAGACCCCCAAGAGCAGTCAACCACAAATCTGAAGGGACTTCCAATCTTGAGAGAGCGGAGTTCAGAAGGGAAATAAATCTACGAGTTTTTCCTTTCTCCCCAAGAGTGAGAGACAGGAAAGAGTTAATTCCCAGACGTCTGCTGGTATCAGTCCTGCACGTTTCTGTTTCCACCGGCCCACCTCATGGTCAGAAAAATTAAGGAGCATAAAGCTCTTTAAACCCTCGTGCACTGGGTAATCTCGAGAGGTTCCTTCCAACCCAAACAATTCTGGGCTTCCCTGCAAGATCCTGGGTTTGCCTGCGGGTTTTCAAAGATGGGCTGGTTAAAACCAAGCACAAAAACAGGGAAAAAAAAATATAAAAAAAGCCCAAGATGATAAACAGAACCATGTTAAATTAAGTTCACTGGCGATTTTTTTTCTTCAGAGGCTGCTCAGCTCTGCCACAGAGATTGATGGGGAATCCGTGGTTGAGGCAGCACAGAGTTACACGGAGAATATAAATAGGAAAACCGCTCCAAATGCAGGAAAAATCAAATATGACCAGAAGGAAAGAGAGCTATCTACACCCGAAGTGGCAGAACCAACCAACGGAGCTCAAATCACAGTGTCCCGCTCACATTTTAAAGCAAATGTCACTGTGAAGAGTCAACCAAAATCAGCCACAACATCTAAGACATGCTACATGCAACCACGCCTGACTTTCAGCCCAGTTTCAAGTCCAGGTGAGCTTGAGAAGTCCTGATCTGAGGATGCCATTTCTCCAGAGTGACTTTTGTACAGTTTGGGAGCTCCCAAAAGGAACAAAGAGCTGAACTATCCCGTTTTCCAGGCAGCATCACCAGACCCTGAAGCCTTTGGCACGAAAGCCCGAAAATCCCAAGTTACAGACAGACAAAAAACCAATTCCTACTTGGTTTTGTTCAGCCCCCTGCCCATGGGATGGGATGGTCCCTTCTGACCCAAACCATTCCTTGATTCCATGCAGGTCCATTCCAAAAGGTGCCCAATCCCCTTGGAATCCAGTCCTTTGGTTCGAATTTTTGCAATACCAGTTCCTCAAAGTCAGGGAAAGAAGCTTTCTGAGCTTGTGGAATTCCTGTAATTCCTTTTTTTTTTTTCTCTTTCCCAAACGCTTTGACCACCAAATCCTCAAGATTTTATTCCTGGATTTCAGTGAAGTCACCTCACACTGTGGGATAAGTCACAAAATAAGTGACCTGTTTTGCTTGCTCTACCTGAGGTGCCACTGCAGCAGTGATCAGTAGAAAATGCTGCACGGAAGGGGTTCAGAAGCAACATAAAATGAACTGTCCTCACAACCAGGTAAAGTCTGAAGCACAAACACTGGGAAAACCCAGGTCAGGATCTGGAGTCCTGGGGAAAAATTTCATGAGCACTTCACAGAAATCGTAATAATGGCACAGAAAGTAGAAAAAAAAAAAATCCACCTATTCTCCGGCTCCTCCCCCCAACCTCAAACTGCTAAAAACATGCAAAAACACAACCTCCAACTGCTAAAAACCACACACACACACATTAAAAAAAAAGGTTTAACTATGCAAAAAGCAGAAAAAAATTCATCGTGTCCTCTCAGGACCTTTCCATTTCGTGCTGACGGCAGCAGAAAGAAAATTAAAATTTATATTTGCAAGGGACAGAAAAGTACATCCAGCTACACAGCCTGGTCACCCAGTGCCCCTTCCTGGGAAAACAACATAATTCCAGGGGAAATTAAGCAAAAAGAGAACCAAATGATTGCGAAAGGAGAGCCAAGTTTTGCAAAGGAGATATAGATGAGCTATTAATTGGTGCAGACAGATGGGTGCTGTAATAAGCAATCCCGAGTGTCAGGAGAGCTTCTTGCCACAGATCCAGTTTGTACACTCTTTGTTAAGCCTCTACATATGAGATCTTGTGGTTATTTTTATTATGTATATAAAAACAAAACACTTTCGATGACACCGGGGATAAAAAAAGGAGGGGATGTCTCCTCATCCACCCCAAGGCACTGCAAATAAAATGCAGGGAAAAGGGGTAGGAAGCAGTAGTTTGTTCGTGTGGTTGTGGATTTATACATTATTTATCATCAGAAGAAACTCATCCAGCTCCTGGTGTAAAGGGTAAATTAAGGCATGTGAAGAGAACTATTATAAAGAGTGAAAATAATGACAAGAAAGGGTTGACTCCCACAAGTAAATTTTCAAATAAATTTGAAAGTTCCTAAGGCGGGTGGGAAACAATAAGAAAAAACTCAGGAGACTTTAGGAAGAAAGGGTGGAGGAGGATTAATTCACAGTTATCTGTCCCAGGGAAAGGGGAAGGAAAAACAACAACCCGGGCTCCTCCTGTACAAGTGAGAGGACAAGAGGAAAATGTCACCTCAGTCACTCCCCAGCCAGTCCTGACCACGGAGAAAGGGAAGGAAAGGAGCTCATTCAGTGCACACAAGCACTGCCAGCGCTTCCCCAGCCCATTCCCACCCACATGAAGGCACAAAAGCAGAATACATTATTCTCCCAACTCCATTTTAATTAGTCAGTGGGAAAGAAACTCCAGGGCTCGTGCTCCCCTGTTCCACTCGTGTTGCATCTTAAGGGGGAACCACACCGTAACCCCCCACCCGCTATTTCAGTTAGGAGACCGTGGAGGAAAGAGGGAGCGTGGAAAGGCGCAAACCCCTTCTGGTGAGATTCCATGAAACCGTGGAATTGTTCGGGTTGGAAGGGACCTTAAAGCTCATCTGGTTCCAACCCCAGGGATGCCGCTCACCAGGTCCAGAGGGATGGGTCTGGCAGCTCGCTCCTTGAGCTCATATTCCTTGGGAAGGAACTGGAGAGGGAGCTGGCCATCCTCCCCGAGGTGGGAAGCAGGATGCTGAGCCAGCATCCCCTTTCCCCCTTGGATCCTCGCCGCGGTTCAAAGGCGAAGGGAACAAGTGCACACGCGGGACCAGCATCCTCTCGGATTCCCGCTGCACGGCGAAGGAGAAGGAAGGAGGTGCTCGCACAGAACACCCGCACGCCTTCCCCGGGTGGAAAAGGAAAGAGGAGCGCGTGGATAGAGCCGCGGAGGGAGGAGGATGAGCGACCAGCATCCCTTCCCCGGGATCCCGCACTACGGCGCGGGGGGAGCCCGGCACGAGCACACGGGGCCCCGCCGGGAGGGACGGGCGGCGAATCCATCCCCTCCGCGGCGCTGAGCACCAGCATCCCCCGTTCCTTCTCCCGGGACGAGCATCCCCCGTCCCTGCGCCGCGCTCCGCCGCTCCCCCGCCCGCCCGGCGCTG
>VXAY01007418.1:5122-22199 GCA_013399855.1 Oxyruncus cristatus | reverse complement strand
GAGGAGGAGGAGGAGGAAGAGGAGGCGGCGTCCGAGGGAGGAAAGAGGAAGGTGAAGGGACACCGTGGGACACGGAGGGACACGGGAGCCTTGGGAGAGTGTGGGGAGCGGGTGTCACTGCAGTGGGGCACAGCCGAGCCCTGAGGGGACACGGTGGGGACAGTGGCTTGGACCAGCCCTGGGGTGTCACAGCCCCAGGGAAGGGATTGTCCCCCTGTGCTGGCACTGCTGGGCACCTCCAGCCCTGGGGGCAGTGCTGGGCCCCTCAGACAAGAGAGACACGGAGGAGCGTGTCCAAGGAAGGGAACGGAGCTGGGGAAGGGGCTGAAGCAGCAGGAGCAGCTGAGGGAGCTGGGGGGGCTCAGCCTGGAGAAAAGAGGGATCAGGAGGGACCTTTTTCTTCTCCACAACTCTCTGACAGGAGGGGGGAACCGGGGGAGATCGGGCTCTGCTCCCAGGGAATGAGGGACAGGACAAGGGGAGGTGGCCTCCAGCTGTGCCAGGGGAGGGACAGGGGGGATTTTGGGGTGGTCAGGCACTGGCACAGCTGCCCAGGGCAGTGGTGGAGTCCCCATCCCTGGAAGTGTTCATAAGACGTGAGTGTGGCCCTTGGGGACGTGGGTTAGTGGTGGGTAAATGTTTGGACTGGATGATCTCAGAGGTCTTGTACCAACCCAGACAATTCTGGGATGCTGTGAGGGGGATCTCCCATAGGGCAGGGAGGACAGGGAATAAAGGCATCATGCAAAGAGTATAAACGCAGTAAATGAGTGGGAAAAGCACTTGATATCCATGGACAAGTCTCAGCCTTGCTGGACTATTGATTTCACCCCCAAGTCCTTCTCCTCAGCTCTCCATCCTTTCTCTGCCCTCTGTTCCTGTACTTGCTGCTGCTGCTCAAAGCATTTCTTCCATCATCCCGCTGCTTATTTTTGACATAATTGCAAACAGAACTACTTTCCTGTCTTAGCTTGAGATTGATTCTGTTAAATTCTGTTTATTCCCAGCTGAACTCCTCGGACTCCTGTGCCGTGGATTGATGTGATTAGGAAAAATGCGTCCTTAAAATTCTGAGTGCAGAGGGCTCTGTGCACCACGAAGGCTCTTTGCTGTAGGGATGTGGTCAAAAAACATTAATAAAGTGGGTCTGCTCCTGCAGGAGTTGTTTTGAGTATGGTTTGCCCAAGCCTCTGGAATGCCATTCCAGAGGGTTAAGCAGAGATTAGCCCAGGTAAAGGAAATTACTCCCATGCCCTTAGCTAGTGGGATATGGTCATTATGGATTGTTAAGCTTTCTTCAGCACAATCACTTGGGTTTTTAAACCAAAAACCTGACCCAGCTTGTGCTGAAATCAGTGAAAGTATTTCCAGTGGTTTCCAATTTAAATTGCCTCGCTGTTAGAACCCACCATTCATGTTTCCTGCCCTGTGGAATTATTTGTCTTCTTCAAACATCACCTGGATCCCCACTCAGTCTGTCCTTCCATCCAAACTGGGAACCATTCCCAGGGACTCTGGCTGTACTAACCAAGGCAGTTTTCCTCTTTTTTTTCCTCTTTTCTTCCCAAAAGCTGGACTTCCCTCAGTCTTCCCCCCAAATCTCTTTTGTCCTGGTATTTACTATTCCTGCCACCCGCTCCCACATTCCCTTTTTATTTTTTCCGGAAGGATAAGAGGTGATTTTTTTTTGGGGGGGGGGCATTGTGTGTCAGTAGTTTTTCCTCCCTGGGTAGTCAACCAGCACATTCCTGATATGTATTTAAAACTTGATTCCCTGTTAACCTCATCCCATCTCTCTTGCTGGTGGAATGTTTGCGGATCAGCTGAGCTGGATGAATTGCATCCCAGGATATGTGAAGAACAAGCTGGAGCAACCTCTGGAATGTTGTTACTCGCAGCCAGTCCAGAGATAAAGACTATTGCAGAAGAGAAGTGGGGCCCTGGCTAAAGTGATAGGACAAGGGGGAATGGCTTTAAACCAAAAGAGAGGAGATTTAGGTGGGATGTTGGGAAGGAATTCTTGGCTGGGAGGGTGCTGAGGGGCTGGGCTGGAATTCCCAGAGAAGCTGTGGCTGCCCCTGGATCCCTGGGAGTGTCCAAGGCCGGGTTGGATGGGGCTTGGAGCAACCTGGGATCGGGATCAAAGGTAAAACCACAGGATCATGGAATCTCCTGAGCCAGAAGGGGCCCACGAGGATCATCCAGTCCAACTCCTGGCCCTGTGTAGGACACCCCAAAATCCCACCCTGTCCCTGAGAGCGTTGTCCAAACACTCCTTGAGCTCTGGCAGGTTTTGGAAGTGACCATTCCCTTGGGAGCCTGTTCAGGGCCCGACCACCCTCTGGGGGAAGAACCTTTTCCCGAGATCCAACCTAAACCCCCCCCGCCCCGGAGAAACAACTCCAGCTGCTCCCTCATGTCCTGTAGCTGGAAAGAGAAGAGATCCGTGCCCGCCCCTCACGAGGAAGCCGCAGCCAGGCTTTTTCCAGACCCTGAGCCACATTTTGGGCCCAGCAGGTGCACGAGGGGGGTCCCGAGGCCCCGCGAGCCGCTCCCGTGCCAGCCCTCAGAGGCGCTCCGGGAATGTGGCCTCTCCAGCACCAAGAAACCACATCTGTGAGGGAAAAACTGGGCCGTGAACCCGGGGCTGGGAGTGTTCCGCAGCGCCAGCTGATGGGGCTGTGACTAATGGAGAAAGTTGTCCCTGAAAAACAGGACGCGGTTGCCCGAACCTGTTTTTTTGGCAGGGGAGCTGTTTCTCCCCTCCTGGGGATTTCTGTGCGCTGGAACGGGCAGGGGCCTTGCAGGAAAACCAAACAAAAACAGCCCGGCGAGTGATGCCATCCCCAAAGCGTGTCCCAAAAACGCCCACTCAGTTGCACAAGAAGCCTCTGGCATCGTCCGGCTGCAGAACGTGGGGCTGCGAAGCCTCGGTGAGTCCTTCAGGTCTTTTTGAGGGAAGTTAAAATTTCCACGTTCTCTGAGGATCTTTAGCATCCCCCAAAAAAAAAAAAAAACAAAAAAAGCGGGAAGAACTCGGGTTCTTGTGATGAACTTATTTCCAAGGACCACGTTACCTCCCCGGGGTGCAGCGAGGAAAATGTTGACAGGTTCTTCACGGGTTCTCCTTTATATTCCTTTGATTCCATGAGGAAAAACTGATCATAAAAGTGATGTGCCCAGGCAGATCCTGCGGTGGCTTTTGAAGATTATTTTTCCATTTATACATTGAGGAGTTTTGTCTGAGCTTCCATGATGCGTCTCCTGAGCCTCAGAGCTGCGTTAGCGCGAAATGTCCTTTATCTGGGTGAGTTTTGAGGTGTTTGAGGGTTCAGGGCAGGCTGGGAAGACAATATGGGAGTTACCTCGTGGATTTGCCTTTTCTTGTGTTCCAAAATGCCCGTTATCCACCTTATTACCATGAAACTTTAAAGCAATCCGAGGTATTTACAGGAAAACCGCCTAATGGCTGTATGCAGGAAACAGAGACATTTTGAACGTGGTAAAGGAATTATCTGGTTTTCAGACTGCTGCAGTTTCAACCTCCAGCCTGGGAATTGGATACTTGGGGTGAGGAATGGCATTTTCCTGCTGAATCCAGCTGCAGGATAGGAAACTAAGTTAAAGAAACCCCAAACAAACCCAACTTTTCCAACGTTCGGGCAAGAATTAAAGAAGAAACTACTTTGGAGACGGTTGGACTTGTTGATCTGAAGGGTCTTTTCCAACCTTAACAGTTTTACGAAGCTCAGTTGCTGGGGAAGGGAAAATTTTGGTAAATGTCTGATTTGCTTCACGTGGAAGTTTCAGTTGAAACGAGCAGCACGGCCCCGACCATCAAACCCTGCCCTGCCTGAACGCCTGAACCCGGGGCCCTGCAGGATTTTGGTCAGTTCTGAAGCATTTTGGGCTCCAGAAAACAAACTGCCCCTTTGAGACTTGGCACCGCACGCCCACCGAAACCAGCAGAACACGCCAGTTACCTCCGGTTTTCAGCCCCCAAAAACCCGGAGAAGGGAATTTCCCGTGCTTTCCAGCTTGCTGCAAGGACCCCCTTGTGACCTTTCGTGCAGCGAAAATCGCTGAACTGTTGAACTGTTAAGGTTGGAAGAGACCTCTGGGGTCGTCAAGTCCGGCCCATCAACCGGCACCACCGTGTCCACCTCCGGCCCACGTCCCCTCCAGCGCCACATCCACGTGGTTTTTGCACAGTTCCAGGGATGGGGACTCCACCACGGCCCCGGGAAACCTGTTCCAAGGCATATTGAACAACATTTGTGACGGGGAAAACCTGCTTAATTATGAAGTATTTGTTGGTGCACCGAAGTTCCACGGGGAAATCACAGGATCCCAGGATAGTTTTGGGTTGGGAAGGGGCGTTAAAGATCATCCAGTTCCATTCACTGCCATGGGCAGGGACACCTCCCACTATCCCAGGTTGCTCCAACCTGGCCTTGGACACTTCCAGGGATTTTATGTGGGGACAGAAAATAAAAAGGCTTTACTGGGTTTTCCAATAGTTTTCCCTCGTGCCGTTGCCGCACCATAAAATGGGTTCCTTCCCAAAATTGTTTGCTTTTCCACCTGAAGGAAGAGCACAGGGATAACGCCGGCCTTTGTTTCGTGTAACTGTTGTAGCCACTGGTGCCGACGAGAGGCTGCCCCACCTCCTGCATCCATGGCATTCGCTCCTCCCCGGAACACGGATGGCTCCAAGTTGCAGATCAAGATGAGCACGTGGACCCCGCTGAACCACCAGCTCATGAACGACAAGGCAAGTTTTGTGCCTGGAATTCAGAGAATAGTGGGATTTTTGGGGCTGGAAGGGGCTCCTGGAGATCACCCAGGCCAAGACCTCAGGGCAGAGTCAGATTTACCACTTATTTACTTGGGATTTGTCCTGGGTGTTGGAATATTCTTATGTCCTGAGGTTTGGAATATTCTCATGTCCTGGGTGTTGGAATATTCCCATGTCCTGAGGTTTGGAATATTCTCATGTCCTGAGGTTTGGAATATTCTCATGTCCTGAGGTTTGGAATATTCTCATGTCCTGAGTATTGGAATATTCCCATGTCCTGAGGTTTGGAATATTCTCATATCCTGAGGTTTGGAATATTCTCATGTCCTGGGTGTTGGAATATTCCCATGTCCTGAGGTTTGGAATATTCTCATGTCCTGAGGTTTGGAATATTCTCATGTCCTGAGTGTTGGAATATTCCCATGTCCTGAGGTTTGGAATATTCTCATGTCCTGAGTATTGGAATATTCCCATGTCCTGAGGTTTGGAATATTCTCATATCCTGAGGTTTGGAATATTCTCATGTCCTGGGTGTTGGAATATTCCCATGTCCTGAGGTTTGGAATATTCTCATGTCCTGAGGTTTGGAATATTCTCATGTCCTGAGTGTTGGAATATTCCCATGTCCTGAGGTTTGGAATATTCTCATGTCCTGAGTATTGGAATATTCCCATGTCCTGAGGTTTGGAATATTCTCATATCCTGAGGTTTGGAATATTCTCATGTCCTGGGTGTTGGAATATTCCCATGTCCTGAGGTTTGGAATATTCTCATGTCCTGGGTATTGGAATATTCCCATGTCCTGAGGTTTGGAATATTCTCATGTCCTGGGTATTGGAATATTCCCATGTCCTGAGGTTTGGAATATTCTCATGTCCTGAGGTTTGGAATATTTTCATGTCCTGGGTGTTGGAATATTCCCATGTCCTGAGGTTTGGAATATTCTCATGTCCTGAGGTTTGGAATATTCTCATATCCTGAGGTTTGGAATATTCCCATCTCCTGAGGTTTGGAATATTCCCATGTCCTGAGGTTTGGAATAATCCCATGTCCTGAGGTTGGGAATATTCCCATGTCCTGAGGTTTGGAATATTCTCATGTCCTCGGTGTTAGAACATTCTCATGTCCTGAGGTTTGGAATATTCTCATATCCTGAGGTTTGGAATATTCCCATCTCCTGAGGTTTGGAATATTCCCATGTCCTGAGGTTGGGAATATTCTCATGTCCTGGTGTTTGAATATTCTCCCGTCCCATGACAAGTTCTCAGGTTCGCTTCACAAATTCTCAAGCCCCGGAAAAAATTAATGTACTTTTGGCCTCTGTGGGTCACCATTAATGGAAAAAGAACCTCAAGATTTTGTTCCTTTCAAAAAAAAAAAAAAGAAATGTGGATTTATTTCTCACTGAAAGTCCCCAAATCATTCCCTTTTTTTGCACTGTAAGGCTTCAGTTCCACCCCGGAGCAAAGTGAGAGTGAGTCAAAGCTTCTGAGATATAAGAGCGAGCTCAGTGCCCATCCCTGCCTTCCCAGCCTTCGGGAATGAGGCTGGATCGGTAGTTTGGAAGTGATGCATCGGCTTATAAATAGCAGGATGCATTTCCCTGCTGATTTTCTCACCTTTAATCCCCTCTGCCATCAAAAGGTGAAGCCCTGTCTCCTGTCTGAATACCTCCAGCATTAAAATTAATTCGATTCTTCCCTTTCTTGCTTGTTAAACTCTTCTGCATCCAGCATTTTTCCCTCGTGGAAGGACTTTTATCCTGCTTCAAGCCAACACTTGACTCTTCTCTGATAAACTGATTGAGCTCTTTGAAGTCCTTTCAATCTGGCACATTCTCCAGCCTTTGAATCATTTTAATGCCTGTTTCCTGCTCCAAAGGTATTTTTACAGCCCCAGATCACTGTGCAAGAAATTATGACCTAATTGGAAATGAGTAGGTGGGTAAAAACACCTTTTCCCACCTTTTTTTTAACCCCTCGCATCCTCAGGGAGTCAGAGGCTGCAGCGAAAGTTTTAGGAGTTAATATTGGAGGCCTTTTCCAATTTAATGATGGTCTGAAATTCACGATAAGAAGCGTTTTCTTGTTTCTGACCTGCCCGAAACTCCTTTTCGAAACATCCCTGCAGTGAAGGCAGGGAGGAGAAAAAAAAAATAGCTGCAACAAAAATAGTGCTGACGTCGGGAATCAGGAGATCTTCCAAGTGCCAAGCGATGTACAGCGAGCTCGGGAGGGAGAAGGGGCCATTCCTGCACAGTCACACGTCTGCTCATCCCTGCACCCTCGGGAGAGGAGGGAATTTATGGATGGGAAGCGTGTGACAAACAGGGACGGGCAAGAAACGTGGGTAGAACAGGCAGTGGGGGGGGGGTAGGAATGGTGGGAATTCAGAGCTGACCCGAGGCAGAAGCATCAAAACTCCATCCAAATCATTTCTAGGAGCAGACCCAGGGGCAGTTAATGCCAGAAATTTGCTGCTGCCTCATTTTGGGTAGTCCTGAGGGTGCTTCATTAGCAGCTCCTGGAGACTTCCCTGGATTTTTAACCGTGCTCGAGAGCACACTCGTCATGGAACTGTAGAATCATGGAATGGGTTGCGGGGGGGTTGGACCTTAAAGCCCATCCAGTTCCAGGGCAGGGACACCTTCCACTTCCCAGCCCTGTCCAACCTGGCCCATGGAAGGGGGTGGAATGGGATGAGCTTTAAGGTCCCTTCCCACCCGAACCATTCCACGAATTCTCTGACTGTTCCAAAGCCTGGATCAGCATCAGGGACAGACCAAAGTCAAGGAGGCAGAACTGGGGAATCTTGGATTATGCAACCGGGAAAACAGAGGTGAAATCTTGAATATGCCAAGGCGGTGCTGCAGCTGAGGGTGAAGGAAAGGTGGGATTGGGGCATCCTGAAGATTCCAGCGTCACTCTGGAGAGTGCAGGGCTGTGCTGCCTTCAGGGAAGGGCTGGAATGTGGGAGATGATTTGCCTTCTGCTGGGCAGTAACTCGGGTGTGAGGGAGAAGAGCCTCCAGCGGCATCTGCAGCAAAGGCTGCAGGGATGAGCCTAAGCCAGCCTTGAGCTTGAGCTTGTTTAAAACCACCTGAAGACATGTGAGATGTGAGAAGGGAGATCTCGGGAGCCACCTGGGCCTGCAGCTGCATCTGAGGACAGCAGGAATAGGAACAGCTCCAAGGCCTTGGAGGAGAGGACACAAAACACGGGCTTGATGAAGGCAGTGGGTGATTATCCCAATTTGGGGCCATCCTGCTGCTAATTAATGCTTCCAAGCGCCTGGAGAGGCAGAACTTTCCGTCAGGCTGAGCTCAGAAGTGTCTCCAGGAGCGCTGAAAGCAAATATGTGTCTTTCTTTGATCAAAGACCATTAGCATCGCTCTTGGTTACATAAACACCTCCCCGCTCCACATGAATTCTCCAACCCAAAACTCAGATCTTTGACTATTCATCACTCGCTCGGGGCAAATCCTTCTCCCAGTTCAGCTCGTTGGCTTTGGGGTTTGTTTTTTTTTTTTCTTTCTTTATTTTTTTCCTCCTGACTTCGCTGAGCTTCGGCCCCCCCAGCGCAAATAAAGCGAGTAATAACCGTCCGAATAAAAGGAATGTCACTTCCCAGCGCTCCCGGGAGACGCTCCTGCCGGGAGAGACAGAGCCGGAGCTGTCAGACCGCAGCAGCACCGACGACGTCCCTCCCCGCAGGATCCCCCTTGGCCGGCTGTCGCCGCCAGGACGTGTCTGGGCATCGCGACGATCAGCCACGTTTCCCTCGTCGTGTTTAATATCTGTTTGGTGTGCACTTATAAGCCCACCCCACCCCACCCTCTTTGAGCTGCCTCCTGGAAAAATCATCAGCAGCCTTTTCTCCGCTTCCCGCGTCCCAATCCCGAGGGGCGGTTCTGTGGGAGTGGGGAGGCCGCGGGCCGGCGCTTTTCGGGTCCCCGGCTCCCCACGGGTGAAGGGCAACGTCGTAAACCCTCCGCTGGGTTTTGGTGCCCGTCGTCCCTCACTGTCGAAGGGGCCCCCGGGGGGGAACAAGGACCGGGCTTGTTGTGCTGCTCCTGACGGTTCCCCTGCCTGAGGGTTGAGTCCGGGGCTTCCTGAGGGCGACTCGGGTTGTGTCCACGTGAGGAGATTCCAGGCATCCGATGTCTCTCTGGGTCGGGATTAGTGAAATTCCCGAAATAAGGAGATGGGAAGGCCAAATTCTGGTCTCGGCAAAGCACATGAGGCACCACACGCTGTATTCCCAAAGAGTTCCTGTGGAGCCGGGCTGGAGGAGCTGGGAGGGTTCACCTGGAGAAGACAAGGATCCAGGGAGACCTTGGAGCCACTTCCAGAGCCTAAAGCAGCTCCAGGAGAGCTGGAGAGGGACTGGGGACAAGGGCTGGAGAGACAGGACACAGGGAATGGCTTCCCAGTGCCAGAGGGCAGGGAGAGCTGGGAGACTGGGAAGGGATTCCCGGCTGGGTGGGTGGGGAGGGGCTGGCACAGGTTGCCCAGAAAAGTTGTGGAATCCACATCCCTGGAGGTTTGGGTTGGAAGTGACCTTAAAAATCCTCTCCTTCCACCCCATGCCATGGGCAGGGACACCTTCCGCTATCCCAGGCCTTGGACACTTCCAGGGATGGGACGTTGAATCCAGGGGGTTTCCTGAGTACATAAATTCCCGACACGGGTCATCAAGGAACAATCAACAAGGGAAGAGGCTCTGCTGGACCTCCTGCTTCCAAAGAAGGGAGGACTGGCTGGGGATGTGATGGTCAGGGACCTGGAGATGACGGAGTTCAGGATACCAGGAGAGGCAAAAAGCAGGATCACAGCCCTGGAATTCGGCAGAGCAGACCAAGGCCTCTTCAGGGATCTGTGTGGAAGAATCACACAGGAGAGGTTCAGGAAAACCAATCATTTCCCAGATTTTAGGAGGCTTTTCAATGCCGTCCACCATAATATCCTGGTGGATATTATCATCCTAAATGAGCTGATGAAGGAGAGGGAATTGGACTGAAAACTGGGACACATCGGGAAGAGTGAAGGTGGCAGGTCAAGGGATATGGATTCTTCCCCTCTCCACAGCGCTGGTGAGGGAAAGCCTGGAATGTTCTGTCCATATCTGGGCTCCCCAGCCCAAATAACACAGACTTACTGGACCAAAGCCAGCGCAGGGCCACAGCAATGATTAAGGAATTGGGGAATCCGATGTTCAGGGAGCTCATGGAGCCTCCATCCGAGATGATACTCAAAGCTCACCTGGGTTTTGGAGCCTTGAACGACCTCCTTGAGTTGATCCCGTCAGGGAGTTCGGACTGAAGGATCTCCACAGGCTTCTCCCGAACTCACCCGTTCAGTTCTCCTCTTTCTGTTTCGTAGTTTGGTTTCTCAAGCTGTGTTTTCCTCGGGACGTGTGGAATCCCCTTTAAATATTCCATTTTCTTTTGTGTGTGTGCGTGTGTTTTACAGGTATTTGAAGAAAGAAGAGCCCTCCTCGGGAAATGGGTGAGCTTTTCCCTTTCAATACATGTTTAAATACGGAGAAATTTCGGAGCTGATCGAGGGGTTGTCTGATGGGGATGTAAAACTTGCCCTGTTTGGAGAAAGGGATTCCTTTTCCTGAGGGGAAAGCGAGCTGTAACCGCTCCGCTCCTGAGGAAAGTAAAGGCGCAAATTCCCTCAGTGCCCACTCTGAAGTTGGGAAATCAACGCCCCGGCACCAGAATGGGATAAGAAACCCCGGGAAAAGCCTTCAAAGGAGGAGATGTTGGATGTTTAGGAGCGGCCGTGGCCTGACAGAGGGTCTTTGAAATCTGTAATAAATGACATTTTATCTACCGAGCGCACACACAGAATCGTGGGATGGTTTGGGTTGGAACTGGGGCTTAATCTTTGTGGTTAATAAGCCATTGATGACATTTTGTTTTGTACATGGGCTGGTCTTTACGGGCAAACATTTTTGATTTTAAGGATTTTTTTGGTCACTGTAGGAAATACTTCCGTAACTTGTTGGCATGAACGCATTTCAATGACAAGGAATTTAGGAATGGGGCTGCAAAGATCTGCAGTTCGATGAGGACGAGTGGAAAGGGCCACTGGTAAAAGTGGCGTTTTCCAGAGGTCTGGAGAAACCCCGAATATTGCAGCAGCTCTGCAGAAACTGCTGGGAATTCTGCTGGATCCCAAACCGAGCATGAGCTGCCGCTGTCTCACGATGGCAATAAGGGGAAATATTCCCAAGTCATGCCTGGTTCTGCTCCTTGCGTTTTGGGAAGGCTGAGGACCAGCTGGAGACACTCTGAGAACAAGGCAAGATGCGAGAACAGGCTCAGGTCCAGAAAATATGGAAACAATCCCTGTGCTGAAGGGAAAATGGAGGGAAGGTGTAGTAACATCTTTCTAACGACGCACAAAAGAGGTTCAAAGAGGGCAAGGGAATGATCTGATCCTTGTGTTCACACTGGATGGGACAAGAAATCGAGGGACTGAGTTGCAACAGAGGAAACACAATTTAGACACGAGCAAAATCCAGTTCCTTGCTGGAATAGCTTGCCCGGGGTGGAATCTCCATCCCTGGAGTCCTTTGAGAATAGGTCGGACAAACACGGTCGGGAATGGTTTAAGAAGAGCAAATCTGAACCAGCTCAGTGTTCCTCGACCTTTTCCACTGAAGGACCATCCAACCTTCTGGAAAAGCAGGTGCTGGGTCTCCAACAAATCCCTCCATCAGGGAGAAGGTGGCTGGGGAGGGAGGGGGAAATTGCTTCTCCACCCACTGGGCAAAAGAGCCTCGCTGAGTGGAGAATCCATTCCCAGTGTTGTGGAGCACAGGGACGCCCGTGGATCACAAGCCCTGACCTCGGGTCCACGTGCTGGGCTGGAGGTGAGGGTTGTGTCCCTTCCCAGCTCCGGGCAGGGACCCCCCCGTGTCCCCCAGCAGAGAGGGGCCTCTCTGGGATGAGCTGCGGGCCGGGGGCTGTCCCTGGGGATGAGGCTTCCCGATCTGTGCCTGTGCGCTCGGGGATTAATTGTAAACCGATCCCAGGAGCGGGGCCCGAGCCGTGCCAGCACTGATGCCACACCATCCCTGGGGAGACATTGTTTGCCAGGGCTTCGGGAAAGGCCCCGACAAGGGGAAAAGCCGTTCCTGGCTGTGGGGAGAGGAGGTGAAGCAAAGGGAATCCGGTTGGACTGGTTAGGGTTGCTGGGATCACAGGCGAGGGGAGGATCTGCCGGGGGGAGAAAGGCAGCCAAATGTGGGATGGGGACATGCCTGTTAAAAAAGACACAAATCCTGCCAACTTAACCTTTTGGCTGCCGCTGGATGCGATGGAGAAGGGGCCGTGTGCTCCCGGCACTGATTTCAACCGGGAGCTTCCCCTGGCACAGGGAGCTGGAAGGGATCACCCCCGCTGGAAAACCCGTGGCGGGAGGGAAAGGGTTAAACAGGAGCAAATCCGCCTCCTGGAAAAGTGAAGCCCGATTTGTTTTGACTGGTTCACTCGATCTCTTGACGGGGAAGGGAATAAGCCGGTTACCGCCTTGTCTCTGCAGCTCGGAGGGGAGAAACTCAACCCGGCAAATTGGGGATCGTTTTAATGAGAGGAGGATGCGGCTTTTCCCCTTCCTGGGACAGGGGGAAGCCTTCCCTGTCAAGCTGAGGGGGGAGAAGGGGACAGGCAAAACCTCCTCTGAACCCCTGGATTTTATTTGTTACAGAACCACAGAATATTCCAAGTTGGAAGGGACCCACAAATCCTCTTTCCAAGCCCCAAATCCCAAGGTCCTACTTCAGTTTTTCGCCGCTGAACACGGTCAGAGGTGGAAGTTCTGTGCGAAACAGGGATGAGAGGAAAGGGGAAAGTATTCCTTAAGTTCCCTTTGTGCCTAAAAAGGGATGCCTGGGAGCTTTTCCCCATTTGACTTTTCATCTCCCTGGGGCATCAGGAATGCCAATTCCATCCCTCCTTCCTTCTGACCTCCTCGAAGGTCTTGCAGAGGTGTTTGCAAGAAAGGGAAGAGCTATTTACTCTCCGGTGCTGGAATTCATCAAGGTGAAAATACAGAGTGAAACAGAGAGTTGTTCAGGACGATCAGGAAAGAAATCACTTCTCAATTTACCTTTCATCTGCGCAGGATATTTTAAACTGTTATTCTGCCAGAGCATAGATTTGCTGGGGGGAAGAAGAGGGGAAAAAAATCCGACTTTTCTAGTCCTGTTTGTTCTGAAAGGAAAAGGGACACAGGACATTAAACCATTTATGTATAATATAATAAAGGAGACCCTGGGAAAATGTATTTTTTCCTAATATTTTTAATTTTTGGAGGTCACTTTTAACCAAGGACTTAAATGTCCCTGAGGTTAAATGCAGGAAATGAATGTGCTGTGATTTGACCTGCAGAGAGCAAGTGGAAATTCGGCTTCAGGAAACAGCCCTGTGGAAAAGAGGGTGGGTGGTTTGGGGGTGGCCAAGCTGTGAGAGGGAAGGAAAGAGGGAAAAGTGGCATTCCCCGAGGAGGGGAATTCCCCAAACTGTTGGGTTTTCCCTTTGAAAAGAAGGCGAGTTTGGGTCAAGGCGGCTCCTGCCGTGCAGGGAAGGAGGATCATTGAATCCCAGGATGGTTTGCGTTGGAAGGGGCCTTAAAGATCATTCAATTCCACCCCCTGCTGTGGGCAGGGACACCTTCCACTAGCCCAGGTTGCTCCAAGCCCCGTCCAACCTGGCCTTGGACACTCCAAGGGATCCAGGGGTAACCACAGCTTCTCTGGGAATTCCAGCCCAGACCCTCCCCACCCACCCAGCCGGGAATCCCTTCCCAATCTCCCATCTCTCCCTGCCCTCTGGCACTGGGAAGCCATTCCCTGTGTCCTGTCCCTCCAGTCCTTGTCCCCAGTCCCTCTCCAGCTCTCCTGGAGCCCCTCCAGGCTCTGGAAGGGGCTCCAAGGTCTCCCTGGATCCTTGTCTTCTCCAGGTGAACCCCCCCAGCTCTCCCAGCCTGGCCCCAGAGCAGAGGGGCTCCAGCCCTTGGAGCATCTCCATGGCCTCCTCTGGACTCTCTCCAGCAGCTCCATGTCCCTCTGATGTTGGGATTCCCAGAGCTGGAGGACAAAGCAGCCGGATTTCCCAGGAGAACCGGCAGGAGGGAAGCTGCACAGCCCCATCCCGCCGCGTGCTGACCGCGCTCTTTCAGTGTGAAACCCTCCCCTTGTCCTGTCACTCCCGTAAACAGGACGAAGCAGCACTTGTCCAAAACCCACGGTTCACCCCGGGAAAGCCGGGTTTATCCCGGCCGTTCTGCTGCCTGCGCTTCCCACGGGGCGATTCCTGCCGGTCCTCTGGCACTTGCTCCCTGCTGGCACTCGGCGCTGCCCCCGGAGCCGGGACCGCTCCGGCAGGTTTGGAGACGGATTGCAGCGATTGTGGGGATGAGGTCAGGCTGCTCCCAGGAGATTCCTGCTGACAGGGCCCTTTCCCTGCCCTGCTATCAACACCAGCGCCACACCAGCCCCCGCCACCGATGCTCCCGCCCAGCTGACACGGGAGCAGAGCCGTCTGTGCTCCTGTGCTTCCCTCAGGGCTCAGTTCTTCCACTGCTGGTTTCATCCTCCTCTTCAGGTACCTGCCAGGAGCAGGGAAGTGCTGTGAAAGGTCTTTGTGACCGTGCTCCTGGATCTGGGCACAATCCCGGACCATCTGGACACCATCCTGCGCCACCTGCTCTGGGATGACCCTGCCTGAGCAGGGAGGTGGGACCAGATGACCCACTGTGGTCCCTTCCAAGCTGACCCATCCTGGGATTCTCTGCTCTGGGCTGTAGGTTTTCCTCGTGACACACGAGCAGCTCATTTGGTTTCTCTTCGCTCCTCTCCTCCACAGTGGGGATTTCTCTCCCGTGCAGTGGGAATGGGAGAAAAAAGTACTTCACAAATTGTGAGGAACTCAAATATTGCACCGTTGGGGGGCCGTGGAAGTGTCAGGAGAGACAAGGAACCAGCAATGAACTCGGGATTAGGGATCTAATCCTGTAAAAACCCATCTGAGTCTCCTCCTTCCCATGAGGGAAGCCAAGTCTCAGAGCTGGTCCCGGGAGCAAAGAGTCTTGTAAGCAGGAGTGAGTCCTGGACTGGGCCATCCTAGATCCTTTGAGGATTATAAATCACATGTTTTGTGGCTTCAGAGTTGCTTTTCATGCAGCCTGTCCGTTTGTTCCCGGTTCCTTTGCTCCTGGATGAGTCACCAGGAGCTGCTGCTTGTGCACGTTCCCTGCCCCTGGACGTGTGCTCTGTTTTAAGGGGCTGAACCTCTGCTTTGCTTCTGAACCTGAAACTCCCTCTTTTCAGTTCGACAAGTGGACAGATGGGCAGAGGAGGAGGATCCTGGTGGAGCTGCTGGAACGCTGCTCCCTGGCACAGCAGAAATTCTGCGCCAGGCAGCTCCAGGAGCGAATTCCCACCGAGGCCGTGGATTTCACCACGAGGCTGCCTCGAGTCCTGTCCTTGTACATCTTCTCCTTCCTGGACCCACGGAGCCTCTGTCGCTGCGCGCAGGTAAAGAAAAGCCCAACCTGAGGTTCGAGGTGGTTAAAAAAGAGGAATCCAGCAGTTTTTGGTGGATTTTTGTGCCGTTCCTTGGAACACAGAGAGCTCTGACTTGGCAGCTGCTGCCGAGTGCTTAGTGATGCCTGTCCCTCGGCTCCTAAACTAAGCCCGACTTCCAGCCGAGATTTGTGGAAGTGCAGAGAAATTGTAGACGCTGAAGCCTTTCAAACGTGGCACTTCCGAGGCTGGTTATTCCCGGGAAAGGAAGCCTGGCACTTTCTGCAAGGCACGTTCCTCCGAAGCGCCTCGCTCTGTGCGCAGAGCCCTGAATTCTTTGAGAATTAAGGTCTGTGCTCTTGCAAAGAACCCCACGGAGAAAGAAAAAACCAGATCCTTTAACATGCTTGAGGGTCGAGCGCTGGATGTGGGGAAGCTGAGGAGTTCCAGGTGTTGATTTGGAGCCCGGTGGCTGAGACTCCAAAAACCTGTTTGCATGAGAGGGAGTGCTGCGAGGTGCTGCCCCAAAGTGGCTCTGGGTGACAGAATTCAGACGCTGGTGACATTATTACTGCACTTACATAATATCCCAAGATATTGTAATGCCAAGAATATCTCAAAATCTCAGCTTGGCTAAACCTCTGCTGTCATATCTTCCTCCGGTGGATGCTGCTCGAGCCCTCCATTCACAGGCAGGTTAGGAAGTGACTTAAAAGTCATGGAATATCCCTGAGCTGGAAAGGGTCCCGTGCCAGGAAGACCTTGACTGGTTTAAATGGTTTAATCAAGGGTTTAAATGGTTTAATCAAGGGTTTAAATAGAGCATTAAGAGTGCTGAGGAACTGGTTTAAGGACTCAGGGGAATTACACCCCCAGCAGGGGAGTGTGTAGCTGGAATCTTGGATGTTTGAAACCCCAAGGTTTTCAGCTTTCAACTGGGCATTTCCAGGTGAGCTGGTACTGGAAGTACCTGTCCGAGCTGGATCAGCTCTGGATGCTGAAGTGTCTCCGTTTTGGCTGGTACATCAACTTCTCCCCAACCCCCTTCGAGCAGGGAATCTGGAAGAGACATTACATTGAGATGGTGAGAGAGCTGCAGATCACCAGGTCAAAGGTACGTGTCCGGCACCTCTGGAGTGGGGCAGCTGGGTGTCCTGCTTCCCGACCCTTTCCCCTCCGTGTTCTTTTGGGATTCTCCTGCCCTGAATCCAAAACTCAGCCCTGGAATTTTAAAGGATGGAGTTTAAGCAAACTCCCTCTGTGGTCAAGAGGGAGGAGAAGGTGCATCTCAACAGCAGCTCCTAATGTAGATTATGGGACATGGGACAAGCACTGTCAGGGGCCTGTTTCTCCCCACAGTCCTTAACGGATCTTGGGAAAACTAATGTTAATCCCCAAATTATGTTGAGTCTAAAATTGGGATAATCCTGCTAAAACTTACTTTCCTCTTTGAACGTCTCCTTCCAGCCTCTTCCCAAGCAGGAGTTCGTCGTTATCGACGTGCAGCCTGTCAGAAGCGACGCCCCAGAGGCAAAACTTGCTGTGCAGGGAAGGAGGAGAACCAGGGAGAAGAAAGAGCTCCCACCCTGGCGCTCGTCCGACAGACACCCCACGGACACCGTCCGCTACAACTACCTGGACAACTCCGACCCCGGGGAGCAGGCGAGGCAGGCGTAAGGGCTCCCTCTCTTCTGCTTTCTGTGGGGCACTGGCTGTCCTGGGTCACAGAATCACGGAATC
>VXAY01007414.1:1616025-1699683 GCA_013399855.1 Oxyruncus cristatus | reverse complement strand
GGAAGGAAGGAAGGAAGGAAGGAAGGTAGGTCATGGGAGTGCCCCTCTACAGTCCATGCCCACCTCTTGGCCTCATTCCTGTGCTTGTGCAGTACTGTGTTTGCTTATCTCCAGGAACTAAAACAAGGATGTTTGTTCCAGAAAAGTGCTGCCCTACCTCTGCATGGCCCCCTTCTGCAGCGACATCTTTTTCTTTCTCACAGCATGTTATTATCAGCAATCCTTGGTTACTACCAACAATCCTTGTCTTTTATTACCAACAATCCTTGGTTGCCTCCACAGCCACCTGGCTATCGGTGTTTGAGAAATACACATCAGCCTCTGGGCTTCCGCACAACTTTCCTTGTCACCATTTCTTTAGCACTGGGAAACACACAGTGTGGCACTGTGGATATCTATTTATGGGGCAATATGTCCAAACAGTATTTCACTGTAACATCACTTTGAAACTTCCACAAAATGCAATGTAACAATCAGGACAGAGGTTGTGCCTTCATACAAAAACTACTGGAAAGCTTGACTCGCTGGAAGTCCTGTGACCAGTTCCTGGCCCTGCCACAAGAAGCATTTCAGATTGTATCTTATGATAAATTAATATGCATAAATAGGCCAAGGAACAAAGCCTCCCAGATTCTGGGAGAAAACTGGCACATACTACCTGTTTGAAGTCCATTCTGAACTGAGAATTGGTGGAGCCATCTTCCCCATGCCCTAGATCAGATCCCCAAGCCTCAGAGTTAACCTCAAGGAACTGACCTATGCCTAGTGTACTGGGTACCCTGATTGGGTAGCTCCTGCCACCAGGACAGTTCCTAGATTTTTACACGTTAGAAGCTACAGGAAATAGCTTCTAAGGGCCCATCTCCCACAGAGAAACCCAGAACTGACATACCTGTCGCAGAACACCAGTGCATGGAAAAGGGAATCACCAGGATCCAATCTGCCCTAAATGCTGAGCACAGTATGAGACATATAAAGCTGCTCAAAGCCTGGCTGGCTGTTTTATGCTCGCAGGTGCCAAGCCTGCCTGCTCGGGTTGGGAGAGAAGAAATACCTACAACTTTTCTTTGCAAGTACTGGCAGGGAAGGAGGAAGTTGCTTCTTTCAAAGAAAGGCAAGAAGAAGGGCCTGCCTGTGACGTATTAGCTCACTGGCTCGACACCTCTCCAGCACTGCCACATCTGAGCTTAATGTTCTTCTCAGCCAGAAGCTACTCAAATCACTGTCACTTACCAATGTCAAGAACACCAGGCTGCAGGGTATTTTTTGGACTTGGAAAGATCCTTTCTATCATTGCTACTGCACAAAGCTCTGGTGTACCACACCAGTGATACTCCTGTGACTTGCCAATGGCAATAGCTAACCCTTGTTTCAAAGTCTTTTATTCCTTCAGCTCTCATTCCCCTGTTTTGTAAACCTGCTTACCGAGACAGCAAACACGGCAAGATGTACATCACCACTGTCTGCGTTTTGCTCTCAGACTGAAGAACAGTCCTTAGTGGTGAACTAACGACTGCAGCAGCCTCAGGGAAAACACCAATAACGCCGATGAGGTCTAGTGGATGAAATGTAGAAGCGGAGCCGGGGTCCGCACGGCGGCAGACCTGGGCTCCACGCCACGCTCAGCACTAAGGGGGACCCGGGGACCCGGGGGGACCCGACACGGGGCGGGGCACGTCGGGGACATCCGGGACTGTCCTCCCGCCCCGGCCTTCCCGTCCCGGGGAGGCGGTGGAAGCCCCGCTGAGTCACGGCGAGGGCGGGTCCGCCCGTTGAAAAACCGCTTGTTCCATCCGCGGCCCCGGTGGGCAGAGGGCGGCTCCCCACTGCTCTCCACTCATCTCCTTCTCCACTCATCTCCTTCTCCCCTCCTCTCCTCTCCTCTCCTCAGAGAGCCCACACCGGCGGCTCCCGCCGCGCCCATGGCGGGGCCGCGGGAGCCCGCGGAGCGCTGCTCCTGCCGCAACACCGACTGCCTGGAGCGGCCGCTGCGGCGGCTCTTCGAAGGGCTGGCGAGCGGCGTGGCCGCCTGCCCCTGGCCCTTCGTGCTGGTGCCGCTGCTGCTGTCGGGCGGGCTGGGCGCCGGCTTCCTTTTCCTGCCGCAGCGGCAGGCGAACGACATCGAGGGGCAGTTCACGCCGACGGGGGGGCCCGCCAAGGCCGAGCGCGACTTGGTGCGGCGTCACTTCCCCACCAACGACTCGCAGCGCTTCTCCGCCCCGCGGCTGCCCACCGAGGGCGCCTACG
Organism: Oxyruncus cristatus; assembly: GCA_013399855.1. NCBI lineage: Eukaryota > Metazoa > Chordata > Aves > Passeriformes > Cotingidae > Oxyruncus > Oxyruncus cristatus. The sequence continues at coordinate 1,697,436 of VXAY01007414.1, read as the reverse complement.
CCGCCCTCATCGCCGTGGGGACGAACGGCACCTCGGTCCTGCACCCGACGGCGTGGGAAGAGGTGCTGCGGCTGGACAAGACCGTGCGCGACCCCGACTACGAGCGGCTCTGCGCCCTCAGCGACGGCAGCTGCGCCAGCCCCAACCCGCTGCTGTCGCAGAGGGGCGATGAGCGACCGCCCGCCCTGGAGAGCCTCCAGTTCCCCGTCAACGGCAGCGTCTTCCTGGGGGCCGCGCTGGGCGGCGTGAACACGGACGGCGGGCGGCTGCTGTCGGCGCAGGCTCTGAAGCTGGTGTATTATCTGCGGGAGGACGGCCCTGACGCGGAGGACAGCCGGCAGTGGCTGCAGAGCTTCCTGCGGAACATCTCGTCGAAGCTGAGTGAGTTGGACCTCAGCTCCATTCAGGTAACGCAGGGGCGGGTTTGGCCGTGGGGAGCCGCCGAGCCCCGAAATGTCCGGGGAGCCCCGAAATGTCCGGGGAGCCCCGTCGTGGAAAGGAGACGATGCCGCGAGAAAGCGGGTGGCCTGCGCGCTGCGAGGGCCACGGCAATGCTGTAGTGCCAGCGCGATGTTTAGCCTTGCCTGTGCGTGTGTACAAAGAGCAAAAAGAAAAAAAAAGTGCTTCATCGTTTCTTTCCTTGTTCTTTTTAATGGTAGGTGACTTACTTCACGTCGCTGTCCAGACAACAGGAATTTGAAGGAAATACCAAGAGCGTGATCCCGCTCTTCTCCATAACGTATTTCTTGACCATAAACTTTGCAATCGTCTCCTGCTTAAGGTAAAATGCCTTCTAAGCTATGGCTCAGTGCACAGTGATTTTTGCTCTTCTTTACCTGCATCTGTTGGTTTCTGCTCTGGTTTCTGCTTCTGATCGAGTGAAAGTGTTCTTGGAGCTGCAGACCGTGACTTTTCATAACAGGCAAAGCGTATTTCTTTGCTCTCTCTTGTCTACCTGTACATGTTTCCCAACTGCTTAGATGGGGTTAATGATAAGGAGCAGATGAATACCTGAACAAGTATTCAGAGCTTAGGTTCAGGTGGATGAGCACTAGCCTCATAGATTACTGCAAATCTGAGTACAGCTTGAGGTGTTCTGCTTGATAGTAGTCAGAGCCTTATCTGCTGTCCACGAAGAAGTTAACCTGCCCTTTCTTTGTCGTGACCAAAGCTGAGCTGTACAGCAGTGTTTGTGTACTGTACTTGAGAAAAAACATTCTGCTTGCAGGGTGGTCTGCCTGGTTTAGCACTTGCATCAAGCGTCATGCCCATTAGAGCATTTCTTGGGGAATCCTTGAGCCAGCCCTCAGGGGTATCTTGACAAAAAGCTGGTAGCCAATCTGCCTGCTGAGAAAGTTTCTCTACATGGCACTTACCGCCTGGGAGATGCTTCCATATTACACTGATGTAATATACCAAGAACCCACGTAAAAGCAAAGAGCTTCTAAAAATTCATCATTTTTTTGGGTCACCCTAAGTCTAGCAGCACTGGTAGAGCTTACGCATCTTCATTTTGCATCTCTCTTGTTATTGATGAAAATATCAGTCCACATCTTTACTCTTCTGAATATAGCTGGCCAGTGGTAATAATGCATGTAGCACGTCCTAGAGAAATTAACCTTCTCCAGTGCTGACACCTGGGAGCCCTCCTACCAACTTTCATAAGGAGTTCTCTTAAGACAGGGTATCATTGGTACCTGTGCACTTGTCATGCCAAGCACCTTGCTGAAATATTTGACACATAACTAAGATATTCCTTGAAATATTTTCAGACTGAGCTGTATAAGAAATAATGTCTGGCTTGCCAGCTGTGGAGTGGTTTCTGCCGGCTTAGCTGTGTTAAGCAGCTTTGGATTGATGCTCTTCTGTGGAGTGCCGTTTGTGGTCACTGTAGCAAATGCACCATTCCTGATTCTGGGTAAGTAGAAAAGTGAGTCTAAATCAGATACAAAGGCTAAAGCAAAGTTAAAACAACCTAATGGTGTCAATCTTTTATGATGTGAGCATCAGATCATACAACATTCTGTGCTGCAGTGAGGGGAGGAGATACCTGGAGATGCAGCTTCCTTAGAGCTCCTACAGGCAAGTGAGCCGCTCAGCTCAGCTCAGCTCAGCTGTGTTCTGGAGCAAGGGCAGCTTTTCCCAGAAGACAGTGCCTGCTCTAGTTCCACGGCTGTGGCATGAAAACTGTAAATGAGAGTGGTAAGGTTAGCACTTTGGGATTGTTCTAGTGTCCCTGGTAATGTAACCACGATGATTAATCCTCTGCAATATGACTATGTACTAACCAGTCTCATTCAGCTAAACAACTGGAGTGATGCACCATTTGTGCAAGCAGCTCCCCACAAAAACCCAAGGAAGTTGGTATCATTGCATCACTGTCGCACAGGCTGCTTGACAGCCATTGCTGAACTTTCCAAATGCCCTTCAATAATGTTGCTGCAAATAAATTACTGCTTTTAAAATCCTTATCTGCTCTCCTGTGGGATAAATTCATGTGAAGTTATCTTGGGGTTGATCTCATGCTGAGGAAAGCCCATGGAATCTCCAGGTTGATAGAGTCCGTGCATCATCTTAGCCGTTTAATGCAAATGCTCCTTAGGGCACACATAATTTCTTTGTTTCCTACATAATTGGAATGCATTTTGTATTTGATTTTGTTTGCTCATCCATTGCAGCAGCTCTGGATTGGGTCAGAAAGACCCTTTTGTATAGGAAAGGGAAAGGACTTAAGCCCTTCAGATCTTCAGAAATAACATGCAGGCTTTTGCCTTTCTTGCATTAAAGCAAACAACTTCTCAGAACATCAGAGGATTTGCTTTGTACTTGCCTGCTTTCTGGGAGCAGCGTGGCTCACTGCCATCCACTAGTACCTTTTGACGTGCTGCTTCATCTTTGCCTGTCTACTGGCAATTGCCTGTTCAGGCAGCAGGGGGTGGTTTCATCTATTCTTTTAAGCTTGGCTAAATCATCTGTTCTCACTCCTCTACTCACACAGTCTTGCTGTCCCTTTTTGTGTGGTTAATTTTTGGGGAATAGAAGAGCATTGACAACATTGGCAAAATACTGAAAGGTGTATGATTAAAATCTGGAGAGTTGGCAGAGCTGAGAGAGGCACATTGGCTCTTCCTTTTGAGCTTCAGCTCACTTACTCTGCTGTCTTAGCAAAACGCCCAAGCCCAGGATCCAGGCTTTGTGGCAGTTTCCCAGGATTCTGGTGGGTAATACTTGTGAGTGCATCAGTATAAATGTGAAGATAAATGAAAAATAAATCATGAATAAGTACTGAAAGATAATAGAAGTGAAGCACAAAGAGCATAAAAAAGTGAGGCACTGGAAAACTGGGATTGTACCTGCTCTCCCTTTGTGCTGATGGCAGAGCAAGAAATTATTGGTCTAAGTTGCTGCAGTGATGGAGATTCCAGAGATATTGGGGGACACTTCCAGTGGTAAGGATAGGTGAGCATCAGAACACATGATGCTTTGAAATGCGTGTTGTCTACATCAGTGGACATGTGGACAGCAGACACAAGACACTTTTCAGAGATGGAGTAGGTGTGCTCAGACCTTCAGCAGAGTAGGCTGAGGGATCAACAACCCATCAGGTCACCAAGAGTTTCTGAAAGGTAATACATTCAGCTACACACACAGGATCTGTTTTCTTGATTCTCTTGTAACTGGCATCACTACTAAAGCAGTGTTAATAGCCCAACTTTCTTTTTCAAAATTTTATGCAGACTTAGATGTGATTAATGTTGTAGTTTTGTTGGATGTTAGGGGAAGCTGCCATTTGGAATGCAGAGTTAACCTTTTCTCCTCTTGCAGGAGTTGGTGTTGATGACATGTTCATCATGATTGCTTCGTGGGAGCAAAGTTCAAGGAAAAAAGAGAAATCCAATGTTAAATCTCTGCTGGCTGAGACTTACTCAGAGGCAGCACTTTCTGTAACCATCACCACTCTCACGGATGTTTTGGCCTTCTTCATTGGCACCTGGACTGCTTTTCCATCCGTGAGAGCTTTTTGCCTCTATACAGGCACTGCTTTTGTCTTCTGCTACGTATATACTATGACCTTCTTTGGGGCAGTTCTTGTATTAAATCATAAAAGGGAGCAAGGAAACCGACACTGGCTGACTTGTATGCGTGTAGGAGTAGATCAAGATCAGGCTGAGAACTCCTGCTTGTACAGTGCTTGCTGTATCGGCAGCTGTTCCAGGCAGCCCTCTGAACCAGAAGGGGAACATCCAATGAGCATATTCTTTAAAGAGTATTACGGGCCTTTTTTTACAAATAAATGGATCAAGCTACTCGTGGTGTTGCTGTACGGGGCATATTTGGGTGGCAGTGTTTATGGGTGTACTCAGATCAGGGAAGGCATCGATCTTCGAAATCTGGCTAATGATGACTCTTATGTTATTCCATACTATGATGATGATGAGAAATACTTCTCGACATACGGCCCCAGGGTCATGGTTGTCATTACTAGAAGGGTAGATTACTGGAATGAGACGGTTCGTCATGCCATTGAGAGCTGTGCACAGAATTTGGAGAACATTTCCTACGTAGATAAGAACCTGTCAGAGTCATGGCTGAGAGTATACACAGTACTCGCCGAAAGCAGTTCGATAAACATAAACAGTAAGACTCAGTTCTTTAATAACTTACCTGTACTGTTCAGAATTCATTCCAGTTTTGCGTGGGACATAAACGAGACTCGGGATGAAATAGAAGCTTCACGTTTCTTCATCCAGACAGTGAACGTGACCTCAGCCGTTGATGAGAAGAATCTTCTCAATCAGTTAAGAGAGACAGCCAGGCAGTGCAGTATTCCCCTGAAGGTGTATCACCCAGCGTTCATCTACTACGACCAGTACCTGGTAATAGTGCAGAACACCGTTCAGAACGTTGTCGTTGCTGCCGGGGCAATGCTCGTTGTCTCCCTTCTGCTCATTCCCAACCCGTTGTGTTGCCTGTGGGTGACTTTCGCTATAGCTTCTGTTATAGTTGGTGTTGCTGGTTTCATGTCATTTTGGAACGTCAATCTCGATTCCATATCCATGATCAACCTGGTCATTTGTATCGGGTTTTCAGTAGATTTTTCTGCTCATATTTCCTATGCCTTTGTTACAAGTGGAGAGTCATCAGCCAATAAAAGGGCAATTGAAGCTCTGTCCCTGCTTGGTTACCCGGTATTACAAGGTGCAGTTTCTACTATATTGGGAGTCATTGTCCTGGCTATGGCAAAAACCTACATCTTTAGGACCTTTTTCAAGATCATGTTTCTTGTCATTTTGTTTGGTGCTCTTCATGGTCTTGTTTTCATTCCAGTGTTTTTAACATTTTTTGGAAAATTTGGCAGATCACCCCCTAATACCAAATCTGAAAAGCCAGAGCTTACCTTAAGAAATTATAAAGATTGTTCATGACTACATTAAATGTATTCTATTTTATGTATATTATATATTGATTGAAATGCAGTGAGTGTGAGGGAACGTAAGAAATGAAAAAAATGAAGGACAGAAAAATAAATACAGCAGGGAAGGAAAGGCTTCAAAAAAGCCATGCAAGAAAAATAACAGAAGAAATTAAAACTTAGAGAGTGCATTTGCATTTCTCATTTTTGTGTGTGCTTGATTCAACATCTTAATGTTGTTAAATATTTTGTGTTTACTGAATATATTAAAATGACTCCTAAACCTTCAGGAGACAAAGTCTGCTTAGGCTCCTAATGCAGCACAAGAAACCCTTGGGGAAAACAAATGGATTCACATTTTCTATTCAAAACCTTCTTGTCTTGGTGTCCAGTTTTTTAGCTAAGATTAAACATTTGGTACCTTTAAGAAGATTGTGTGTATCTTCTGTTGGCTGCAGTTTGCAAAGGGATATGCTGTAGGTTATTGAAGTTGTGTGGACCTCCTGAGTAACCACCATGGAAGATGCTGTGCCATGGCACGACAGGACAAGGATTCACTAGGGAGAACCATGCCCTGATTGAAGGTGAAGTGGAAAAGCAACTGAGGTTTGAGCAGGGCAGTCCTAAAACTGTAAACCCGTAGATTCCACCTGTTCATCAGTGACAGCCCATCCTGTGACACGCTGATAGAGCAGAGGAGCACTAAGAGCTAAGAATGTATGAGGTGGTCTTCTGACCTGTAGGAACAAGACAGTGGGTGAGAATTCATAATTTGGTACCAATATAAGGAGCAACTCATTGGAAATCGAATGATGGTAACTGATGTTTGTAATTTTGGAAAAACTGGTGTAGGACTTATTAAACCATTCAGTCCAAATCTGCTGTTGTGGAGGGTTTCTGCTGAAAGATCAAGCAGTTGTGCAAAACCAGGGTCTGCCTCTGTCCCCTGTGGATTTCTGGCCAGTTGTATGAGACCCGGTGGACAAGGCAGAATCCTATTTTTTCCATGATATCTCTGTTTATGGGGACCACAGGCTTGAAATCCAGTCATTCACAAATTGATGATTAACTTCCAGGACTAACAGGAAGTACTGATTCTAATTTTCAGAGCAGTGAATCATAATCTACAGGTATTTCCATTTAGAGTCACTATGAAAGCTACATAACAAAGCTGAACATAAATCACTGACAGCCAAGAAAAAATTGTGGGACCAGTTACTCAATATTCACTAAATCTGGAATGCAAGAAGAACATTTATGAAAGAATACTGCAACTTTCTGTCCAGAAACCATTATTAACCAAGTTCCTACAGAAAAGGAAACGAAAAATCAAATCCCAACACATCCTCAAAATTTTTTGATCCTGTGCACACCTTCTCAAATTGGAAAGTGCAGAGACCACATGGAGTTTACCTGAAACTAACTTTATGTTAGTTGCTCAAATTTAAGGAGATACTGGCGAGGCCACACCTCAAATCCTGTGTTCAGTCTTGGAGCCCTCACTGCAAAAAAGACATTGAAGTGCTGGAGCGTGTCCAAAGAGCAACGAACCCAGTGAAGGGACTAGATCACAAATCTTATGGGAAACAGCTGAGGGAGCTGGGGGTGTTTAGCCTGGAGAAAAGGAGGCTCAGGGAAGAACTTCCCGCTCTCTACAACTGCCTGAAAGGAGGTTGTAGGGAGTCAGTCTCTTCTCCCAAGGAACAAATGACAGGACAAGAGGAAATGGCCTCAAGCTGTGTCAGAGAAAGTTAGGTTGGATATTAGGAAAAATTTCTTCACTGAAAGGTGGTCAAGCATTGGAATAGGCAGCCCAAGGAAGTGGTAAAATCACCATCCCTGGAAATGTTAAAAAAAAACGTGGATGTGGCACTTAGGGACGTGGATTAGTGGTGAACGTGGTGATGCTGGGTTAATGGTTGGACTTGATGCTTTTGGAGGTTTTTTCAAGCCTTAATAATTTTATGGTCTGAAGAGTAATGATTACACTTATCATTAAGACACGTCCTAGATCACTTCGTAAAAGCAAAATTAAATTAAGCACAAAGCAGTTTTTTGGAGGAGTACTTAACATGCATGAAACCAGAAGTGCATTTCAGCTGATGCGTCTTTCCAGGTCTACCTTTATCCCTAGGAGCTAGAGCTTTTTGGAGATTGATTTGGCTTTTTTGCTTTTTGGAAATTGAAACAAACCACCAATCACCCAACCACATCTTCCCTCTACCTGTGACAGCCTGAGAATTCTTAGACTTAATTATTTGCAAAAGGTATCCTGAACTTTCCTGCAAATTACGTTATGTTTCCTTCTAATTTCATTTTTTCTGTGATCTTTCTGCCTGGAAAGATAAACCAAATTTGGGGGTGTTGTTTTATCACTAAGGCAGTTGAATATTCTGCAGAAGCAGCTCTGTAATAATGAGTAAATGTTTATAAAAATAAGTTGGTCTTGCAATGCTGTAGAGTTCAAGAGGAAGTTTTGTTCCTAAAAGGAGAAACAATTCTTGAAATAGTAGTCAAAGACTGAAAACTGGTAATAATCTTAGAAGAAGTCTGCTGCTGAGTTCCAAGTCAAAACCCAGTGCTACTACTGCCCACATGGTACATCACTAAATTTCAGAATTACAGCCAGAAGCATTAAATTTCCAGGACAGGGCACTAATCACAAAGCTAGATTTGGGAAAAAACAAACCAAAACCAAACCCCATGCACCAGAATCCCCTCTTCTCCCATGAAATGTTTCATTGTCCATATTAATGCTTCTATTATGGCATACGATAAGGCCATTTCTGCACTGATGATGCTGTGGAAGGTGCAGAGCGTGCACTCATATTGGCCAACACCAGAGGAAGGCCTCTTAATAAACACTAGAACAGGAGTCGTGCTCTTGGAAAAAGAGAATGGAAATCTACCTCTGAGGAAAGTAGAGAGAGTGACCTATTTAAAGTTAGTACTCTCACCTCTCATCCTGTTGTTTGGCCAAGTTTTAGAACGTGCTTTAGAAATAGTACTCCTTGCTTCGAGCAGAGGTTTCCAAGCAGATCAAGGTCAAGCTACCAGTGGCTTGATTGCTTTCATTTCAGTTTAAGGGATTGAGATGTAGAAAACTGTTATGACATTTCAGCTGATTCAGGTCATCACTGAGTAGGAGGCAGCCAGAAAGAGCAGGCCACATCTTTCTCTGGAAATTTGCATTTTCTTTGTATTGAGCTTGATGGCAAAATTCTGGCATGCCAGTCTCGGAAATGGAGAAAATCCAGAATCATGTCCAAGTGTGAATTTCTTATTTTATGTGCCACCATGCTTGTGACCAGTTTAAGGGTATTTAAAAAGCCAACAGTCCATCTGAGCACCTAGTAGCTCTTGCCCGTTTCAACAGCAGGAGGCTATGTACTTACAGGGAACTCAGGTTATTCCCACCCTCTGACTGATGTCTGGAAGCTGCCTTTGCGGTTGTGATGGGATGACCCTGGCTGGACACTAGGAACCCACCAAAGCTTCTCTATCACTGCCCTCCTCCGCTAGGCAGGGGAGAGAAATACCAAAAAGACTCCTGGGTCTCTGAGACAAGGGCAGGAAGAGATCACCAGTTACTGTCATGGACAAAACAGACTTGACTTGGGGAAATTAGTTTATTGCAAATCAAATCAGAAATAGAACCAAATCTTAAAAACACCTTCCCTTCCCCCTCCCTCCCTTTTTTCCTGGTTTCAACTTCACTGCCACTTTTCTTTACCTTCCCCCACAGTGGCAAGGGGAGGGGCTGGGATAGGAAATGAGTGCAGTCAGTTCATCACACATCTCTGCCACTCTTCCTTCCTCAGGGGGAGGAGGACTCACACTCCTCTTCTGCTCCAGCATGGGGTCCCTCCCATGGGAGACAGTCCTCCACAAAATTCTCCAATATGGTTCCTTCCTACGGGCAGCAGGTCTTCACAAACTGGTCCAGCATGGGTCCCTTCCACAGGGTGCAGTCCTTCCAGAACAGCCTGCTCCAGCATGGGTCACAAGTCCTGCAAGCAAACCTGCTCCCGTGGGCTACTCTCCAGTGGTCCACAGGTCCTGCCAGGAGCCTGCTCCAGTGCACAGCCTCCTTTGGGCATCCACCTGCTCTGGTGTGGGGCCCTCCACAGGCTCCAGGTGCATCTCTGCTGCCTTGTGGAGCAGGGGGCAGAGCTGCCTCACCATGGTGTTTACCACAGCTGCAGGGCAATCTGTGCTCCAGTACCTGGAGCTTCTCCTTCCCAGACCCTGGTGGCTGAAGAGTTGTTTCTCTCATATTCTCACTCCTCTGGCTGCAATTACTCTTGCACAGTAACTTCTCCCCCTTAAGTGCGTTATCCTAAAGGCATTACCACCATGGCTGATGGGCTCAGCCTTGGCCAGTCGTGGATCCCTCTGGGAGCCTCTGGCAGTGCCCTATCAAACACAAGGAAGCTTCTGGCATCTTCTCACAGATGCCACCCATGCAGCATCCTCACTACAAAAACCCTGCCACACAAACCCAATCCAGTGGTCTCCTGCCCAATGATTATGTGAGGAGAAATTCCAGCTCCTAGATGCACCCAGGAACACCAGAGGTCAAACCCAATGCCTGAACAGGTAAGTTTCTTTGAAACTCCACAGATGTCACATGCACACAACCAACCAAGAATGGCAAACTCTTCAGTAATACCTGTGCTGTTAAGTTGGCCAGAAGGCAAAGATCCCTTTTACACTTTATGGCTAATCTTGTAAAAATTTTTCATGACCCAATGAAATACCACTTTTCTACTTCTATGCATATAGCAAGAAGCTTTTGAATGAGAAAAATAAGTTGGACTTCAAGGGCTTAACTCCCAAAGAAGATCACTCAATATAGATTTTAGTGACTTCAGACAAGTTTTTTGCTTTTGTTTCCAAATGGAGATTCACATTATTTAGCTGGAAAAGTTCTCTTTCAAGTCCCACTACAGAAGCAGCAAAAAGGTCTGAATATCTAGGGAGAACATTCCCTAGAAATCTCATTAGAGAGAGTGCAGTTTTTGCCATAATTCTCAAATTTATTTACAACTTTAAGTGTTATATACACCTCAATTTACATAGTAGGGAACTTGGTATTACATTTTATAGCAATTTACAATGAATAAAAAGAAAACCAATATGCATAATTAAAATTAACCTTTATTACTCCAAAAACAGATGCCAAATATGCAGTATATTTCTGTTGGCATATTTCTAAAATACATGTACAACTCTCACTAGTCAGCCTAGACGTTCTGTATACTGTTTTATAACATTTGGAAGTTCTCCCACACGGAGTGGGATGTCACTACAGTAAGCTGACAAAACAGGCAAAAAGAAAGTTACTCTGGTTTTGAAAGGAAAAAAAAATGCATGTGCTCCTTCTAAAAAACTAGGTTATAATCAAGCATTACACTCAGAAAATTCTAAAATACTGTTACTTCTAGTTTTAGGTGTAGCTACCAGTTTCCACTCACATTCATTGGCACCAGCCCAACTATTTTAATGTCCAAGTATGGTAACCTTCAACATTAATATGCTAAAACAGGCCCTCTCTGCAACACAAGCTTATAGTCCCACAAGGCTACACTGATTGTGCAGAAAGATTATGACCAAGATGTGTTATTCATAAAAACCAGTTCCATGAGATCAAAAGAATATTGGCATATAACTGCTAGCAATCACTTCCACTTGATTGAAAACTGCTTTTGTTTTCACAACCTTTTTCTTATTTTCTTAGAATTTCCAGAGGTTCCGGTAAGGGTTGAAAGAAAAGGTTTTATTTATCTACTTCTACTGTAGAACAGAACTGGGAATGTTATTTGAAACAATACATGCTTCAAACATTTTCTGAACTACTCTTTAGTAAGCAACATTGCCCTCTTTGAAGAAATTATCTGTTGGATTATCAAACGCCCATACATAGTATTAGTAGGAACTAGTTCTGCAGAATCTTCAGCAGTGTAAAAGCACTGTCAAAGCACTGTCATCCATTTACTGCAGTAATAAAAATTTTAAGAATCTTGTCAGCAGCACATCAGAGATCACGGGCATTTCTCTTATCCCTGCCATGGTTCTGCCCCAAACATGGTCCGAAGAGGCTTAGACACATTTAGCCTGTTGTTTTTGCATTAAAATTTCTCTCCCAGCCATACACGTATGTATTTTAACCCCAAGAGTACTGGAATCATGACCACTGATGTTTTTGTCTAACATGGAGCTCCCACAATGTAGCTACTTCATTCTTAGAGATGTCGTTACATTTCTGAACAAGAAGTCTTTAATAGTCTCAGCCTCAAACAGAGTATGAGCATTAGTTACACTACACGCTACTGTTTTACATCTCTGTCACTCTCCATAACACATTCCATAGCACACACTGTGAGGTATCACTTCAAACACACACCTAGCAGCATGGCCCAGGATGCCGTGCCAAGACACACCAGTGTATCTGCACATTTTTCTTCTCAGCTTCAACACATTTGATTGAACCGAAACGCTGAATTCAACCCTGAGATTTAGCCTTCTGAATAACTTCTTGTGCGAAGAGTATACGGAACAGAGGATGAGAAACTAGCTTTATTTTGTGTCTTTTTCTGATGAGACACAACAAATAGATGAGTTAACAGAAGCTCACAAGAGACAGACTAATATTAAAGTGACACTAATGCCATACACATATCAGGAAGAGAAAAAAAGGCTATGCTGCGTAAGACTACTGCATTGCTAGATGTACATTCTTCAAATTATCAGTGACGTATCCCAGAAGTTATCATCTTACTTCTAATTTTTTCCCCTCTAGAACAATTTGGATTTCTTTGGCATCCAAAGTCTCATATTTCAATAAAGCTTCTGCTAAATTCTTGTGCTCTTTTGCATGAGTCTTCAGGATGTTCTTCGCTCGCTCATATGAGTCCTAATATTAAAAACAGGTAGAAGGACATTTTAAGATCTTAGAATAAAAACAGCAAGATTGCACTTTAAAAATTGTTTCCAGGAAATACAGCTTGAAACAAACATTTAAAGTTGTGCCTTATATTTCATAGTTAGCACGGCTCCTGACTCATGAAGATTTCAAACTTAGCTGGCATAATTAATTAAAAACAACCAAACACTTTATGTCACCTTTATTTTGCATAAGTAGGACTAACAATAAAATCCTGAGACAAACCTTAGTATTTTTATATATGACTTACAAAAGACTGACTAGATTTAAAAATTCCTGGTTTTTATAACAAGTTTATTTAATTCTGCATTATGAGTAGAGCTACAGCATTCACAGATTATTCCTCAAAGGCTAATAAAACTGCAAGTATTATGCACTTTTAAAAAGCTGAAAGCTACCAGTTACTGAAAGTTACCAATTGCTGCAGTAGATGCACACTGCCAGCATTACCAGCTTCAACCTGTAGTCCTGCATCAGTAGTTCTCACATAAGCAAGTCAGTTCAAAAACAACTCCAGCAGAAGTTTGATCATTTAAATGTTATAAGTAATTTTCCTGCCTCTACCAAACTATTTCAGATTATCACAACAGTGATTGTGAAGTTCAGTGATTATCCAATGTTACAGATTTCCCTAAGCCTCTGACACTGATCCCTGTGAGGAACAGGATACCAAAGGCAACTCTTTGATCTGGTATGGCCATTCCTGTGATTCTATACAAAATTATAGTTATGAAAGATGAAAGTAACATAAAACAGTCACATCTTTTCTAAAACAATTTACAGCCATACTTTTTTCCCTATTAATTGAATAGGCAAAATACAAATCCTGACCAAATGTGGAAGTGTTAAAGCGTGTACTAAAGAACCCAACACCACCAACTCGATTCACACTACTTGTGCATGGCAATCACCAACTTTTGATATGCACAGATTCAAAGCTGCAGCTACATTAAATACTTGGGAATACTTTCATCCACCTGTTTCTTTTTATCAGTATACATTAGAAAAATGAACAATCAAGCAAGCAGATATTCAACACATCTCAAAATAAATGTATCAGAGTGGAGGGGGAGAGACTTACCCGTAGAAGTGTCCTTACTTCCTGTTCAATTGCAGACTGGGTTTCAGGGCTGACTTTCCCCGTATCACTGTAGGTCATAACACCAAGCTAAACAACAACAAAAACACCTTTATCTTGCCACTGTTGCAGTAATACACATAAAACACTGAACGAGATTTATCCCCTATTCCTTCTACATGCAAACAAATACAATCATGACTGAAATGCTTGCTGAAGTCCTTTCAGCAGAAGCAAAACAAGAAGCCTATTTATCAACTGTGTAGTCACTGCAGAATTCTACTTCAATAGGTAATAGTACAGATCCTGATTAAGCATTTTCTTACAGAAAAAACAAACCAAAATCCCTAGACTACTAACACTTGATGGATAATAAACATGACTTAAGCAGCTTCTAAAGAAAATTCAATGTTGTTACCCTCCTCACCCTCCCAAACCCAAGATTACCCTCAATTCCAAAATGTTTGGCTTTATAACTGTTTTCTGAAGACATTAGTAATTTTCAAGGCCATTTTGAGGTGAAAATCCTGCAAGGTAATTTTTAAACTGTCAAATACACGGGTTTTCTAGTTGAGCTCTCTATAGCAGGCCAGGTCAAAAGGTTTACTCTTTTTGACAAAACCATTTACACTAGTCTCAGTGATCACTGACACCCACATAAGCTTTAATTACAGAACAGAACTTGTCTTTGTTCCATATACATATTAAAGGATTGATAACACTACCTTCTCACTCATTCCGAATCTAGTCACCATCAGTTTTGCAATTTTAGTAGCATTGTCAAAATCACTGGAAGCACCTAGAGAGCAAACAGATCTAAGTCACTTTACTGAAACCAAGTTAAACATGCCAATCCACAGCCTTGATCCAAAACCTTTTTAACTACCAATCAGCTGACCTGTCGTGATGTGATCAGTTCCAAATATGAGCTCTTCTGCTACTCTTCCTCCCATACAGACATCCATCTGTGCAAGCAACTGGGATCTAGTTTCACTCCATCTGTCATTTTCTGGGAGCAAAGACACCTGTATGATACAGAACTGTAGTCAGGTAACAAAAAAACCTGAAAAAATACTGAAATAATCTCAAAAATATTCTTGCTTATATCCAAAGCAGATATAAAGGCTTTTATGTAATGCTTTAAATGCTCTGGGCCTCCTCCATGTCTGTGCACTCATCAGGTTTGCCTGGAGGTTCTTAGTTTAACCACTGAAATAGCTTCCAACAGACCATGAGCACCACATCAAATTGAGCAACTTACACCTACCATCAGAAAAAACAGAACAATCTTTTCTCCTTATTCCCTACACTGAGCACAAATCAGCTTGCCCAGAGGATTCAGGCCAATAGTTTTCATTAACTGAACATATTAACCTGGAAAAACTTTAACAGAAATAGATATAATAGAAATATTTTTCTGTTCAAATGATTGGCAGGTAAAGGCAAAATAGAAAAACTTAGGGTTCTATGCTAGAAACAAGACAGGTAACCAGTTAAGTTTAAAAAAGTCACACTGGACAAAGAGCAACTTGATAAAGGATGTTTGTGTTAGAAGTACAGCTGAGCTGTGCTTCTACTTACCAGTCCTTTAGACATTCTTCAAAGTTTTCCTGTTGGGTGCTATTTTAACAGCAGCAGAATCAAACTTACATTTCTTATCTTGTACATTAGAGTATACTAGTGTATGCCAATTTATTTTGAAATGAAGGAAGAAAGCTTTCTATCACACAGAAAAGATTACCAGTGGGTTTTCCAAGAGATTGCTCATACCTGAGTATTTCAACAGACTGCAATATGCTTTAACATAAACACAACAAACAGCATTGCTGGCAAATTCCTCAACACCACCAAACCAACATAAAAATAAAACTAAAGAAATACGAATAAAATAAAAAATACTAATAGAACTAGAGAAACACTCACGTGTCCCAGGGTTGTTCCTCGTGTCATGATGGTGGCCTTGTTGATGGGCATTGCATCCTTAGTATAATACGCAATGATGGCATGTCCAGATTCATGGTAAGCAGTGATGGTTTTGTTTTTCTCATCAATTTCTACACTTCTACGTTCGGGTCCTTAAACAGAGGAAAATTAAATTAACTTTTCTGTACAGCTGAACCACCACAATCCACACATTGCATATACTCAAACAGAGCACAAAGCAGCTAAGCAACAGGATGCAAACAAAGGCAACTAACACTCATTAACCGCAAAATATGAGTCACATTTTCATGTCTAAAAATGGACCTCAACATACTCTATAGACAAGCTACTTTTAAAGGAATAGATTTAAGATGCAGTCTAAGTAACTGAGAAAATTCCATGTCTTTTCTCAAGCAGGAACAGATCAGATTTTCAGTGTTTATGTCCCAGATGTTTAAGCTTTGTGCTATTACATGACAAGTTAGTTAAACAGAAGTTCCAGGTTTCTGGTCATTTATTTGCTCCTTTCCTTTTTAAGTAAGGGAAGGATAAGAAATCAAGCCTGTGTCTCCCACTGAGTTGAAGTACAAGATGCATTTTTGATTTTAAAAATAGCATCAAGTTTTAAAGAGTTTTACATACTGCTCTCTGGTCTCAAAAGCTTCTATTCAGAAATAGCTAATTGGAGACTTATTTGTTAAAAAAAAAAAAGCAACCCCCCCCAAAAAAGCAAAAAAAAGAAACTACACACAAAAAAAACCCCAAAAATCCAAACAAACCAAAACAACCCAATGCAAAAAAACTCCAAAAAAACAACCAACCAATCCAACAATCAAAATAAACCAACAGCATAAAAAGTTCTCCCTTTCCCTGTAAAAGTCTTAATCACAAAAGAAAGCCTATGTGTACTGTAATATACACGTATGCCTTTTGTATAAAATCCTACCCATTAGAATTTTGTCCTTGGAGAATTCTAGTTCCTTCATGGTTACCATATCTTTTCCATCAACAGCTGCCTTTAGGGCAGCTTGATTTACAAGATTTTCAAGCTCTGCTCCTGAAAATCCTACTGTGCCTCGAGCAATTATTTCTGGATCAACAGCTGTGGGGGAACAAAAAAAAACCAAACAAATTTGTCATTAAGACTCCATATTGCTCCCGAAATTGTAAGCAAGAATCAAGTTCCATTAAAGAAAAAAAAAATGCATTAAACAAAATACTTTCAGTTTTAGAAGGAATGAAGCCTAATTGTCAAGACACTATGAACTCCTGGGGACTAGAAAGAAACACTGCCTCAGAAAATCATTACAACACTACATATTAGACAATTTTTGTATTCTTTATCAAAGACACACGGTAAAGCCATAACTGCTAACGGAATAAAGGGCAAACACATGAGGGGGCTGATCCAGTATAAAAAGTGTTACATAAAAAGGTACTATAGTATTTACTCACATGGATCATACTTGATTTTATTAAGGTACCACTTCAGAATTTCCGTACGACCTCTCACATCAGGCTTGGGAACAGTAACTTGCATATCAAAGCGACCAGGACGTATCAGAGCACTAAAGGAAATGGCAATTTAGTACACTGACTGAAAAACGCTGCAGTAAACTTACTAACATACCAACAAACAAAAATTCATTGCTATTTCTAAAAACACCCACAAAGATTATGTCTCTTGCATGGATGCAAAGAATATCTTTCTTATGTGCTTATAAAAAGACCAATGGAAGATTTTTATTGACAACGTTATTTTGAAGGGCTTTTTGCATTTGAAAATTTTGCATTGTGAACAAGGAATGCAGCTGGTCAAATTTTAAATGTTAAGAAGCACGTTACTTATTTCTCCATTAACTCTGCAACATATTAAATACCAAAAACTGGTCATACACATCCTTTTTAAGAGGGAAAAACCTGAGCCATAACACAGTAATACCTGAAGATTATCACAAGCAACTTTGTTGTTTTTGCAGGTGTTTTTTGTTTCCTTTTTAATATATGCTCTGTAAAAATGATCAATGCATTATACTCACTTATCTAATGCTTCAGGGAAGTTTGTTGCACCAATAATAACAACACCTTCATTTGGTTTAAATCTGTGTGGATAAAAGGGTGAGAATTTTTTTTTTGACACAGAATTTACAATTTTGTCCATAAATACTTCTGTTACTTATTTCTGTGACTTCACTGGCCAGTCAAAAACATGCTTTTACACCACAACATGTGATCCAAGAATGACCACATTGAACCCAGCAACTGTTTAAAAACATGCTCTGATCTGGCTTGAACTTCTTCCTTTAGATATATAACCAGGCTAGAAAAACCTGAGAAATCATTTAAAATAATTGCAGCTACTGTGCGACTACAACTCAGAAGCTTCTACATTCTTTACAACAGGGCCGTTAATGCAACTGCTGGCAGTACTAAAAAGTAGTCATAGAAGCATCTTAAATTTATCCTTAAAATCATTACAGAAACTTACATAAAACTTCAAAACCAAACATCCAGAATACCAATCAGTCAATAACCTTCTGTGCCCTCAGAATCCATATACTCACCCATCCATTTCAGCAAGAAGTTGATTAATGGTCTGTCTTGAATACGGGTGCATTGGAGATTCAATTCTCTTCCCACCAACAGAGTCCAATTCATCAATAAATATAACACAAGGTGCATTTGCTTTTGCTTCCCCTGACAAAAGGAAAACAGCAGAAGGGCGTTGAACCACACAAAGGAACAAACAGTGTATCACGTAATTTAACATTCTACTATTTCTATTAGTCTTGGGTTATAAAGTGTTCTATTAGACATCATCAGAAGTGTCTTGATTTTAGCTTAAAAAAAAAATGTATTTTTGAAATGGAGAGACAAAGAGAAGCAAGGTTCTTCATCTCTTCATCAGTTATTCTTATCATGCTACAAGAAATCACCAGTAAAATAGATTAAGAAATTGTTGTATTTTGTATGAACTCCCTACAACAGTTTCTTTCATAGGCTTGGGTAGAGAACATTTGCCTATTACATAAAAACAGTATGATATGTGATGGTTCTCAATACTGACTTATGTTAATAGAACCTGCTTGTTATTTAAAAGTAAAGAGCTCACACTCAAGTTCACAGGTATTAAAAACACAAAATAAAAATGCAGCCATAAACTTGAAAACTACCGGTTGGTACATGCATGTCAAGATGCAATCATTGACCCAGCCGGACACATCTGTAACAATGATATCAATGTACAAGTCAATCTTCTAAACTTGTAAAGTCAACAGAAGGAAATGCATTTTTAAGGTATTACACATATTACATTTTGCATCCCTTCCACATGAAGCAAGTCACGTTTCTTCTACAAATGCAAACTGCTTTGTACATCGTATGTATTTGACACTACCAATTATCCATTTAAGAGAGAAGCTGGATATCCCCCTCCCCAATAATATTTGCATACTTAAAACAGAAAGCCTCTTTTGTGAAAGTTATAAATCTAAACATCAATTTTGAAAGCTCATTATAATGCCCTTTATACTGAGCCTGTTGATGGGTGTGAGAAAGGAAATATCAGCTTATTGCTATGCTGTGATACCACAGAGCTCTAATTCAGATTAAAAAAAATAAAAATACAAGGGAAGTAATTAGAAGGTCAACACTATTTTTAATCTTAAATTTACAATTCAAAATTTACAACAAAGTATGTATGACTAAGTTTATAATTTCAAATATTTAGTTTATAGGACTTTACATTTCTAATTAAATTACTTTTTTTTTCTTGGACTGTTGTAACATCAGTTATAATCTTTGCTATAATTTCATCTGATGACTAGGAAGATTATCCAGTTAAATGATGCTAACAGAATTTTAATATTAACCTACATAAGTAAAGCTTTATTTATTAGCCGCGTACACTTTTACTTTCCAGTAACCAGAACCAGAACTAATCAAACCATATAAACACCACTGAACACTTAATCTCTCACATGAAAAGATTTCAAAACCACAAATATTTAACTTACTGAACAGGCTTCGGATGCGACTCGCTCCTACACCAACAAACATCTCATCAAACTCTGATCCAGATGCATAATAAAATGGAACATCAGCTTCACCAGCTACAGCCCGTGCAAGAAGCGTTTTACCGGTACCAGGTGGTCCAACTAACAGAATACCTAAAAGCCAAACAAAAAACCCAAATAACAAACCCACCACATCCACACAGTCTTATTATATGGGTAGTTTCTTTCACACATTAGAAGACATAATTTACGCTGCAAAAAGCTGTTAACATCCCATTTCAGATACTGCCAATTACTTGCAGCCTGAAGGAACTTCCTGTAACAAACCTAAACACAGTCTGATGCACATTTAAATGCAAAGACTTGTAACACTATCAAATAGAAACAGAAACCTATAGTATTCTACAAAATTACTACTGAGTTTAGCAGCTGAATCCCTAAGTGTTTTTTTCCAACTGACATTTTCCTGGTTGTTTCTGTGGAACTTTTTTTTTTTTAATTAAATCATTCCACGTAATTGTCTTTAAACAGTGTAGAGAACTAACAAGAAACAAACTTAACAGGTTGACGTATTTCAGATTCACTTGGGACTTCCGCTATGATCAATCTTAATCATAGTTTTAAATGAAAACATTTGTTTCTGAGCTGTCTAAAGCAGTTAGCAACCACTAGAGGTGCTGAAAGCCATAAGGAAAAAATAAATGCCTGTTAAGAGCTCTATTACACAAACCCCTCTGCTTTACAGGGCAAAGAACTACTGTTTATTAATTTAATAAATAAAGAAGGCATGGTAAATTTTGTCTTACTCAAAAATTTTCATTTGCATAATACACGAAAAAAAACAGTAAGAAACTAGGCTGTAAGTAAGTCACTCAGTAGAGAACAAGCTACACAGCCACGGCTACATAGGACTTTCACTTCTGCTGAGCAATGGTTCTTACCTTTTGGAAGTTTACCTCCTAATACTGTAAATTTATGTGGGTTTTTCAGAAATTCCACAACTTCTTGCAATTCCTGTTTAGCTTCTTCAACCTACACATTAAAAACATGACACGAATATAACTTAAGCATTTATAAAATACTGCATGTTTTCTGTAGGGGAGTTTTATAGTAGATTAAATCCCTAATTGCATGTTGATCAAAAATACAAACAGAAAACAAGAAAAGTGTACCACAAGATTTGTGTGGATACCAATTGTCCATGCATTTAATTCAATCCATCCTAGAACTGCTCACAAGTAAACATTAAACTTAGTACCACTGAAGGAAAAACCCAACAGTTCAAGACCAGATCTGAACAACAACATAAATACAAAATCAAAATTCAACATCAAGATATTAGTCTAATTAAAGACATTAATTCTATCTATTTGTCCAATGGGAAGGAAAAGAGGAAGTCCTCATTTTGCCACAAACAGTCAAAAAACAATTGAACAGAAAAAAATAAAGCTATCCCCTAAGCAGTGACATGCCCACTTTTTTCTGGGATTCTCCCTATCTCCTGTCCTAATATCAGAAAGAGATGGTACTACGAGAGAAACAATCAAATGGCCTTATCTTCTTGTACCAATCAACTTCTGCTTATAATAGATGAACATGCCTATTTATGGCCTACCTTTTGCTATTCTAGCCTTTAAAAATGTCATCCAAAAAGTAGAGAGTGCACCTTTTATAAGCTATTAAATGCCATAAAAATACAGAGTAGAACAAGAGTGGTTAAAGCCTTCCTTCATTGTGGAGTGGCCAACATATACAAAGCTTCAGTTCATACAAAGAAATTTCTTCAACAGCATAAGACATTCTTCAGACTCACAACAATTAGTTAAACAAGAACTTGCAGACATTTTACTTTTAATCTTACCCCTTTTACATGTTCGAAGGTGACATTTTTCAACTGGATTGGATCAACTGCTGCATCAAAGATACTTGATGTTCGAAAGCGTACTAAGAGCAAACAGCAGATGACGAACAACAAATTTACACATAAAGTCATTTCATTCCAAGACTGAATTTTGCACTTGAACTCATAACACCAAGACACCGACTTGACACCTGCCCTTTTAAAAGGGCACGTCTCCATTTACAAATGTCCAGCAAGAATAAGATTGAAAATTCCTTAAAATATTTGCAATTATTTCAGTGGTGTGCTTTTTAGTCATGTGTAGTACAGAAAGCTCTGCAATCAGAAGCATGTACACAGCCAGAGCTTCTCCCTCAGTGTTTCTGCATATACTCTGACTTTCTTGAGACCCAAGTGATAACTTAGCATCAAGTTGAATATCTGCAGTTACATTAGCTCAGCCTTTTGATCGTTCCACTACTTCCAATGGATTTCTTGAGATGACACTTTGACAATGCAATTTCCTAGTTGCCATTAACTAGGCTGTGAATGCAAATTCAAAAATCAAACAATTTTGCCTGTAGCCGATCTAGGTAACACATCATCTAAACTCAAATGCGTAATTGGTAAACAGTCTGACTTCTATGGTTCCATGTTACTGCTTCACCAAAAAAAATAAAGTAATTATACTAACACAAAACCTTTTTGTCTTCATAAACGCTTTGTCACATTGTCATCTCAAAGGCTGTAGCCAGAAGCAGTAATTAACTCTGTCATTAGTACACTGAAACGTTATCCTAAAACAATCATAATGTCAAAATATATTTCATTTATGCTAAACCTGCTGGAAGAAACAACACAAGTGCAACAGCATGGAAAAAAAAGTTAACTAACCAGCATCAGAAAAGGAACCTTTCCCAGGTAAAAATGACGAATATATAGCAAGATAAAAACAAAGAACGAAGAGAAAGAAAGAAAGCAAACGTGATCTTCTTAAGGAATCTGTAAAAGAAAACAAAAACATATTTAACCTGGGCTGAAATAAACTACTTGTTGATTGCAAAGACAAGATACATGAACTAAAACAACTTACCAAGTGTTTTTTGTAGGAATACCTGGGCTTTCAAAAAGCCTTCTGCAAAACCAGTTTTGAAAGCATCCTGGTGTGCCTCTGGGATGTTTTTTGTTTTCATTAGAGCATCTAAGTTTTCAACATCAATTCGTCGCTTTCTCAGGATAAAGCCCTGAAATATTTTCCAAAGCACTGTTAGTATACACTGAGCTTTGATACACAGTTAACTTACACCTCGCTAGCATAGCAGATAGGGAAAAAAATAAATCACAAAAGCATATAATTCAGGTGCTATAGGGTTAGTTAGATGATACAGGGCAGTAGCTCGTGAGCAAATCGGTTTTAGAGCTCTCTCAGATTCCAGTTCCAAACAGAAAACAGCCTAAGGCAGATCTGTACACAACCAGCTTTGTTCACTGGATTTAGTGGGAGTTATTAGCTTAAGCTTTTTGCTTTATTTCCAATTGCGAAGTATCTTGGTAAGTTTAGTTTTGATGGAGCTTAAACAAATATATCTTGTGTGCCCTATCAAATTTACGAGCAGCACTGCATGGAGCTAGCTCTGGTTTATCTTCATCCACATCATACCTAGTCCACAGATGAAACAATCCACATATGCCAAAAAGAAGGGAAGACATCAAAGATAATTTACACACACAATATGATCAGAGGCCTTAATTAGCCTGACTTCCATACCACCAATTAGAAGCAAAGAGTACCTAGGTGAACTTGGTTTCATTATCTGCTGCCTTGAAAACATACATTCTGGTATGTTAAACTAGCTGTACTTCTGTTCAAAGAAATAATTCATTTATCTCAAAGCTATTTTTAACAAAGCCACAGAAACAGAATATAAGAAGTTCTATTTCTAGAGTTTAAAACCATATTTATACTCTGAAACTATTCACCTAAATATTCAAATAATCTTTGTACTGGTGATATAGGAAGCAAATATGTGTATTAATAAGAAAAAAACATAGGTTGCCATTAGCTCAAGTTTTAGAATTAAGAAATTCTTTTATACTAATGTAAGAAAATACCCTAGTAAATTATGAAGGTTCATTCAAGAGAAAGAGGTGGTCTGAATAAGTCCAAAACAACTTCATAATGTTACTTGTATTTACCTTCAGAAGTGAAGAAAGTGAACTTTTTGTTTCTGTGAATTGTTCAGATGTTGACTGCAGGCGTCTTGCTCTTGATCTCAAAGTCTTAAAGTTCCGTGATGGTACATAAACTTTAAGTAGTAAGAATAAATTAAAGTTAAAAACTACTCATTACTACCACCATTAAAAAAAAAGTCTAAGAAATGTCAGAAACTCTTATATGAAAGAATATAGAATACAATCTTCCCAACATATCCACTGTACTGTAAATGGATAGTCAGGTAATCACAAGCCATATTTGTAAGCTGAACTTGCACACAAACAGCTTACAGTTTCACATAAAATTTTATGTTAAAAGAATCAGGAGCTCAAGTTGTGAACTAGAGATTGGCCAACTCGGGGAACAGCAGACATGCAGCTGAACTAAATCCAGGCAGGCTGACAAACATGGAGCATTCAGAAGCAAATCCAGAAGGATGAGAATAAAGCCTTATCTACAAGCTCAGCTGATAAGGCGCCCTGAGCTGATCTGGAAGGGCTTAAGTGTGCTGTTACCTTAGAAACTGCCAAAGGAAAGGAAACCATTTAATCACAGTGATCTTATAGCACTATATGTCACCTCCTATCACATCAGAAACCTTGTGATGGAGACTTTACCACATAAATCACAAAAGCCAAGAATACTTACCTTCTTTCACCGCATTTTAAAATAAACACGAATGCCAGTCAATTATATAGTTTTCACTAAGATTTTTGTTATACTAGAACAGCACCAGATAAAAAGAACTTCTGCAGCTGATCTTTGACCCCTGCTCAAAAAAGGTCTAACCTCAACATTTCATCAGGCAGCTCTGGAGTACTTTAAATCAACCACCAAAGCCCTCAGAAAGCTTAACTGGATGAGTACTGGATTCAACATATTTACTGATTCAAAAATAGTCAGTTCATCTATGATCTTTAAGAATATGATCCACAAATACTGACATCTTGAAACAAGATTCTATGGCAACACAATGTTTACTAACTTAATTCTGGAAACATACTACTCAAATGCAAAAATAACTTCATGACCTAAAGTGTTAATATCACAAAGTTCCTCCTGGAGCTTACTATTATTTCCTGAGTGATGCTTTTACAGCAAATGTAAAAACACTTTCCCAGAGTAGAAAAATACTACAGAGGTTAAAAATAATGTAGTTTATTGCTTTATACCTGGCCAACACTGAACACCTGAACAGAAATTCTGGAGGGGATTGGGATGTTGTCTGTACAAACAAGATGAGCGTAAAACACTGAAAACATCCACGAAACCTGTAAAAAGATACAGCAAAGTGTAAATACACCCTATTTTAAATGGCAACTCAATATTTTTTCTTGCACAGTTTGGGTTTTTTTTCCTTTCTTAAATATTACAGTCCTTTAAGCATCTTTAATTAGACAAATTACCAGAACATCTATCAAAGCTTTGAAGCATTTGCGACTATTCTGTTCACTTTCAGGCAATTCTCTGGGTTATTTCTTTTTATATCTCATATCACAATGTAATTTAATACTTTTTTCTCTAATAGCAGCCCTAGCCTATTATTCTTCACACTCTTTCTCCCTATTGCTATACTATATAGGCAGTATCTCAAATGTCACATTTATGCTTCTTTTTTTCCACATTCTTCAGCATGTATTAGCATTCTAAAATGGCTTTACTTCCTGAATTTTAGACTAACTCGAACAAAAAGTCTTTAACTGTAAGGAACCATTCTTGGTTTATTTCAGACACAAAATACTCTACATGGACTGTTAACAGTTTGTCACCCTGAATTCCTTTCTAATTTATATCTTTGCATAACATTGCCTCAAGCAAAAAGGGAACAAGAGCGTGAACTGGAGATGTTTGTGACCGTGTTACATTAGTTTAGATTAGCAAAATCTAATGCCTTGGTGAAACAAACTGGTGGAAAAATTCACAGCTCAGGTTCATCATTAAGAGAAATGCACTTGTACCCCCAGCTAGTTCAAACAAGTTTAACAGCAGACAATTTCAAATCTGAAGAAACAGTTCCAAAATCTGAACTGAATTTTTCTAAAATTCCCAAGTTTCAAAAACACCATGCTAGAGACAATCTATATACAATTAAAAAATACATTAATATTCTTTTAATAAATATGCTTTTGAACTAAGAATTATCTACAGCACAAGAGATTAAACTAAATCATAACTGTATTCACCTCAATAATTTAACTCTCACCAATTCTCACAAGCATTCCACTCAAACGTACCATGCTTATTTTCAAAGAAGGACTGAGCAGAGACGTACGACGTGTGCCACCGTGAAGAGGCTTTGTTTTCTGCACAGTAGCCAGGAAGTAACCTGTTCACCAACTCTCTGAACTGGTTAGGTTTCAAATCAGACAATCCCAGGTCTCTTAAATTTTTAACTAAGGACTGAAAAAGAGAAATAAAAGTTCAAAATTCACATAAGACTACCTTAGGGAAAAAAACTCCCAGTAGCACCAGAAGCAAACAGATTCACACACAGACAAAGAAAAAAAACAAAGAAACAACAATGGAATCACAACACAGCAATGAATAGTACAATCCATGCTGACTTCCTAAGTTCTGTAGTTAGTGAGAGACTCAGTGGTTTTCCTCCAAAAATTTTCTTAGTTATCAAACTTGAAGGCAATGAGTTGAAAGAGAAGTGGCAAGATCTGATACAACTTTGCACTTTCTGTGTTTTAATTTTCAGTGTCAAGTACAAGGAACACCTAATAATAATAAAAGACATTTTAATAGAAAAATAAAAAAAACATGCAAATATGCTATTAAATCTCTCAAAAACCTTCAATGTATCTTAAGTTACAGTCCATTTTCTCACAAGCAATAACAAAATATCTTGTTAGAATTCAGAGTGAAAAGACAACATGGGGTTTATTAAAAGTTATTGTTACTTTGGAGAAAAAATCTTAAGTTTAAAGTGAAAAACAAATCCCCTTGTCATTTGCAAATTACTGAGAAAAGTATCAGCTTTGCTTCTTGACGAAATATTGCAATTTTTGTAGAATCCTTACTGACGAAACACCGACTGACTGCAGCTCTGTCAAAAAGTTACATTCTACACGGTAACATTCTCTTTTGGTTTTGGTCACATTACATTATTTTATAAACCAGTCGAGTACTACATTCACTTAAACTGGTATTATTCAAATTTAATGAAGTTCAAAGCAAAACATCACTTTTTCTAAAGCTTTTTAGTACCTCAGTCTTCTGAAGATCGTACTCAGGGGAGGTGTCCCTCTGGACAGGCTGTATGGATGCTTTGTTGGCAGCAGTAGTGGAGCTTTTTGGTGAATGAAAGGCATTGATAAGGTGACTCAAAGGAACAGTAGCCTGGGGAAAAAAAAAAATCAGATAATGATTTAACCTTGTTTAAACTATTTAAACATATTTCTATTCCAAATCCTGACTTATAATTGTGTATCTTGTACACTGCCTTTCAACTGAGGACTTCAGCTTCAACACCACAGCGCTACCTGATATCTCTACTTAAAGAGGAAAAAAATAGAAAGTTTAAGTGCACATGACAGATTAGAAGCTCACAAAGTTAGGAAGAGGAAAGAAAAAACAAAATGGGCTGTATTTCCTGGTTTCCAAACATAAGCTTAGTTTAAAGAAAACCACTAGATTTGCAAATACACAAGTAGATACATTTCATCAGCACTTAGAATGTACAAAGACTGCCCTCAACGTGTAGTTACAAAAAAAAAAAAAAAAAAAAAAGAACAAGAGACCCTATCTAGCTGGTTCCCCTTGAAACAACTTGAACAGAAAGCTCATCGGCTGCTTTTGAATAACTTTAAATCATGAGGCTTAACCAACATTTTACTAATTCAGAAAACCCTTTTCTTAAGTACTATTGATTCCTGTAATGTTTTCCAAACAGCACCTATTTTCATCTATAAATACTTCCATAACTTGAAATATCTGTACTTTTCCTGCATTATATGAGTTACTCCCAAAAGTTGCCTTTATGTTTTCTTCCTTGGGAGTCCACTTTAGCAATACACCTAATATACACATAGTCAGTCAAATCTGTAGTTCAGTAGCTCTCAGCTGACTCCACCTCATGAATCAGTACAGAAGCCCAGGTGCACCACTTATCAGGGCTCCTCCTCTAGCACATGACCACATCTCTTGTGAATATACAGTACAAATAATTCCAACACTTCCAAAGTCTTAGTACACATCACTAAAATGAGCTGAGGTGCAACATGGCTGATGGAATGATACCTGACTGAAGCTTAATCAGGTATGTCCGTGAATGTCCTTCTGCAAGAACTTCCACCTCTGTGTTGACTAGAAGACAATGCTGCGAGACATGAACATTGCCTCATAATTAATTGTCCAAAGTTATAATTAAACTCTGGGAGTTTATGGTAAAATCATAAAGCATCCAGAGGTCAGAGCTAACATCCCAACCGCTGACCTTCTTCCTGCATTTTCCACTATGGTGAAATTACACACTCCTAGAAACATACAAATTCTTCCACTTCACTACACTAACAAAGCCTATTAACACATTCCCCACATCTGGAAAGAACAATCAAATCCCACTGTGGAATAAAACCATCACATATAAATCTCCTTAACACAAAACATAAAAGTAAAACCATTGGTTCAGATCAAAGCCCACAAAACCCACCAGCCCCATCAGACTCACAGTCTAATACCAGACGCCTTCCCGACTGCATCCAGACTGTTCTATATAATAAATTATCGACGGGGTTTTTCTCCACTAACGCTTCTGTGTCGTTTCCTTTCGGTTTTCACAACAACCCGTGACAATTACCAGCACCGTTTAACTTTTACTGTAGTAACACGCACCACCAGGCTTCCCTTCTAATACAGCCACTAAAAAGCGCCATCTCCAGTTGTTTCATCATTTCAGAAGGCTTTTACTCTTCCCAAGCCTTTACTGTACCTCCCTCTCTCTCTCCTTCATTTACTTTTTCCCAGGTGCGGATCCCAGCCCCCCACTCGCTCCTCTCCCCGCTGCTCCCCCCGCCGCAGGTGCCCCGGAACGCGGCTCCTCCAGCCGAGCCCCGCAGCCCCCGGGCCTTCCGAGCGCCGCCGCCCGGACACGCAACGAGCCGCCGCCCGACCGAGCGCGGGCCCCGCACCGGGCCGGGGCCGCCCCGCCAGCCCTCACCTGCGGCTGCACGGTCGAGAAGGAGAACATCGTCCCGGCGGAGACGGCGGCCACCGGCAACTCTCCCGCCGCGCAGCCGAGCCGCGGGAGCCGCCGCCGGGAGCAGGAGCGGCCCCGCTGCGGGAAATGTCCGCCCGCGGCCGCGCTGACCAGGCCCGCCCGCCCCGGAAGCGGCGCAGCCGGAACAGCTTCCGGGCCGCTGCTGGAAACACGTCCCTCACGGGCCCCGCGCACCGTGCCGTCCTCCGGCACCCGAAACGTTCTGTAGGGGATCAACAGTGTGCCGGGCGCGTAGAAAAGTTTTACACATTAAAATATGTATTGTTACCGAACAAGTTGTGTTTCTTTGAAAAGGGAGCCTGTGCAGCGGTGGGGCGAAATATTAGGGCTGAATCAACCATAAGGGAGATTTAACCCGCGAAACGGATAGCGGCTAACAAGCAAGCTGTATGTCCATGTGTTAGAAGAAAGTTAGAGCTTGACGTGCTTTGATGCGCTCAGACCTGGGGAAGGAAATTAGCGTGGCTTGGGAAGAGGGATGTACCACTGATAATGAACATGAAAGAACGCGGAAGTTACGGGCAACCAGGGCATCTGGCAGGACTCCTAAGATAAGGAAGAAACTAATAAAACTAAATCAGTAATTGTGCTGAAATTGCAAGTAGGTAAAAGGTAATTCTGGCAGGGGCATCCCTGACCACTGACCCACAGATCACTGACCCAAGTAACTGCCCCCCCCAGACTCAAAAGAAAGAGAAACTGATCATGGGGACTAATGAGCATGAGAAGTGAGAGAATCATTAATCAATAGAAGATAAAATACTAATTAATAAGAGAACTATGTAACTTGTAACCGATGAACACTAATTCCTTTTTTTGCTAAAATGTATAAATAGTAAAAAGTTTTGATAACTGATATACATCTTTTGTGGAGCTATCCCCATGTATCTTTAGCACCGATTAATGTTGACTTTCTAACCTAACAAACTAGTTAAGAGTTTATTTCTCATTTTTTTTGGTGACAGCATCAGTAACCCCAATACTGTTACTTGCATTCAGTTAACATGGATGTACATGAGGCAGAATTTGGTCTTTGATATTTATCCTTTCTCTATGCCTTGTGCATTTTTTTCCATGTTCTGTCTAATTATTTTGGGGGTTTATAACCATTTCCTTTCTTTCACCTGACCACTGTTCCTCACTGAAAGTGCTATCCCACACCAGCTTACACTGATCTGCATGAGCACAGCCAAAGTGCTGCTTCCCCTGCCTTCCTGTACATCTCTGTTTTCCACTACCACTCTCCTTATCCCAATCACGTGGCTCAGCTCAATGATTTGGCAGAAACCTCACCTAGCAACAGCAAAAAAAACCTAAGAGTTGATGAATATTTACCTGTATCCACCCCATGAAGCAGTTTGCCACATAGCTGTGCAATGACTTGTGGTGCCTTGAGGGAAAGGAGAGAAGGCGTAGGCCCTCTTTCCAAGGAGCTCAGGCTGTACTGGAATATGCGCTGCCTGATGCAGTTTCACAGCTGGCATAACCTGCTATTGGCACAGGATAGCAGCACAAGGAACAATCCCTCCTGCTCTCAGCTGGGCTTCTCTGCTGGCATCAGGGGAGGCGAGATCCAACTAAACTAATGTTAAATGACAAACACAGACAATGATAGATTGTATTTAGTACCATTACAGAAAGCTAATTGAAAACATTTTCCACATTTGCTCATTAAATTGCATGTATTACTGCAATCTGTGGGACAACAGCTCTCCTTCAAAAGTACATGGCCTCCCTGTGCAGTATCACATTATAAGTGATGTGTCAGAGCAAAACAAGGGCCTGATAACTAATCTACTGTGTTAATAAAGACCCCCAGTTCTACACTGACCTCTGCAGCAACAGCCCTTTGGTGCTGCACAGACTGCAACAGAACAATTAAGATCGGTGTGAATGAAACATGAACAGCAATGTATATGTGAAAGCAATATAAAGGCAGTAAGGCAAGGGTTAAAAAAGTGACCAAGAACACAACTGAGTGCAGTAAAACCAGAAAACACCTAGGGATGTGCTGTGTAAACAGAACAGGCAGCCTGTCCTCTGATAAAATAAAGCGCTATCACAGATGGTTCATCAGAAGGCCTGTGCTCTAGGAACAGGGGGATGGCAGCAAGGTCAGAGCACACTGTAAATGCCATCCCTACCCCTGCTGTCACAACAGGGAGGCAGAATGTAGCCATGGAGATATCCAAAATAAGGACACAAATAAAACATGGAGCAACCTTGCCCAAGATAAATAGCAGCTGAAGTAATCAGGAACTACAGGGAAGCAACAGAACACGTTAATCTAACTCCTGATCACAAAAGACCTGCCCAGAGAGCAGTTTGCCACCACCAACAGAGAACACCAGGAGAGAGTAAGGACAGGATGGGTAAAGTTCTCTGACACACAAGCCCTCCTGGTTGTGCCATTTGGACATAGCTCTTGGAGCTATCAAGTATGCAAGTGTGAGAAAATCATAGAATCGTAGAACATCCTGAATTGGAAGGGACCCACCAGGATCTCTGCTGGGGCCTGCTGGCCCTGCGCAGGACACCCCAAGAATCACACCATGTGGCTGAGTGTTGTCCAAATGCTTCTTGAACTCAGATGTGAGTGAAGCACACGAGAAAATGAGTATATGGGAGCAAACTCAGTAGTTTTTTTCTAAATAAATATTATCTTCCAGTTCGTCTCACACCAAGTCCTGTTGAATTGCTACACCTTCAAGCTTCCCATGGAGAGCAGGCAGTCTACCTGCTCATGGCAAGTAACAACCTGCTGCCAAGCTGGAAACCGAGATGACGAACCGCGTAGTTATCAGCGAGATGACAGCTCTGCTCGTCGGTCCCCGTTCTGCAGCCGCGGCGGCTGTGGCGCGGCTGTGGCGCGGCTGTGGCGCTGCTGTCAATCTCCGCGCACAACAGCGCGCGGTCTCGCGAGAGCGCCCGTGGGCCCGTTGGTGACGCCGCGGGCGGGGCGGGGCGGGCGCCGCTTTGAATCGCGGCGGGGCCGGGCTGGGGCGCGCGATGGGGACGGAGCGGTCAGAGGAGCTGGGGGGCGACGCCACCACCACTACAGCTCCTGGCCCGCGGCGCGTCGAGGTCCCCCGGCCCCCCTCCATTGAGGAGTTCACCATCGTGAAGCCCATTAGCCGCGGCGCCTTCGGGAAGGTGTACCTGGGCCGTAAGGCGGGCCGGCTCTATGCCGTGAAGGTGAGGGGGTCGCCGGGGGATGCGGCATCGCCGGCTCCGCTCACGAGTAACCCCGTGTGGGAAGGGGGCGCCCCGGCGGGCTAGGGAGGCGCCGAGCCCCCAGCACGAGCCCCCTGGCTCTCGGGGGGAGCAGACGCCATGGGAGCCCCCCCGGCTCTCGGGGGGAGCCGGGCTCCGGCTCTCGGGGAGCTGCTCTCGGGCACTGCCCGGTGCTCGGGTTCGCGCCGTCCGCAGGGCTTTGCTCAGCCCTCATCGCAGCTCCGAGGCTTCGGTCAGAGGGGCTGTGGTAATGATGGCTGCTTGTAGAGGCACCTTAACAGTCGAGGGAACTGCGCGAAAAGCCTCGCCAAGCTCTTTGCTTCTCCCTTGTGAACGGGCGACGTAACTGAGCACCCTCAGCTGCCTCGGCTGCCCGGGGCTGAGAGCACCGCCTCTGAGGTGTGTGACGAGAGCAAATCGTTAAAAAAACTGTTGCCTAGTACGCATTAAACAAACCAACACTCTGCTGTGTTCTCTACGTTGATACACAGAGGGCTAAAATCTAAGTTTGTCAGCAGTAAAAACTTTACGGATGATTTGTGCGAGCCTGACTTTATGAGTAAAAGGATTATGACAAGCTGCGTAGTTCACAAAGAAGAGGAAATGTAAAGCTAGTCATGCAAAATAGCTGTTGCTCTTCAGAACTACGTCTCTGTTTACACTGTTTTAAGCATTTTGATATCAATGCATTTGTGTAAATTCTTTATCATTACTGCAGTGAGGTCTATGACTAGTTCACAACTACACCATTTAACGTGTTCTAAATGTTTATTAAGGCCAACAGTTATTAGAAGTGTGATTCTATGCATTCTGTGAATGTCTTGGAATTTTTTTGGTATCATCTTTGATAATAGTGATGATAGCTGTGGAAAGTAATTTTCTGTGGTTTAGGTGCTGCATATAGAGTGGTTCAATTGGGTTACTTTAGTATTGTACTGTAGTTTATTGAAAGTATTATGACCTAACAGCTGTTGCAGAGATCCTTTACCCCTGCTGCAGAGAGACTTATGGGTTATTCAAAGTAATGAATTTAATATATGCTAAATATTTTTACAGCTAAGATCAACACTTACATAGAAAGTATCAAATTTGAGCAGACTCAACTTTTTACAGTTTTGTTACATAGAGAATGGATAAATTAAACTTGCTTTATTATCACTATATATATCTGCAAAAAAGATGGTGTGGGTGGGTAAATTTCTAATGCATATGCCATGCTTGCCTAAATACTTGTCAGCTGTGCTATTGTGCATCTTTTGTTCAGGGTTAATATTGACTTAACTGATCATAGAGTGGAGTGATTCAAAGCAGGAATTGGAGCCGGAATCACAATTAAGCTTATTTTGTTGTGATGAGTTGCATACCTTTGAGGCTTCTTCCTGAAGAAACAAATATTTTTTTATGTGACTTAGGTTTTTTTTAATTTAAAATTTACAATTTTCTTGCTTTCTCTGCGAAGTTAAGAATTAAAGGCTGGAATAGCTGCAGTCTTGCTCTTGAGTATACCAAGTTGGGATGGCTTACTGCTGCATTCTGTTTTCAATCTCTGTTCTTATATCTCAGCTTCTGAAGAAAGACTTGGTCAGCAAGTGCCTATCTAAGTGTTGAACAGTTATTCGTCGTTCTGAGGAGGGCTCTGCCGAGGGACCTGGACAGATTGGAGAGTTGGACTGATTCCAGTGGGATGAGGTTCAACAAGGCCAAGTGCCAGGTCCTGCACTTTGGCCATAACAACCCCCTGCAGTGCTACAAGCTGGGCACAGAGTGGCTGGAGAGCAGCCAGGCAGAAAGGGACCTGGGAGTTTGGATTGACAGGAAGCTGAACATGAGCCAGCAGTGTGCCCAGGTGGCCAAGAAAGCCAATGTTATCCTGGCCTGGATCAGGGACAGTGTGGCCAGCAGGAACAGGGAAGTGATTCTGCCCCTTTACTCAGCATTGGTGAGGCCACACCTGGAGTGCTGTGTCCAGTTCTGGGCCCCTCAGGAAGGATATTGAGGTGCTGGAGCAGGTCCAGAGAAGAGGAACCAGGCTGGTGAAGGGACTTGAACTCAAGCCCTGTGAGGAGAGGCTGAGGGAGCTGGGGTTGTTTAGGCTGGAGAAGAGGAGCCTTAGGGGAGACCTCATCGCTCTCTACAACTCCCTGAAAGGAGGTTGTAGCCAGGTGGGAGTTGGTCTCTTCTCCCAGGCAACTATCTAACTAAGACAAGAGGGCGTGGCTTTAAGCTCTGCCACGGGAGGTTTAGAAGAAATATTAGGAAGAAATTCTTTACAGAGAGGGCAATCAGGCATTGGAATGGGCTGCCCAGGGAAGTGGTGGATTCTCCATCACTGGAGGTTTTTAAGATGAGGCTGGACATGGCACTTAGTGCCATAGTCTGGTAACCACGGTGGTGTTGGATCAAGGGTTGGACTTGATCTCAGAGATCCTTTCCAACCCATCTGATTCTGTGATTCTGTGAGTTGTGTACTGTGGATAAGAGGGTTAATTCAGTGCAGCTTAATTTCATATGCGACCTAAACACTTATTTTCCAGTGTGTGCAATTGCAGTAAATCTTGGTAGTGTGATTTTCATTCAGGACTGAATTAGGATAACAGTGGAAATGATTGTCTAATAACCTGTTGTTTAAAATTCTCTCTGTATAAGAAGTTAACAGGTCTGTTTCATATATATGCAAGTTTTAAGTACATAGATAAATCAATTGACAGAAGAACTGCTGCAGGTTGAGCAAATAAAAGAATGTTTGTCTACTTGATTTTTTTTTTTTTTTGGTTTTTCAGGTGATGAAAAAAGCAGACATGATCAACAAAAACATGGTTCACCAGGTCCAGGCAGAGAGGGATGCATTGGCTCTCAGTAAAAGTCCTTTCATTGTGCACTTATACTACTCACTTCAGTCAGCTAATAACATCTATTTAGTGAGTAAAAAAATTTCTGTTGTCTTGAAAATAGTGTGACCTGTAGTGGTACATAGAAATATATTTTTATGGTAGCGATTGGGTATTTCTTAGTCACATTTACTTTCTTCTTTCTCAGAATGGTTCAATAAGTAAAATATTTCTCTTCACCCACGTTCCCCTTTTTTACAGGAGAAGCTTTTCTAATAGCTAATATGTCTTCAAAATTTGTAGAAATCTTAGGGAAAATGAGAAACCATTCTGTTCAAGCAGAATCCAAATGACTGAAAGACACTCTGTGGCTCACCTAAAGGAAATCTGTTTTACTTTGTTACCCATGCTCAAAATTCATTATGGTAGTTGTCCTACATGACAAGAGGATGACTGAGTGGCAAAACCAAGTGCTAGTCTACATAGAGCACTGTGGAGCACAGTGGAGCACAGCAGGACTTGTATATGAGTTTATATACTGCCTCATAAGGTCCTATGGATTCAGGCTGTCTGCAAAGGGTCTGGCATAATTTGTCTCGATTGTTGTAAGCACACACAGCCAACAGTTTGAAATTCTGAGGGGAGGTTGCTATGCCCTCCTCCTACAATGCATTTGGATTGTAAACAAAGGCTTCTTCTTCTGGAATCTCTGAACTGCTGCATGCAGTAGAGGACTTCAGGGTGAAGGACTTGTGAAGGAGATGCTAGTCATGTCTGTGAGTGTGTGTGTACATATATATATATGGTAGAGTATTGTATATTGGAATCTAAGTACTGCTGAGACTTCCTGACCAAAATCCCATAAATGCATTCTTATCTTCAGATAGTGAGTTTCTGAAGCCCTGCTGTCTTTTATCTTGAATATGACCTGGGCCATAATAATGGTCCATGTTTGCATAATGGATTTTGGATGTGTGTGGGTTTTTTAGACACTCTCTTAAACGCACAGTAGCTCTCACTATACATTTCTGGCGATTTGTACTTATTTTGCAAAGCTCAGGTCTGAATTTAGTATTGTATATAAATACTTGCAAAATCAAGTATTGAGACACTTTGATTTATATAGAACAGGTCTTTGGCTTCAGGCCTTGAGTGCTTTTCATTTCATTTCCTCTAATATAGAACTCTTTCTGTAGTCAACTCTCAAATAACTACTGTGGTCAGCTTTTAAATTAACTTCTGAGAGTAGCCTAGGCAAATAAAATAAGCAAATGATTTATTAAAAGAAAATGTTTCATGTTCTCTGTCATTTGAAGCCTTGATTGTTTCATCCAAGTGAAAAGTATTGTGTGGGAAATGAAGTTTGCACAAGCCAGCTTCTATCAACTTCTGCTTCTTGAAATAATAT
Organism: Oxyruncus cristatus; assembly: GCA_013399855.1. Taxonomy (NCBI): domain Eukaryota; kingdom Metazoa; phylum Chordata; class Aves; order Passeriformes; family Cotingidae; genus Oxyruncus; species Oxyruncus cristatus. The sequence continues at coordinate 1,661,311 of VXAY01007414.1, read as the reverse complement.
TTTTCTGTGGGTGAAAGCTATTTTGTATTTTTATACTTGCAAATTTGAAATGGGTTTTAAATTTTAAATTTAAAATGATTGAATGGCAGGTGATGGAGTACCTTATTGGTGGAGATGTCAAATCTCTTCTCCATATTTACGGATATTTTGATGAAAAAATGGCTGTTAAGTATATTTCTGAAGCAGCATTGGCCCTTGACTATCTTCATAGGCATGGGATAATCCACAGGTAAAACTTATTTTTTTTTTCCCTTACAAAAGTATTTGGTAGTTTGTGGTTTTAATTTCTTCACTCTATCACATAACCAATCACCATTTTATTGTAACAGCTACCACAGCTGCTTCATTCGCTAGAGCTTCTGGAAGCTCTTTTTGCATGTGTGCGCTGCAGCAATGTCATGAAACAACACCAAAAATAAAATCTGTCCGTGTGTGCTGAGCAGACAAATACTCACTGCTCTCCCCTGCCTACTTTCCCAGTCCAGAGGTGTATTAGTTCAGGAAGAACATTTGTGAAACTCGCTGAAACACAAATGTGCAGCTCTTGGTGACATGCATAGAGGTTTTACAATGCCTGAGATGTTCATAGCGTGTTTAGTATTAGATATGTTTAGTTGTTTTGGTGTATTCCTCTAATTGGAATCTTCTGCTGGGTGAAAGATGTTATTGAGAAACAGCTATAACTGATATTTTGTATTGAGGGTTTCTGGCCACTTGACTTTCTTAATGTTGCTCAGTGATCTTTTTGCTAACTTCAACTATATTCGTGTTTTCAGGGATCTGAAGCCAGACAACATGCTCATTTCTAATCAGGGCCACATAAAGTTGACAGACTTCGGGCTTTCCAGAGTTACTCTGAACAGAGGTAAGAGTTGTCTGTATACTTTTGGTTGTATAAGAATGTTTTTTTTGGTCACATTTCTGTATGTTTGGATGTTTTGCATCCTTGTAGAGGGCAGCTTTCAATAATAAGTGCAAATTTTGCACAAATACTTCTAGTAGGCAAGTACCAATAAACTACATACTAGTAAAGGGTCTGCTCTATACATTGCGCTTCAGAAGGTAAAATATTTATTCTTTGGCACAAGGTTGTATGAAATATGATGTAGAGCCATTTCTCTTAAGGTGTCTGCATTTCAAAGTCTTCTGAGGTCCACAAAGAGAAATCAGTGGGTAAAGGAATAACTGTCTTTTTCTTGGTGTTTCTTTGACTATTTCTGTCCTTCAGTTCATGTTTCTCAGTCCTTGTATATATTAATTTCCAATAAATTAGCTGAGACATTGCAGACATTAATGTGAGGGACAGGGAGAGGTGTTAAGTCCATAACAGAAGATTAAATCAGTGCTTTGACATTCTCTTTTCAAGTAGCAGTAAATATAGGTGAATAGTCAAATGACTGCCTGGCACAGGTAATAGGCTTCAGGTCTTAAGGTGAATAGCTGGTTTCTGAACTAGTTTGTAACTCCAACCCCTTAACCAGATTGTCCAAACTTATGCTGCACAGCACCAGCTCAGTTTTGTTTGAGACAGCTGCTGGTGGGTACATCCTTTTAAAATAGTTCAAGGAATGCAGAAATTTGGAGTTGCCCGTGGTGTTTCTGATTCATTGTTTTAAGAATATGAAAGAAAATCCTAAGTATACTTTATTTTCTATAATGTACTGCTTTAAGTGATGTTCTGATGGCAGAGATTATTTTATCTATTTGAACACGATATGGAAGCCATAAGCCTACTTACTGCTAGTGAGCAAAAAAAAAAAAAAATCTAAAGTTGAAGTTTCACCTATGAGAAATTCTTCTGTAGCTTTTTTGAGATGTCTTTTGGAGAGATGGCAGGCTTTGAATCAAATTTGCTGTCTTAATCTGTGGGCCATAGGCTGGAACTGCTGCCTAAAAACCAAAGCTGGTATCAAATTAGAAAATGTAACACTTCCAGCATAGTCCATTGAAAAAGAATTTGGACTTTTACAATTTCTCTGTGTATAAACTATAACCTTATGATGGATGTACAGGAAGAAACAGCTTGTGTTGAGTAAGACAACTTCACTTGGGTTTGGTGGCTTTTTTATATTTGTTGTGCGCATGACTTTTTTTTTTCCTCTTGGTAAAACTTAAGTAAATGTCTGCAACTTTGCCATTTTTTTAATGGCAAAATGAAACTGACCTGTTTGGGTTTATTTTTGTCTGTTTGTAGAGATAAATATGATAGATATCCTTACTACACCATCAATGGCAAAGCCAAAACAAGACTACTCGCGTACTCCAGGACAGTTGTTGTCTCTTATCAGTTCTCTGGGCTTTGTAAGTAACTTTTACTGTCTTTGAAGTACTTGATTCTTTTACTTTACTTACTATCTTAAATTTAATAATCAGCATGGTAAGGCTATTTTTGCATCTCTTCTGCCAGTGGTAGAACGACTTATTATACGTTTCCAGTACTTTAAAGTTCTGAAGTGATTACTTTGAATTGCTGACTATCAGTTGTGCTTCAAGATCTGATAAATGGGCATGGTCAAGCTCCAGTGCAAACTTAATAATCAATGTGTGAAGTTACATTCTCAATCCTGGATTGAGTGTTTGTTCAGACTCCGTTTATTTTTAACTATGCTTCCCCCTGCTTGTTAGTGTTCTCCTGTTGGAATGAAAATGCCAGCACACAATTCGAGTCAATCATCTGACAGTTTGCGTGGAGTGGTTTCTCCCTTACCTATGGTCCAAAAGGAAAATACCCCTCTTTCAACTAAATTATTCAAAACACGTGAGTATACCAAGCCTTGTGCTGAGGGTTGTGGTCTTTTAATTTTATGCAAGTGGTTTGGACCCACTTCATAAAAGGCGTACTACTATTGGCATCTTGCTGTCTACCATTCCTCCAGTGCTTTTCATCTAACATGTTTCACCTACACTACTTATGACCATCTTCTGATGGTTTTTGTGGTTTTTTTCAAATCACAACCACTGAATTCAAAACCACCACAAAAAGTGCCAGTTCTTGACATACTATCATTGAAAACGATGTAATATAGCAAGGAGTGCTTTCCTTTAAATTGTCTTATCTTGCTGCTTTCTTATTTCTAACCTGAAACGAAAAAGAAGGCGGCTATGCTGGTAATATTAATAATGCTTTTACGACCTTGGCAAGTCCCTAATTAAAAAAAAGATGTAAATTGATTATGTGGGAAAGATGACAACAGAAATTGTGTTGTTGTTGAAAGCTTTCCAAACTTCCTTGAACGTGCAAGTTTGACATAGTGTGAAGCTGGTCACTTTGTATCAATTTTTATCAATATTTGATTTTTTTTTTCCTTCAAGATCTTGATAATTCTCAATTAACGCCTGTGATGCCAGCAAGAAGTTTGACTCCTACTCTACTTCAGTCAAGAAAGAGGTTTGGTACTTTCAGTGTTAGTAGTGAGTCACACACACACCAGTCCAGTGTGGAATCAGAATGCTGCAGCAGCCCCAGGTGGGAGAAAGATGTAGAGGTCAGGACTGTTTCATCTTCCCACTAAAAATTAAAATTAAATTGTACTTGTGTATGCAGTGTTGCAAATCTCCTCTACTTACTTACATTTATTTCGAGTGTAGAGAAAGGAGCAGGGGTTGTAATTCTTGATGAGCAGGATTTTGGATCGAATTGATACAATTTTTGCTTCCAACAAATATTAGTCCTGTGTAACATAACAGTAAAAGCAAATGTTAGAGCCTGCAGCAAAGCAGTGAAAGGGAGGGCTTCTACTGGCCATCACTGGTTTGTGCCCTGCACAGGTGGGTGATGCTGGGAGCACTGGCTTATTTGGAAGTTGATCTTATCCCTAGAGCTTTATTTACTCAGCATGCAGACGAAATAATTTCTTTAAAACACAGAACTTGGGAAAATAATAAAGATAATACGCTTCAAACTTCTACTAGCTGTTAAAATTAAATAGTTTAAGGTTTTTTATTACTGAAGAGTTTTGTATCAACTAACGTAACACCAATAATTGTAGCTGATACAAAATACTTTCTCCTATTTTAAACTTTTAATGAAATTCTGTACAAATACAGACGTAAAAGAAAATGCTGCTTTGCTATGTAGTCTTTTGCCATAATTTTTATTTAGATCATGCAGAAAAACTTAGATTTAAAACAATTTATAATTCTTTATCTGTCTGTTTCTCAAGGCCTTGGTTTTATTATTGTGTTATCAAAATATTAGTAATATCAGATTTTTCTTTGGTCATCTCTGAAGTGTAATATGCCACAGGGCAGTATGATGGAGTTCTTTGCTTTGGACATTCTTAGCAACTGAAAACTTCTGTAGCTTAACTTCTTAACATAAAATCACAAATACAGCTTCAGGTGCTGTATTTTTTTCACCCTTAGGCATTTAAAAATACTGCATTTTCTACTATATTCTAGCAAGCTATTTTGTGTTCTTAAGAAAAGTCCAATTATCAAGTTATCCTTAATTTGGTTTTGACTGTATTTTTAAATATTATGTCGTGTTTGTCACTAGTAGTGGTTAGAATAAGTAATGCTTGCAAATCTGCATTTCATTATGGAAGTGAAAATCAAGAATTTCAAAGGACACATTTCTATAGTACTGTAATCCTATTTTTCTTGATACTTAAAGCTTAATATGCTCATTTGCAGCAAAGTGAAAATGAACCTGGTTCTGCAACATGCAAAACAAGTAACAGTGGGTCAGCTGTCCTGTCAAACGTTGAGTTACCAAATAGCAAAAGTATGGAAGTTTTAAAGAAAAAAGGACTTGAGTCGGCTATTTCTCCCATTGTCAGAAATGATTCTGGCTGTAGGCAGAAGTTGGGAAGTGAACATTCAAATATAACAGATACTCCCGTGACCACACTGGATGTGAAAGGCATAGTAAGAAAATGTATTTCTGAAAATACTTGGGAAGAAAAAGTCTGTGTAAATAAAAGAGAGAGAACTAATGAAACAGCAGAAACTTTCAGTCCACAGCAGTCATCTTCAAGGCAGAATGAGCCTTTCAAAGAGGAAGAAATTTTTGAAAAACCAGGTGTTAAAAGAAGCTTTGAATTAGTTGATACCAGTCCTTGTCAGGAACTTAACTATGTTAAAAAAAGCAACGCAGAATATAAGCGTGGCTGTCAGATCTCAGAATTTCCAGCAAACAATAGGACGGGTTTGACAACAGAAATTCAGTCCTTAGTGCTCTGTAATGATGGATGCCCACGTGACACCTGCAAAAGCGAGGAGGAAGTTAAGTGTTCTATTAGTAACCAACAAACAGTAGAAAGATCACTTACTCCGACTATAGCCAAAAATCTTATGTGTGATCTGGATGCAGACTACAGAAAGGATGATGAAAAGGAGTACATGAACTCAAGTTTTTTAGACACTGACGATGAAAAACATTTAGGAATCCTCAGTGCAGATTCTGACGTATTTACTGAAATGTCTGCTATGGAAAGCCATTTAGAAAAGCAGCTTTTAGATTTGGACAAAAGTGTTAAAGACCTCTCCTTTGAGGAGCCAAAACCTGAAGGCATGCTGATAACATCAACAGAGTCCCAAGATGCCTCACGACGTGGAGAGGAAGCACATACGGTTCAGGACTGCAAGCTGTTACATCATGAAAAGGATAATGACCAGAAACATGGGGAAGCAGCTTACCTTAACACAGTATCTCCTCCTTCAGAAAAGATGATGGAAGCACTCAGTCTCTTAAAAAAAAGTGCTGTTGTTTTTCGGAGTTATAATAGTCCAATTAATATGTCCAATGTATCTGAGCCGTGTAGCATGGCTTCTTTGGATGTAATGGATCTTTCACCTGCTTGTAGTGGCTCTTACCCAACAGCTATCACTCCATCACAGAAAGGAAGGCCGTATCAGGCCTATCAGGTAGGTAAGGAGATGTGGAAACTTCATGCGTGCATTGGACATTAGCAACCTGAAATTACTTCAGTTGTAAATTTAGGGAAAACTCAAGTAGTTTGAGATAGCCTGTCAGCAAAAGTCACTTTGACAGGCTTTCTCTTACTGCACTTGCGTGGCCAAAATTATAATTTGTGTATGAGTTTAGCAATAACTGTTCATTGGTTTGTCTGTGGCTCAAAATGCATGAACTGTCAACCACTTTGAGAAATCCATTGCTGTTACAGTGAACTGATAAAAAAAGCCTGTGCTATTTTTATCTCATTCTACTTTTAGTGCAGTGTGCTATTTCCTTTGAGCAATTATAGGTTTCCTGATGTAATGGGAAGTCTTTGATTATTTTTTTTCTTTTTTTAATCCTGCACCCCTCCCAAGACAGTCTGTAAATGCTGTTCAGCTGCTAGTAGCTGCCACTGTGCCCACTGTTTTCCTTTTTTTTTTGTCTTGGTGAAAGTGATGGTGTAATGTATACTGTCAAGTACCAGTTACAAGCCTATTACGAAGATTGATGTAAACAGTAATAGCTGCTGTGGATTTGACACGGGAGGAAGAACTTATGCATAAGTTTCTTGAAGAATAGGCATTTTAACTTTATTCAGGGAATATTTTGTGACATGTTCTTGACTTAAACTTGAGTATCAACTATTATATCCATTACTAAACCTGGAGGTGGGAGTTTCTCAGCTGGTTTTGTTTGTCATCTGAAATCCTTGTTTCCTCTATTAAGACACCTCATCAGGGGGATGCTGGCACACCATATCGGACTCCAAAGAGTGTAAGAAGAGGAGCTGCCCCAGTAGAAGGTGAACGCATCCTAGGGACCCCAGACTACCTGGCACCGGAGCTGCTTTTGACAAAGCCTCATGGTAAGACAAACCCGCCGTTTGCCAGTACTTGAAAGGTGACATATTTACATTTCTGAGTGTCTCTAGAACTGAAAACCCTTCAAGTAATAAGATAGTGAAAGCTTCAAAAATAGTTAGTGCTTAGCTTTTGCCATTGCCCATTACCTTCAGTGAAGCTACGATTTTCTGGCCTTGTAACTCCAAATTTTCTGTCACTAAACACTTCCAATGTTGTTAAGTTGCTTGTAAAGGTAATTTGAATCCTAAATTAATCACATTACAGAACTTTTTTATTTCTGTTTCTAACTTAGATTTAACATTGCCATCTTTCTTTAATGTTGAGTTACTACCTTAATAAAAAAACCTGCATTCCTATGCTTTCAGAGAATCATACATATTTAATGTTTATGTTTGTTAGAATTTTTTGTTAATAATTATAATATTCTTACTTCGTTGTCTTTTCATATGCAGGGACTCTGATCTCTGGTGAGTTTTCTATATTCTGTGCAGGAATTAAGTGTTCAGCATAACTGAATAGTCAAAGTATAATTAGATCACAATTTCCAAGAACATTGTTTGGGTGAACAATGTTCTTATATGGAAAAACATGTCCAATGTGCACTCCACATAAAAATGTGTGATACTCCCACACAGATTCAGGAAACATCAGTTATCAGTGTGACTAATCTATCAGAAATCATGCATGTAAGCATATACTTCAGAAGGAGAGTCAGCATTCTTAAAGAAATTGTGGAGGTAAGCCAGAGATACTTTTTCTCATTCTTTTAGTTTATGTAGTCAGTCTGATTTACTTCATCTATGGGTGAAGAAGGCTTAGATGCTCAAGACTTCATATTTCTACTTCTTGCTTCAAGTCACAGAATCATAGAATATCCTGAGTTAGGAGGAACCCACAAGGATCACCAAGTCCAACTCCTGGCCCTGCACAGGACACCCCAAGAATCCCACCTTGTGCCTGAAAGCATTTTCCAAATGCTTCTTGAACTCTATCAGGCTTGGTGCTGTGACCAGTTCCCTGGGGAGCCTCTTCCAGTGCCCAACCACCCTCTGGGTGAAAAACTTTTTCCTAATATCCCACCTAAACCTCCCCTGATATAACTTCATGCTGTTCCTTGGGTCCCTTTTAGCAAAGATCCGTGGTAGTAAACCTAGTCTTAGTTAAACTTTGCGTAGGAAAAAATCCCTGCTGAAAGCTATGTTACTACATTGTTCAGAGTTGTGATCTTATTAGACTTTGACTGGAACTGGGAGTGTCTTAACTGAACATCCAAGTACTCTAACAAGTGTGAGTGTGATCTCACTGCTGCGATGTGCTTGGCTTGGTGGGCCACTCTTACTGCTGTTACAAATTGCTAAAAGTGCATTAGATTACTAGTTAAACATTTTGGTTTTCAGCATCTCTAAACTTAACAGTATTCCTCATGAAATGGCTCAAAACATTTGCTTTCTGAACTTAGAGGTGTCTTAAAGTTTTTTTATATGCAAAAAAATCCAAGAGCAATTAGACTTCCCGCCTTTTAAAGATGATGTTTTAAAGCATCTGTTCTGGCATCTGTTCTTTATACAGTGGTGCAGGCATGGCTTAAAGATGCAGAAGGCTTAGAATGCATGCAGTGGTGTCTGGGATTGCTTTGCTGGATTGTTTTTGTGTAGATTATTAAAATGGGACTGGCAAAAAAATCTCCCTGCAAAGTGGAAAACCAAAACTATTTCATTACAAAGGAGAGATAGCTAGGAACCACATGTTACCCTAATCAATTCAATTCAATGAAAAGCAATTCCAGCATCTTGTGTGCTGGCTCATCTCTGCAAGTTGTCTTCAAGGTATTCACATAAATTTAGGCAAATGAAAATTTATGTTCAATAGTTTGAATTCTTGGAGTCTTCTCAAAGAACGGAGAGGAAGATACAGGCTACAACATGGAGCACTCATCCAGGTCTAGAGTAGTTACTAGGCAGCTGTTTCTTGTCACAAAACAATCTCTTGGAGAAGTCAGCTCCTGGATTCTGATGGGAGTTGATAATTAGATTGTTATTAAGAGTCCCCTAGCTTTTATCAGTAAACCCAGTGTTATCTATAATGAATTAAGGAGCAGAGTGGCTTTAAAAGACCTTTAATGTATTTTTAATCAGCATGAATATTAAATGCAACTTATTTTGTCTTTTCCTTCATTTTCAAGAAATTTGTAGAATTTAAACACTCTTCAATTTCTGCCATAGCTAATCTTAAAGTCTTTGCAAATACTATTTGTGTAAGTGTAATGACCTGGGTTTCTCTTATCAGGTTCTGCTGTAGACTGGTGGGCCCTTGGAGTTTGTCTGTTTGAGTTTCTAACTGGAATTCCACCTTTTAATGATGAAACACCAGGACAAGTTTTCCAAAATATTTTGAAAAGAGGTAATCTGTTTCAGTAATCAGGGTAACTATGTATTTCCAATATTTGTTTTACGGTTTGAGTTACCAACTCATCTGCGTCTTTGTCTGTAGATATTCCCTGGCCTGAGGGTGAAGAAAAGCTGTCTGATAATGCCCAAAATGCAATAGATATTCTTCTAACAATTGACACTGCTAAGAGAGCTGGACTGAAAGGTTAGTATTAAAATTGTGTTCTTTACAACTAATTGCAAATTTCAAAGTGGTGATGTCCTTCTCCTGAAACTTAGACTAATAAGCTTCAATGCCTAATTAGGTTTAGTGCATGTTCAGTGTTTGACATCTGACGTACCAAAGTTGTCTCTTATCTAACTCTAACTTGGAGTTCTTAACCTAAATGATTTTGGGAACCTTGATTAAAAGCATGTTTTGGCTCTGATTTGGGAGAGAATCCTCCTACAACACTTAATTCAAAGGAGTTTTTACTTAGGAATCAGCCTGTCTTTGAATGCATAGAGAAGTTGGACAATATATACTATACAAAGTCTACATGTATTTTTTTTTCCCCTTTTAGAAGGACTTAAACACTTGTTGTTGTTAACAGTGACTATGTTTTATAAAAAAAAATTGATAACATGAAAGAAACTTACAATGAGACAATTTGGAAATAGATGAAGAAACCTTATGAGAGAACTGCAAGAAATCACTAGAGAAGGAAATGACTGTGGAAATGCTTATTCATAAAGAGATTAAAAGACTAGAAGCTAAAACCAGGTCAGACCAAATTAGAGAAGGCACATGAGTGTAAATGAAGATCATGATGTCAACAGAAAATTCTGTGGCTTTAATGTCCCCAAAAAGCAGTTTGAAGGTGTTCTAGTTAAACACAAGTTATTGTCTTTATTCTTGGATTTTTGGAGTGAAATCTAACTGCCTGTCAAGGATAGAAATTTAAACCAGATGACGTAATGGTTTCTTCCGACCTGAAGTTCTTGGAAATTGATTCTTTGTAGAGCCTTATAAATGGATCTGATCTCTTTGTGCAGTTTATAGGCCCCTGACATGAAGTTGGATGAGTAGTTCTCAGGACAACCATTTTTTCTCATTGTACCTAAGTTTCCATTGCTGTTATCTTCTCTCCCCAAAACACATACTCTCCCTTTTCATCGCTACGGCATGAAGCACTACATACTGAGAAACCCCAGTTATGTCCTGTCCTACTGCAGTAGAACTTCTATGAGTTCAATCTCTCCAGATGAGAGCAGCTTTAAAGCAGGTTTTGGCAGACAACACTGGTATCTGGTGTTGGTTTGGTTTTTGCTGCTCTCCTCAGTCTTGTGAGCAGGAGCTGAGTGCTAGCTGTGGTACACATGAGTATCTTGGGAAGAGACAAAGAAGTTTGCCTTTACCTTCTTGGCCAAAGGCAGCTTCTGGTACATGACAATTTTCTTAAGAGCAGAGCTACATACCGTTCTGAGATAGTGGATCTGTGCAATGCCCTGCTGCTTGTGTGGCTTCCTGAAGCCATTAGAAGGAGTTAAGACTCATTGTGCCTTTTGTCTAAAATAAACTCTTAATGTTGTGTTGTATTTGATCAGGAAATGCAGAAATAATAAGTGTTAATGTCGTACTGTCTATCAGCTAAAAGCGTGTGGTATGTGCTTAGGTGTAAAATTTGTAATGAGTTTCTTGGTCAAACTTCCACCTCCTTCCATATGTGGTTTTGTTTTTTTTAAAAAAAAACCCACCTTTTTTTACCTGTTCTGTTTTTGCTATTTGCTTTTGGGTTTTGTGGTACAGGTGATAAAAACAAGGGTTTGTATCCCAGTTAGAGGAAAAAGTGTTTTATTGGATTGAATCAAAGTAGCAAGGTCATCTTCATCAGGGAGTGGTGTTTCCATGTTATGCAGAATTCATATCAGAACCTGCATGCCAGGAGGTCACCTTTTGGTCAGAATGGATAGGACAGGGGAGTTGTCCTTGAGTCAGAGTCCTGCAGCTTCATTAGTTATCCCATCTTGGGGCTGGGAAAGTGAAGTCTGGTGGTCTGTAGTAACTTCGCCATGAGGGCACTTAGACTTCTGTGTCTGGTGTTAGGCCAAAGGGGACTGTGCAAAGCAGAGGAGGGAATCAAATCCATGAGACAGCAAAAGGAAGGGGACCTGGAATGGCAGTGGGTGGGAGTGACTCCCACATGTCTACTTAGCACAGAACTTGGGTGACATTATAGACAGACTTTGAAGTGATGCTTAGAATTTCTCCGGTGCCCCAGCATGAGAAATGTCTCTGGGACACCTCTGATCTGCTCTGTGTGGAACAGATTCCCTGGATAGGGGAAGGCAGCTAGTTGGCAGGACAACAGTTTGCACTGAGGTTGGGGGTAATCAAAGCCCAATTGCAATTTGCACTTCTATGAATTTCTAAAAAGCAATATAGAGCAAATCTGGTGACAGTTATGCATAAGGGAACAAAGTGCCTGTGGGGCTTGGCCATGAGGAAGTTTATAATGCTTATGTGAACTTCTGTTCCAGAGCTGAAACATCACCCCCTCTTTCACGGTGTGGACTGGGATAATCTGCAGAATCAAACCATGCCGTTTATACCCCAGCCGGATGATGAAACTGATACCTCTTACTTTGAAGCAAGGAATAACGCTCAGCACCTGACTGTGTCTGGATTTAGCTTGTAGCATCAAGATAAGTGAACATTCTCCATGGTTTTGCACACTTACAGGTTATCTGGTAACACTAGCTTGGTCTTAACTAAGTTTCCTTGCCAAACTTAGTGTGTTTTACATGACCAGTCTTTTATTCTCCTTTATTCTGAAGTGAAACTACTGTATGCAACTGGTATCAAGTGCCTTCGTGCGCTCACTGCACCTTACTAAGAAGCCAGAGCATCGAGTGTCCTGGAGCTGGTAACTCTTGACAGTGATGGGGCTTTTTCATAGCAATGAGTAATTCCAGTTAGGAGGTGCGATGTTATTTCCCAGCTAAACCTAATAGGGAAAGGACAAAAATGCATAGTAACTGTATCTGTTGTTGGTTTTGTGTGATGACAGGCTGGGTTGGAAGCACTCCTTTAACTCTGTTAAACAAATCGTCTGCTCAAATTGTTGCATTGTAACCACTTGGGCTGTACGAAGCTGGACATTTTAGCAGTTACTAGTTTTACCTAGAAAATGGCCAGTGTGTGTGTGTGCTCACTCATGTCAGGTGTCAGCTAACAGGTGATTTTGGTCTTTAACAAGTGAAGCAGTATTAATACTGAAGCTGCTATATATTGAGGACTATAACATACTGCAAACTGACAGATGGTTCTGTAAACTCACGAGAGCTTAGATTTTTACTGGAATGTAAGATAGAAGCATATATTCAGTATTATAAATCTGAATTAGGGATAAGTATACTGTGTATCTTTAAATGCAACACAAAACTTGTATCTGCTAGGTTTCAGAGGTTTATTTTTAGATAATCCTGTTTAAATAATCTTCAGTATTTTTGTTGCATAGGTATCTTTCTCTGCTAACTGAATGAAGATTTTAATTTTTCAGGTTTGTACTTGTTAGATAAAGATCACTTGTGCTAAATGGTGGTGCCAGCCAAGGGTCACATGCCAGAAGCTGAGCATTTTACTTGTGATTTTTGCCAAGTGGCAACAGTGATTTCATGCACTGACCCTTTTTGTAGCAGTAGTGAGTTGTCCTTTCATTACCCTGCTTCCTGGAAGACAGGATTTACTGATGCAATTCTAAGCAAACAGTGTCTGCTAGGCTTCCTGCTGTCCTCTTGGGTTGCTGGGAAAGGAATGGGAAAGGTGAAGAAAATGGAAGTTTCCTAGAAAAACCTGAAGAGAGGTGATTCTTAACAGCTCAAAATGCCCAGTCCCAGCTCTGGGTGTGATAAACACATTGTAAAACATACAGTGAGTCTCACTCCTTTTGCTAAGGATTGCAGTTTCAGAAAACTTCTAAGTTGTTCAATCTCTTACCTTGTTACATGAAAAAAGGTGCCAACAAATTAATGCACTACTGAAGCAGTATCCATATTCTCTGAATGTGATGAGAAGTTCTTTGGTGGTTTCTGCTGTACAGATGGAACATATAAACTGGGGTAGAGGGATACCTTATGTAATCACTGGTGTTTTATAAAACTTATTCTTCCATTTCTAGTAATCTGGTTTAAGAAAGTGAATCTTACAAGAATGGACTAGGATTACATGTTAAGTAAGTAATATAAACTGAACACCACACCAGCTCTTCATCTTCGGTGCTTTACAAATGGTTACACCTGTTCCCCTTTTGCAGTATAACATGGTCCCATCAAGGTGGAAAAACTTGTTGCAGTGGTATGGTCTATTAAAGAAAACCTCTAACGCCTTGAAACAGTTCTGAATCAGTCACAAAGGTCAAGTGAGCTTCTGTGAGAACCTTATTCTAAAAGAAAATCGTTAGTTTTCTACCTGTTAATAAATGGAATACAAAACCAGATCCTGTAAGAACAGTAAACAGACCAACAGACAAATCCGAATGTATGGTATGAAGTTACCACTACACTGGAGTCCAAAACTTAAATTCTGCACCATCAGCACTGAAGTTGTGCAATATCCTGTTCTCTTCAGTATCTTGCATTTATCCTGGTTATAGCAAACATGGAGTTGAGTGTAACATGTTGATTGTTGGGGGTTGTGGTGTGGTTTTGTTTGTGGTTGGTGGTTTATTAGCTTTGTTCAGCATGGAATTCCTTGTCAGCTCTTAACTCTTAGTTTTATCTCACTTGTTGCTTCACTTGAAATACTACAGGTAAAAGTGCAAAAAGCTGTGTTGTTGCTGGAAGAGATTTGAAGTTTATTCTCATTAGTAATTATTTACAAATAATTAAGTTGGCAAAAGTTTCTGATCCTTAGAAGCTGTGGAACGTATCACTTGGCAAGTACTCAAGCTGTTATACGGTGCTTCCTGAAGGCCTAAACCTGCTGTGCATAACCTAGATATAAACTCTGTACCTTCCAGTTTATCTTGGGAGACAGTTTACCTGCCATTAGCACAGGCCTGTCCATCTAAGAACTACTGTAGAGATCAGTGTCACACTTTGTATACAGAAATAGCAGCCTTGGACAGTTACTCCCACCCTCACTTGCTGCTGGGCTCCCCTGTACACTGCAATGTTTGGGGGCCAAGATGCCAAATGCCCTGCGTTGTTGAGTTAGGAGGTTCCAATTTCAGCATGATCTGGTTTACCTATGGTTACTCTTGCAATGAAATGCATTCTTTTCCTCTCAAAAAAAATTTACTTTGCGCGCTTTTGTGTAAATATATAAAGTACTGTTGTATTAAATAAAATATTGTTCTTTAAACTGTGGTATACTTTTGACCCTGCTGGGAATGTGGGAGGTGGATTTTACACAAGGAAACTGTTTCCTGCTACCTCAGCAAGGAGTGATTTTGTGTTGGGAAATAATACTTTCTAGTACAGGTGTGTGTGGCCTTCAGTTCACAGCATGCTAACCTGTGTCTGCAGCCTTTAGAAGCTACATTTGTGTACTTAATGGCAGGAGAGGAAAGTCCTGAGCTGGCCTGTAACACCTTCTGGGAGCGTCCTCCTCCTCCTCTGTGGTAACTAAAATGAGTCAAAGATGCTCATCTCCTCAGCACTTGATATGCTGCCCCAGGAGCAGAGCAGAAGAAACAAGGCCCTGAGCATGAACAGCTGCACCACACACAGACTTACACCTCAATCTGTTTTGGTTCTCTTATCAACTGTTAGTGTGTGGAATGTCTCCAATCTGGTTTTATACAGAGCAAACCTCTGCTTTTTAAATGAAGCTTGACTCACTGCAGGAAACCAGCCTGACATTTGCTTCAGAAGTGCAATTTTGAGCTGAGCCTGAGCTGTTTCATTGCTTTGCAGAACTGTTTTGACTGCCAGCCCTCCTGAAGAGAGCACAGGCTTGAACAATGTATACCAGTTCTGAGCTCCAGTGCTCTGCTTATGCCAGTTCCTCCACATTAAAGCTGAGTCTCTTTGTACCTGGACAGGTGATTTTAAAAAAGAACAAGAGTTTTCCTTACCTTTAAGCTGAAATACCAGTTAACTACAAATCTGTTCAAGTCACAGTGAGTTTGAAATAGCCCTAGAGGCTCAGGCCCAGTTCTGAGTTACAAGTAAATTGTCACAAAAGTGATGTTGTTTTGTATTACAGCTTTTAAGGTTGAGACTGATTCTTCATGACACAGCCAGCAGGCTCTTCTGTACACCAATGTACACCATTTAGTAAACATAAAGAAAGTTCAAGATAAAATACAAAATATTAAGGGATTGATTTATTGAAACATGAATAAATAACAAGGATAGTACATTTATTTCAGGAGGAAGTTAACAATTAAGTACCTTTGGGAATGTTTGTCCCATCTCTAAGAGCTTGATATCCATGTGTAACACGGTTCTGAGCCGGGGAGGCCCTCCAGGGTGCTTTGTCCTGGCAGAAGACAGGTCATGGGGGGTTATTTTTCATGTGACCTTCAAGCTAGAGTATCCTTCCTGTATGATTTCTACCTTTTGCGGTAAGAAGTCAATCACTCTACGAACTTTAAGCTTGGGCACAAGGGCTTCAGGTCACAGCAGAACTTCCCTTCCAGGATAAGCTTTGTTCAAACCTGAGTTTTCAGTGTATCTCATGCCAAAAACTCATCTCTGGCACACAAAACCATCTACTTGTTACAGCAGTCTTCAAAGAGATTACTACCATTTTATTTAATTTTTAATTCATCTTTACAGTAAGAAAATCAGAAGAGGGGAAATGTAACTAAAAAAACCCCTGCATGTAACTAAAAAGCTTAAAATTTCTCTGGTAAAACAAACATTAAATTCTCTGATTACATTTTTTTACAGTATAGCTTGTATGAAAAATGTTTTCCAAACTATAAAAGATTTTCAGGAAGGACAAAAAAAACTTTTCTTAAAAATTATTTGTAATATGTAGTTCAGGTGGAGAATGAAAGTACATCCCTAATCATGAAATTTCTGAAGATTCAGAGCTTAACCATGGATTATGTTGTAGTATAATTCTTTATAGCAAAGTCTTAAGTTCTCTGTCAAATCTAATTTTAGTGCCTTCTCCAGAGATGTAGACAACTTATATACTAATTTATTTTAAAATCAAGTGTAAAGCATGCTTTAGTCAAGCAAACTTGACAGAGTTGTAACTTTTATCTGTATATTGGTTAATAAATACTCTGGGGGGGGAAATATCAGCACTAAAATTAGCTGAAAAGTTTTGTTTTGAAAGTAAGTAGAAGGATAAGAGAGAAATACCAGAATTGGTATTTTTCAAGATACGACTTGAGAGAAGTCCACAATGGATTAAATCTTACTTCAATTTAACACAAACTGACAACAGAAAACTTAGAGTGCACTGAGCTTTTTAAAAGCTTAGAGATAGACTTACAGAGCTAGTTTTCATCTCATTTTAAAGCACCTTGTGCCTAAACTATGTATTTCAGTTAAAATAAGCTGTTGTCAACAAGAGTACAATTATCAAAGTTAAAAAGATAAGGTGCAGCCTCTTTGTGTGGATCCCTTGTACCACACACCGTTTCCAAACTTGTATTGATGGTCCCCCTGTTATTAATGGCTCTAACTTTCAGAACACATACAAATTCCCAAATCACCTTTACAATTTTACAGGATTTGACTTCATTTTTGACCAATTTACATGGAAATTTGCCCCACACTTGTTTAGCAGCAAAAAAATAACCAGCCGATTCCTCAGAGCTATATTGTGTATTTCCAACAGCTTGCAATGTATTGAATTCATACTTTATTAGAGCTTTCACCTGGTATTATGTAACCCTGTGGAAAAACAGGCAGGGAAGTTGGGATTGTAAAATTATTTCTATGTTAAAGTGACAGTTTTACATAGTTTTAACTTTTCTTTTACAGAGATGTTATTCTCTTCCTCAACTGACATCAGCAAGGCCAGTAATTAATGAAGGCCCATCCACAAGCACATTCCAAAATAATTAATGTTCATATGGTTTTGAGGATGGAATCATTAAATTTATTTGCAACCTAGGAGCTGTGAATCATTCAAGTTTCAATAATATTAGTCCTTAAATGTTTAGCTCAAAGGTAGTACAAAATATTACTGTAACATAAGGAAGATCATCCCAGATTCTGAGATTCTATGAGAATTCAGAATTCCTTCGCTTTCCAGGGCCATCTTCTCCTAGAAGTCCTTACGCCAAGCCATGAATTCTCAGTTCAGTTTTCTAGAAGAGGAACCAAATAGTTTAATGTACCTTCACGTAGGAGAAAATTTTTCATTTGTCTAAACAAACAAATAAATTCAAGTTACACGTGAATTATTTCCTAACAGATAAAACATAACATGGCTTCAAGTACAAAATTCACTAAGAACTCTGAACTGAAGATGGAATTCCTTAGAACAGTCCCTGAGCACATCAGTCAGTGGTGTGCTGGCTCACAGCACAGCAACACTAGAGCTGTTTTGCCAGTGACTCCAGAAAACATACAATTAGAGGGTTCTAAAATCATGAGCTGAATCCAGACAACTCTCAATTATTATTAAAAATATATTTCTATCTGTAACCTGGTTTTCAAGCCTTCTTCAGTGAAGGCTCCAATACGAGTACCCAGATCTTCAGCATTAAGTTCCCCATAAAGGAGCAGGAGACAGGTAAAGAGGTGCTGGGAGAGAGCTGAGCTACCCCTGCCCAGGGACATGAGCTGAGCACAAAGCTGTTGGTTACAGAAAGCCATCCATCCACCAATTCCATGGAATTTGCTCCACTGTGCAAAAGAGTTCAGGAGTTATGGCTCCACAGCTGCAGGATGAGAAAACCTCGTGTGGTAGCTGAGATTCCTGGCTTCCAGGACAGTTCACGTACTTGAAAACCAAAAGCACACAGACATGATCAGTATAGGCACGATACAGGTATTGCCCAAGAGCTTGCAGACCTTAACAGAGTACAAGCTGAAACTGGCAACGGGACAACAAAGGACTTGTTTTTGCAATTCCATTTTCTCACTGAGTGTACTTGATCAACTTCCCACGCATTGCTAAAGGAGATGGAACTCCAGATGGAGAAGTAATGAAGAAGCAGATAGTCCTTACATTCTGGCTATGGGCAGACTGTCAGAAACAGAGGGGAAAGCTGAAGAACCCAGAAAATTCTTTCGTTTCTGCTCTTGAAGTTCTTCTCAGTACAATCCAGGAACGAGTAAACAGAACACAGGGCTGTGCTATATCTGTGTCTCACACTGTCGTACAAACTGTGGTACAAATCCTGAACTCAAAAAGAATGTTGAAAAACTGAAGCATTTGGGTAAGAGCCACTAGAATCATCCCAAGACTGGAAAACAAACTGAGATTCCAATTGCTCCATTTGTTTTAAGGAAGAGACCACAAGATGACTTGGTGATAGCAATAAAGTACCCATGGAAAACACACCATGGGCTCTTTGTCCAATAGATAAATATCTAGGAAAATCCAATGAAGGAAAACTAAAGCTAGACAAATCCAAACTAAAAATAATATACCATTTTTTTACTCATCTATGCTCTGAATCACTAGGACAATATATTTTAAAAATTGCTGGTAAGGGTGCTTTTCTAACAACTGATTTCTGACTGCACCTGTGAATGGATTAAGGGTGCTACAGAGGTGAGAACAGATATCAAAAAAAGGTTTGCAAGGACAGCAACTGTTCAAAGAGAGAGCAAGAGAACATGGCCATGCAAGAGCAATTAACAAAACACTAAAGTTCATAAGAGCTTCACATAAGATACAAAAAAACCCCGCTGTGTTGATTTAAAAAAAACCCAACTTTGTCCTTGCTGATGAAACGAAAATCTCCATTTAATCAGTAGAGAAAATGAGCAAAATGTGTGTAACTGCCTGAAGGCCTTAGTAGTGCAATCTCTGTTTCATCAGAGAGAGCAGTAACACCAATGCTCGCAGTGACAGCTCTGAGCCAGGAGAACTCCCTCTGGCAGCCTTTGTGGGCGGTGTATTGTTTACAATTCCATGGGCTGGGCCCAAAGAGTGGTGATCAGTGACTGGAGTCCAACTGGAAGTCAGTAATTAGCGGTGTATGCCAGGGGTCTGTGCTGGGCCAGTCCTGTGAAACACCTTCAGCAATGGTCTGGACGATGGGGCAGAGTGCACCCTCAGCCATCTCTACACTCCACACAACTGGGAGTGGCTGGTATGCCAGAGGGGGGTGCTGCCATCCAGAGGGACCACAGCTGGATTGAAAAATGGGCTGACAGGAACCTCACGAAGTACAACAAGGGCAAGTGCCAAGTCCAGCACTGGGGAGAAACAACCCCAGCCACCAATACATGCTGGGGCCTACCCAGCTGGGAAGCAGCTTGGCAGAAAAGGATCTGGGCATCCAAAGGGACACCAAGTTAAACATGAGCTGGCAACGTGCCCTTGCAGCAAAGAAGGCCAGTGGTATTGTGGGCTGCATTATCCTCCCAGCAGGTTGAGGGAGGTGATTCTTCCTCTCTACTGAGCACTGGAGAGGCCACACCTGGAGTGCTGTGTCCACTTCTAGGTACAAGAAAGTCATGGACAAACTGGAGAGAGTCCAACAAAGGGCCATGAAGATGATGTAAGGACTGGAGCACCACTGAGGAGAGATAAACACTGGCACAGGTTGCCCAGGGAGGTGGTGGTGTCTCTCTCCTTGGAGGTACTCAAAAACTGTCTGTACACAGTCCTGGACAACCAGCTCCAGGTGTCCCTGGTAGAGTAAGGGGGTTGGACCAGATGAGCTGCAGAGCTCCCTTTCAACCTCAACCACTCCGTGTTTCTGTGATTTACTGTATGAGAGAAAACTATACCATGAAAACTATCAAACAACAAAAAGCTAAACCAATTTTAGCTAATTCTCCTAAGACCTACACACATGCAAACTGTCTGCAGACTGACAGAGGGAAAAACATAAAAGGCAAGAACATATTGAGCTAACAAAGTCAGGTGTGAGGCTGAAATAGACAGCAACTACAGAACACTCCATCTTCTGATGCTTGGAGAGTTGAGAGAAAAGGCAAGACGAGAGTACAACTGTCCTTCAGCTGAAGGAAATCAAAGTAGATGATATAAAAACATCACAGTAAGGTACTGGTAGATGTTAAATAAGAAATAGGTGACAGGGGGCATTCCACAAAGGATGTGACAGGAAAAAAAATTCTCATGGCAGAAGGGGACTGGGGAGTCTAGAAACAGTGAAAATGGCTCAAGAGGATCAAAGAATGTCATGGAGATGCTTCCAAGCTATCCAGCCTCACCCACTTGTGTATGCTCGCTGAAATTATTTATCCTGCATCACATTTAGCAGATTTAGCCTAAGTTGCCACATGTAAAGCACACCACAAAAAAAGTCAAATTAACCAATACTTTCTTATATTGAGAAACTTTCAAGGCAAATAATTTTATGCCCTGTCTAAGTAACACAATGTACTATGTTTTGGTTTAAACAGGTGAAACACAGTATATGGGTCCTACTGAATGCACGTCTTTACCTTCGCTTTCTTTGAAGATACACATGTACCAACCACTGGGCAATAAATGGCCATACAACAGCAAAAGCTAAAATACCAGGAGAAATGTCAAAGGGCCACCATGATGGTTTCTAAGGAAAACAGAAAAAAATTCCAGTCAGCAATCTGTGTGCACATATTGAATACCACCTGTATAATTCTAAATCACTTCAAATACGACAGTACAAACACAGAAAATAATAGTAAGACCAGAAGAAAAGATTAATCTATCAAGTAATTTCTTCAGACAGATTATTTTTTATTTCCTCGTCAAGGAAGAGACAACACAAAAAGCACATACCAAGAGCTAGAGATAAAATATTCAGCTCATCTTTTTTCACAGTTCACACTGCTTTTTACAAATAGCAAAAACAGTATTTTACCTTGACAGAGGAGGCGGGCCGGTAATTTGACTGTAGTGTTGCAGATTTTGCCTTTAAATACAAACAAAGGCTGGTAAGTATAAAAAAGGAAACTTCAATTAACATTTTTCTGCTTCACAAAACAAGAATATGAGGTTTTTCATCTTGTGAAGGCTTTGCAATCTGTATATATATCACAGTTTAATGCACAGAACCACTTGTATGCAACCCCCCTTTCATCAGATACCTCTGATGTTTCCACTACTCGTTACAGCATTTTTAATCACATCTCTTGTGTCTTAGAAAATGAGTCAGTGCACTTACTGGACCTCTTCACAGTTTTTGAAGGCCCCCTTGTTCAACCTGTCATTGCAACTTCCTCAAATCTGGTCCAGTCAGACCCAGAGCAGAAATCCCACCAGCCTAATTTGCAGGATGACATGTTTCAGCACTACTCTATACTAAGGTCAAGAGCACTGTTTTAGTCTGCCCTGAGCTACAGCTACAGCCAATGTCTAACACCATAAAGGAAAGATATGTTCCATATCGTCCAGGCAATCCTGAAAATGGAAGTACCAGAAACTTTTCAAGACCATTCCCATACACTATTGTGGTGCTTCCACAAAACGAAACAGCTGGTTTTCTAGGTCTTTTTTAATTTATATAACTGTGAAACAGAAGTTTCTGGTTTTGCTTAGGTATGGGTAGCAAGCACAGCATGAACTGCTGGAGAACAATCTTTTACTATTTCTTCATATATTGCTCAGGCAAAAAAAAAAAAAAAATCAATCTGTATTCAAAACACTAGTTTCTGGAATAGCTGTGATGGAGCAAAATCATGGTTTTAATAAATTCTGTTCCCTGGCTGCCTTAGATTTGGAGTATGTGCATCCTGTAGGATACTGCTTGTACAGCTCTCTCATTCTCAGGTAGATCAGACTGTATCAGCTAGTCAAACAAAATCAAACATTTCCAGGTTTCTGGATCAGCTATCTTCACAACATGTTCTATTCTCCTGAAGACACAGTATTTCCATTGAAACAGGAGGAAAAAGAAAAACTACATCAGTAAAGATCTACAGTTACCTAAGGCTTCCTTTGCCTGTCTTGTGTACGTAATGTGAAATTCCAAGAAAGCTGGATTACTTCATGAGGAAAGAAAGCCGTGAAGAATCAGTCTTGCTAACTGAAAAATGGAATCAGAAGTTCTGCCTGCAAACATTCACCAGTCTGAAAGATTAAGATAATTTCTCACTTCCTTTGAAAACACTTTGAGATCCAGTGATGAGGAAATTCTCTGGGATCATGTATTACTAACATTAACTATGGAATCTCCGTATATAGTGACTGTGTAATTTGTATCAATAACTATGTCTAAGATTAGTCTGATCAGAGATCAGTAAAATAATATATGGTTAATTTCTAAGTTGAAATACATGTTCTTGCTCACATGCAAAAGAGTCCTGAATTGTGTTCCTGAGAGTAGGTACTGATAGGAAATTTTAAGTTGGGCTAAACTACAGAATGTAACTGAAATGTCTTCACAGTTTCAGAAAGTATCATCTGAAATTTTCATCTGAAAAGGCACACAAATGTCCAAGGACATTTCATAAAAAGTAATCGAATAACTACAAAGAACAGTACCTGTGATTCTGTAACTGCCTCCAGCACATGCAGCCTCTGGAGGACATTCTGCATGTCTTCTTGCAACCGCATCAGCACCACTGCAATCTGCTCATTGAGGCTTCCCCGGGGTCCCCTGTCGGACCCCCAGCGCTCGCCGTCCCCTCCACTACCCATCTGGCCACCCTGGGAACCGTCTCCTAAAGGCTGAAGTCTGTGCCCTGTTTTGAGGGAGAAAAAACCAGAAACATGAAACACAGAGCGGGCTACCAACTCTATTGAAAATGTTTAACAGTTCAGTTTCCTCCCTCAGTTTCCACCCAGGAGGGTGGTACTCCTCATCACAGGTTGTATTCAGACAGTTCAGAAGCACTGGGAGATCACTGAAATGTCATGAGATGTTTCCCTACAGCCTCGGTGAGACAGTATCATTCAAGTTCCTAGAACTGCAAAAACGTTTAGAAAAAACTACTAATTCACATCCAGACAAGTTCGGCAGTAAATTCTGTCCTAGCGAAAAGAAAGTAAGATCTGTCTTATTATCAAGCATAGGTCTGTTCTAAATTTGGCAGTGTCCAGCTGGAAAACAAAGATCACTGGAATACAGTGATGAGGAAAGGTAATTATTTGAAACCTACAATACTCCCTTGAACTAGATACAACTAAAACTAGCATATCATGTTTCTGCCTGCAAGGAACAAACTTCAGTAAAACAACAAAAGAGTTAAACTATAGTATGTACTTCATCAAATTTTTAAACATGAATGTTCTACTTGGATTCTCTTTTAAATTTTTGCATCTGATTACATTTAGGTGCCATACAAAAGGCGTGCTATATACAAATAAAATACTTCTTGCCTTTTTTTGTTTTGTACAAGAAAAAATAATTTTATCCTTGACTTTACAGATCATATCACTGGAATATGCTCCTACGTGACAGTATTAGAAGTATTATGAAATTAAAAAGAGCAGAGGTCCAACATAAATTGAACATCTAAGCTATTAAGTGATTAAGAATCATTAAGTTTTAAGAATCATAATGGATAGTATGAGGATCACTCAAAGGTGTGGCTAACATTCCACTAATATACAAAACAATGTGTCACTGACACCTTTCCAAACCATTCCATGGTTTCAAATAAGCCACCATAGAGGTATAAATGCATATGTATTTACCAATAAATATGTAACTTCTAAAAAAACTCTTCTTAGGCACAGGCTGGTTTTAATGATTACATTTCTAAAAACCCAGGTGCCACAACAGCAGATGGAATATAAGGTTACCCCCTGTAATTAGCATTTTGTTATCTACTGTTACTGTGAAGGACAGAAGCACTATATAAATGACTCTCTCACTGGACAGTGTTGGCAAGTGCTTCTCAGGCACCAGGAACCCATGGCAGTGAGGAGAGGGGGAACACAAACACAGTGTGCACAGTACCTCTCCCTCTTCTGACACTGTAGAGATCTGCTTTTTCTCCACCTTTTTTCTCCTTGTGAGGGCCCCCATTACCGGCTTTCCCATCTTCTCCTCCACATTTGACTTCACCTTGTTCTTCAGCTATTCCCTCTCCAGTATTTCCAGATTGGAGATTCCCGTAAGTCATGCAAGCACGCCTTGGAAAATCCGTATTTTCTAATAGAAGACTGTGATCTACATCCAAGAAATGGGATGAATGCTTTAAAGATCCTTTAGCTGACGTGATGATCTCCAAGGGCTACAAATTAACATTAGCAAGTAATTAAATTCTGTAAAATGTGACAGTTTACCATTAAAAAGGAAGAAACATTATCTCTACTTTCAAATTAAGAAAATATTTTGCCCATAATTAAGACTTTTCTATTAAGAGGAACAGTTGTTTTCCAATAGGATGTACTTACTATTGTCTAAATGTCATTTTCAGATTGAAAGGGCCTTTGAAGCAAATACTCTCAGAACAGTGATACCACTGGGGTTTCTTTAGATATTGCTGACATACAGTAATACTTAATAATCACTAAATCAGAACATTAAGATCTGAAAATGTTCAGTTTTCCCTTGTAAAATCTGCTTTGCTTCCTAGACAGTGAAATGGTCTCAATTCGAATTTGGAAGCCACACAGTCAAAGGTCACGTGCCATGAGCAACCCTGAGCAGGCAGTGTTTGCACTCACGGCAAAGAGATCCCCTTGCTTATTATCAGCCTGTTCAGAACAGCTTGGCCACACCTGCACCTCTCACCAAACAAAAGAAAGGCAGAGTGTTCTATCGACTTCTCACTCAAAATCAGTGGTACCACAGGAAGACACTAAAAATGGATGACATTAGAGCTGTTCAGGCCACAGTGACACGTTCTGCAACAGCACGGCCTTACGGTGGCTCAAGCAACCCTTTGTTCAGGGCCAGGACAAACACCTGCACAAGCAAATGCTGAAGCAAACTGGGGAACTCAGCTGAAAAATAACCAAAGGGAGGGACAAAGAAATGGAAACTGCTGCCCAAATTTGTCACACAGCAGTTCAAAAACCTGGATCACAGGAAATGAAGGGGAGAGTGTTCACTACATCTGTTCCAAGTGAAAGCTTTATTTAATTATTTAAGTGAACCTCTTCTAGTTTGAATTGACTGATCTATAATCCTACTTGTACATTTATTTACATATACCTGAACATTTGTTATTTTGTGCAAAACTAGAACTTTTCTCTTGCAGGTTGGGAAACTCTGACAAACTATCCACCCGCTTCAATTAATGAATCTCAAACACGCTTGAACAATAAACAAGATGATTGGGAAATCACCTAGATAAGACAGCTTGCAGCACTTCTATGAAACTACCTTTCCCAACATGCTTCATTATCAGGTAAAATTTGTTAAAAGGAATTTTCTGCTTACTCAGGAAAGAGCTAGACAAAAGAATGATGAAATATTACAGTGCCTACTGGTCTTTCTGATCCTACGCATCATCCACATATTCCTCTCCAGAATCAGGAAACAAGGTGTTTGAGTACAATTTATGAAGTCCACACTTAAACTGGACCTCTGAAGGAGGTCCAAGCCAGTAAGTCAGCTAAGACTGCACTTTATACAATGAGCAGGAGCACAAATTCAGTCAAAACTATGGCAGCACAGTTGGTGCTCACCTTTTAGATGAAAGTCAGAGATGTATATTACAACTGAAGAGAATACAAGAGAACACAGAAATCCTTGTTATCTCCCACTTCTTTAGACCTAGGCACTGGCCTACAGGCCACCTGCTAAGACTGACTCTTTATTTATTCTAAGAAACAAATACAGGATTCATCAGGCCAGAAAAAGAGCAAGCAAAAAGTTCATTGTTACAAAGACACTTCCTGTGTCCTAGAAATAGCTGAACTTTGCTCCCTACATATGAGATCCTAAATTAATTTGTGGGCACAGATCTTAGTTTCTTTGTACTCGTTTGTTTTGGGTTTTTCGACAATTGTTTCTTTGTACTGTTGCTTTTCATGCCTTCCCCTCAAATAAATTCTCTGAGGGCAAAAATTTCAAGGCTTTTAGATGAGCAGTAACCAAGTTGTTGACAATAAAAAGAACATAATCCGATATTTCAAACAGAAAGACAGCATTTACCTCTGCATGTCCATGTTCACCTGATCAAGAGGAACCTATTTAAAAATAAGCATAGCAGTTCCAAAATACACCTAGGGACTACTGAATCCCATACCTCTTCTAATCCAAGTTGCTCCATAGAGTCACAATAAACTTCACTGTCTGAATCACTGGTTAAGTGCTGAGTTGCTGAGATCTCTTCGGTATTCTCTTCACTTGCACCTGTAGGGAAAGGGGATAGCACACATGCTTTGTAAATGTGAGCCAGCTGAGCCAACCCTGGCAAAGAGCAAAGCAGTGAGTTAAAATGTGAGCCTCAATACACAGCCCTTTTTTCTACAATTGTCATCCTAAACTTAAATTCTGAATAAAAAGACCATATTAATATAGGAATTATGTTTATTTTTCCATTTACTAGCGGGAAAACTATACCTCATACTGACATTTCTGCATTATAAATTTAATTTACCCTGTTCACTCCACTCTCCTTCCTTAGTTCAGTATAAAGCTGTTTTGCCTGAAGTTACATTAGTTTTAAAACTACATAATTAGACCTCAGTTTCAACAAACTGGCATTTATAATATGTTCAGCCTCTGAGAATATGATATTAATGATTTTTATTTTACTATAGTTTCACTTTCAAAGGCAAATAGTATTCGCTAAGGTAGCACAATGACAGTACAAGAAAACAGTTCTATTTCTGTGGGTTTGGGCCTCTCTGCTTCTGAATTCATCTCTCTTTCTGTAGGAGATTCTAAGAGAAAGCCTTATTTAAAACTGGAATTAATTTTTTTTTTGAGTTTTTTGTCTTCAGGTTTCTGCAACTGAGACACCACTGCTAGTCTCTGAATCCCAGGACTGAGCTTTCAAGAAGAGAGTATTTTCTATTAAAAACATGTACAAATGAAAACATGGTCTTGTAGGGACAATACCTTGGTGAGCACTGTTATTAGCTATTTCTAGGCTTGGCTCCTCTTTATTTGTTTCTTCTTCTGGGTTCAAGCCATTCAAGGCAGATTTGGTCTGGATGCCATTCTGCATATCTGTGATAAAGCTGTCCTTGTAACAGCCATTCCTAACAATACCTTCCAAATCCTTAGCAGCTGCTGATACGGGTTTCACATTCTTATAGTCTGTAAAAGAACAAGAGAACTTTGCAAAGAGAAAGCCATGCACCTAATAGCTCAAAGCATATTTCTTCAAGTAGCTCACTTTCTAATGGACTGTATGTATAATGTATCTGCAGAACAAAACATGTAAATGCTCCTGGATTCACATTTGTGTGGATTGTTCTGTTCTTGTAAAAAGCATAAATATAAAATTTAATTTGCATAAAGAGCAGATGATCCTTAAAACATAAGTTAGCAAATCCAAAGCAGGTCTCTCTGCTAAACTAAATAATAATCCAAATGTCCTTGGAGGAAAAAAATCTGTATAGAATTCTAAATATATCATTTCATTTGGTTTTCACTAGATGCTGGTATTTCCAGCACCGAACTCTTTATGGACCCTCTAATGAGTCTCACTGAAAGTTCTGTTTTATTTTCTCTGAAGAAAAAAAAAGTAATTTTCAATGCTACACTTAACAGGCCATGTAGCCAATCATAGCTCTTACAAAAAGCACTGGCAACAAAATCCAAAACAATAAAGGGTATAGATGTTTATCTAACCTACCAACAGAACTTGCTACGCAAGTGAAAAACTGTACAGAACAGCTCATAAATTTGTATTAGTTTTAATTCTTATAACTAGGCTGAGAGACAGACATTGTTCACACAGGCATCCATGTGTATTTGCACCTACTTCTCTTTCGAAAAGGTAAAACATACATGATACTTTGGGATTTTTTGCCATTTAGGTGGTTAAGAATAATTTTGGCAGACACAATGGTCCAGAAAACATACCCTTTCCATTTATCTGCAGTTCTTTTTCTTCCTCTTCACGAAGCCCCTCTTCTTCTGATTCTGCTCCACTGTCACTACTTTCAGCTTTTCCATTTACAGCCTTTATATTTGGAGTGGAATTCATGACATTACTGAGGTCTAAGAAAAAAAGAAGAAAAAAAGATGTATTTTAAAAGAAACAACCATGTAACCACTCCCCCCTCAAACTGTCAGCCATAGTTCCACAAAACTATTTCCATATTAGAAGATGTACCGAGTAATGGCAGCTCATTTCTGTAAACTCTTTCCTAATTGATTTAGTGTTTCTCTTTTGTGGCCCATCACTGAGTGCCTGGCTGCTGGTGCAGAGATTCTCAGTGACTCTGGGAAAGACCCCTGAGAATAGACAGGAGGCCACTTCCACTACTGAGTCTCAGCTGCAGTAACGTTTTATCTGGGACTGATGTGGCCATGTTATTTTAAAACCGTAAATCAGTGTTTTAATAGAAGCTCCTTTTTGGACTGAAATGCTTCAAAACTGCTCTCAATTCAAAGGCAAATTTTGAAACATTCTATTCAATTATGTGAATGCAATTCTGAGTAAGGTAAAGATGGTATTTCATGCATCTCTTGCTGTAATCTAGGCAGTCACAAAAAAAGGTAACAGGACTCAAGTTTACACAGATCTTTATCTAGCAAAGGGCATATGGAAATAAATTCTCTTATTTCAGTGCACAAGTTGATGAAATTAATATATACACTGAGCATTTTTTCATAAATATTTAAAAAAATAAATCTAGACAAAGTAACTGATACATCCTTGCTTTCCACATTTTTGATCACTCCAAGGATCACAAACAATTTACTCTGACTGTATGAAGAATTGCAAGGTAACAATTCTTTAAAAATGTGGAGGATATAAAGGACAATTCTACCACCTCGGGTAAAACAAATACGATCAAACACATCCTGATGATCATTTAAGCCTCCTGTGTTAGGACAGAGTGATTAAGGTACAAAGAGGGGGCAGTTTCCGTAAGACACTCACACAATTTATATGTTGACTCCAAGGCTGAAATCTGACTGTTTTAATTGTCACCACAGCATTCCATTTGCATAATTTCTACATTCCCTTGTCAGAACCTTGAGACATTAATTCTTACGTTTAGGCTTAACATTAAACAGCAAAATGACATCCAATTATACTGGAGTTGCCAAACCAGCTTTGCTACTTTCTTTGGTGCATGGTAATTTAGAGCTAAGGGGGTTTTCTGGTTTAATCTCCCAGTGAAGAGCCTTCCCACATTCCTCTGTTTCCAAGCTTATCCACAGCACTTCAAAAAAGAAAAATGCAAAATAACTTAATATAGTAATAATGAGTATGTTAAATATTATGTTCACCTTAGTTTTGTTGCAAGGTAAGATTTCTATGGACGCCCTGCATCACTGTTTTGGATTGATGTAATCCAACTCTTATCTGAAGATTAAAAAAACCCACTTCTTTATAATAAAAAGAGAATTGGAAAGCAACTGTCCATCCTGTCAACTACAAAAATATAAGCAATCACCTGCTCATTTTCTCCTCACTGAAGAACACTTTCTTATTTGCAATGAAATTTGCTTCACAAAATTGAAATCCCAAAATATTCCCAGTTTATTTCTCACAAGCATGTTTCATTAATTGTGAATCCCAGTTCTTGAGATGTTTTTGTGAGAAGCAGCAACATGAGAAGGATAAGGCAACAATTCTGTCCTCGCAGCATGAGCATTAGGCACAGACACAGCTCCCTTGGCATGTGAAGGCACAAATCACCCTTTCCTTTGAACAACAAGGGGGTGGGGACACAATAATCCATGTGTCCTACCAAGCTGTGGGAGTAAACAGGAAAGACAAGACTAGGAGGAACACTGGGCTGTGAAGAAAGGTGAATTAAAACTGCAAAGCTGCTCACCCTATCAAAGATACTGTAAAAAAACACAGATATACTATAAGCTTTTTTCTTTTTGAAGAAAATGTCTTTGAACATTCAAGCATGTGCTTTCTTCCCTTACTTTCAGTAAGGAGATTATTCATTTGGGGAAACTTCTAAGTGGTACAGCACATACATTTAAATGGAGGAACTCAGAGAATGTATCAACAGATTTATGATATCATGCCATGGGACACCTGGGTAACTGAAATCCATCAGGACTGTATTTCTTCCACAGAGACATTCTTAGCAACAGTGCTCCTAAAGACCATAAAGAGGCACCACTTTGATGCAGGCTCTGAAGAACACATCATTGGACAGAGTCTTGGTCACTGGCAATTCCACACTTAATGGTATGCTTTTCCTCAGAACCCTTGCACTCCCATCCTCATCAGGTCCATACCCAATCACTTTTACTCCACTGTAAAACCACAGTTTGCTGCCATCCTCCTTGTTGCTCTGAGCATCTGCTAAGAAACCAGATATGATGACTAATCCCAGGGGTGACAGAGTTAAAGACTAAACAGAGCCAACCAGTAGTGACTTCTACTGGCCCTGTTGGTAGGTAATGGCTGTTCCCTGGGGAATGCATGTTCTTACTGTGAATGACACAAGTTAAGCAAGCTTTAAAAACTTACTTGGTTTGTGCTAATCCCATTCAGCCAGCCCCTACCCCTTTATTCCATTTACTCACTTCAACTGCAGGCAAAATGTTAGTAGCTTTTTCTGTTGCCCTAGTTTAGATACTATAGATTTCCTCTTGGTTTATTACTTTCATCTCACTGCCTACATCAAACTGTGAGATTTGTGACAGTTTTCTAAATCAAAGCTGTACTGCTCTGTAGCCATAGAAAGAGTTCTCTTCTGTAAAAGCCTGGAGCATGGGGTTTGAGGTTTTTTAATCCTATATACTAAAAGCAATATAACAGTAACAACATGAAAACAGAAGCAAGAAGGATTTAACAAAAGAAAATGGCAAGATGGAAAGAATATGAAGAACAGACATGCAGCTTCTCTACAAGCTTTCACTAGATGTTTATTTTCTTGTGCCAGCTCTATTAAGAGATTTCCTATGAAACATTCTAAATGTATTTCTGTAAAGGCAGCACCACAGTACTTCTGAATAACCTATATAATGAGGCCAAGTTTCTCAGAAATAAGTATGTGATTTCTAATTCTCCACATATTCCAAGGCAATTTTTGTTACCCAGATGGGAGTTCAGGATCTGTGGATCAGCCCCAGCTTGAAGGTAATTTTACAGAGTAAACCTAGCCTAGCAGGTTTTTCTTAAATGCCTTGTATTTTTGTTTTCTGAACAGGGATATAATTCTTATTCTTAACATGCACTGCTGGGGCTGTATGGATGGTTAGCCCAGTACAGCACAATATCATTTTCACACAAGTTCTACAGCCCCTCAGACACCGAAAACACCAGTGACCAGGAACCAGTCTACAACGGCAGATGAAAGACACGATAAAACATTTAACTAGCTGTGTATGTCTTCAGTGTTTAATAAAAATTATGTGCTTTTGTAAAATATCACAACTTTACTATCTGTTCAATAGCAGGAAAGTCCTAGCCACTAAGGCTTTTTTCATGACCTACACTTATATCACCTTATGTATCTCCCTGCACACCTGTGTTTAAGGAGATTCAAGCTTTGCCAAAATTTTTATGTTAAGTCTCAAAGACCTATGTGCTGTACAAAACTGTTTTAATAATCAGGTAACTGTAATTCTCTTCCTGCCATCACCACCTGATGTTTCACGCTTGTTACCAACCCAAGTGGGCTCCCTGCTTCAATTCCAAGTTTGTGCAACCACGTTCTGCCGTTTCCAATACACTTGGTTACACAAATCTCCACCTCGTTTTCGAAACTGATGTATCCAAGTAGTGGAAGGAGTGATTGCAGTGAGAGAGGAGGGGCACATGCAAGCATCTGGGAGCAATAAGCTCTTCAGCTAGAACAAGGGTTTCTATACTCTCATTTCCTTCCATTCTTTTTAATATAGGACACTACAAAGAAAACTTCCAGGGGCCCAGCCTGCTCTGTAACATCTGTTCTACAGTATTCAAACAAGCTGCCATCACAAACAAAAAGATATTTTAGAAGGGTCTGTCAGAAACACAGACAGAAAAATATTAAATTCCTTACTTTAACTACTACAGTTTTATCTCTTTTAAGTGCATTAAATGCAAGTTCTCTGCAAAAATGTACTGACTAAGCACACAGATCATGGCAGCCAGCTCTTCCTAAGAAGCCTATCCTTTTTATTTTTTTTAATATACTCCAAAAGACAACAGCCTTGTTTTGTCAGCATTCCTCTCTGCTTATGTGCTTTTCAAGCTGTTACTTTCAAAGAGATGCCAGTGTATTTAATAATGCAATTTAATCAACAATACTCATGTCTTTATTTACCATTAATAAACATAAAAATAACAACAGTTTGTGGGTAAGAACAAACACAGACAACAGCAACTTCTCAGACATTTATATGAACTTGCAATTACAGTATTTAGGATTACTGACTAGTCATCCTAGACCTTGGTACTTTTCAGTATCTGAGGAGTTTCTCATCGCCATCCATATCACCCGTACCTTTTCCCTTGAATTTTCAGAATACATTCCATATAAATAAGTTTACCAAGTTTGGGGGTTGACTTGCATACATTTCCTTCCTCCCTGATGCTCCTGAGCCTTCTGCCAGTAGAGACAACCTGCCTGGGATTTCCTGACAGAGAGGCCCAGGCAGAAGACCAGCTGCTTCATAGGCATTCCCAGCACGGGCAGTGGCTCCATGAAGGTCACTGGATGTCCAGAGTACAGGCCACCAAGCACATGCAGCTTGGTTACACAGTGCATGTGCAGCAGGACCAATAGATCCAGGCTTTGCCAGCTTAGTGTCAACACCTTAGTCAGCATGTGAGAATGGTCATGAAGAACAGCTGCTTCTTACATATTTATTGTAACCTGCAAGAATAGTAAGATCATTCCAGGATCCAGGATGTCCCCAAGTCCGGTACTACTTCCCTCTGGGTGAACAAGCAGAACTCACTAAGCTCTCTTTTGTGTGGAAGAGATACAGTCATCATTTGGAACTTTCACTGCACATTCAAGTAGAGAGGAGCATTATCACGTTCTTCAGTTTTGTCCCAGAAAATAAAAAACATGAGCACAGTGAACTCAGAACCCTGTAAAGAAAACTGAATTATGCTTGAAAACAACACAAAGCCACATTGCTGAGTTACATATTGAAGCCTAAATCAAAAATTGTTTTGCTCTATACAAAGGAAAAACCAAACAAAAAGGAAATAAGATTATATTCTCCTGCCATCTGCTCCAAGCCTACCGGCTGAACAGCCTTTTACAAAGCCCATATCAAATCCAGCCTCACAGATAACACAAATGGCTTTTCCACATATCTTAGAGACTATGATTAATTATTTTTGCTAAACAGAGTTACACATGAAACACCAGCCTGTTTCCACTGGGAACTTTTCTGACAGTGATCAAGATACAGCTACCTACATCTGTTCTTCCCCTGCCTCCCATACCTCCATCTACTGCTTCTTTGGAGTTTGTCTTTGTGGAATAGAGTTATGAGAAATCTGCATTTCAGTTCTCTCATCACAAGAGCTTAACTACGATACAGCTAAAATAGACACCAGCATTTTATAGCAAGTGGGTACACCTCTTCTAGATTCTCAACCCCTGAAGAGCTTTTGACACTTATTTTCCCTTTTGCAGGGAAACCTTGTCTGGCTGGAAGGAAAAAATCCAAGTTCAACAATCAGTTATGCACCAAAACTATTACTGCTGACTCAACTCAGCATGAAATGCAACAGAGAAAGGCTTTTCTTTTCATAAAAGAAAACTTCTTGTAGCTCCCTCCACTTTGAAAGAAACAATTTTCAATCTTATATTTTCACATTTGGATACTCTGCTGCTCACCCTGTAGCGATAGATCAGTGCATGAGAGAGAAGCTGTTGATATCTTCAAGCTTAGAGCTATACTGCTGCTCTGCCCTAATTTCCAACACAGTTAGACAGCACTGACATAAAGCCATCAGTTTGAAGTTGAGTCACAAAGTGGGCTCAGATTTAGTGTGTAAAGCCTGAATCAGAATATATTGCAATAGGACAAGCCACAGCTTGTTGAGACACTGATCCACATCTCATTGATACTCTCCACTGACTGGCACTTGCTGACCCAGCCCTTAAGTCTTATATAATAATCCCATCCTCCAGGAAACGCTGAAGAGAATGTTCTAGATGCTTTTGAAAGTTACACTGAGATATTAACAAAAATATTAGTATACCAAGTTTCACTCTAACCTTCTTGAATATAATCTGTAACCTTGATTATGCCTGTTAGCTTATCATTGGAAACCAGAAGAGGAGAAAAAGTTGAAAGGATGGATTTTTAAAAACCTCCACAGCCATCAGCCCTCCTGCCCCACACTTACCCTGCCTTAATGACCTCCTGGCTGTGGTGCAGCCACTAACATAACTTACTAAAGCACAGCAGTTTCAGAGCAACAGGAATTTTAGCTCTTTTTCCCCTTTTTACAAAAAGGACTAAGATTCACAGCCACCGAGTTCCTTAAAAATCCTAGTGAAGAAAGGCAGAAGGAGAGGGAAGGAAATCTGTTTAGTAAGTATCTTTGAAGACAAACAGCCACAAAAAAGGGAATTTATGAAGCAAAAGGAGGGTGTTTCACTGTAAAGGCTCACACACAAGCAAGAAGAGCGTGCCACCAAATGATCCATTAGAAAGTAAAGATGTTGAAAATAACCTGAGGTGGTCTTTGTATTTTCAAATAGTTTTGTTTTCTCAAACTAGTCATATGCAATCTAAAGAAACACAGTTGGAAAATACATTGCATTTTAAGAGTAAGAAAAGTATTTCTACCTGGAAAGTAATAATTAAGCTTTTAAAGCTGAACTATGTCCTGTACTACTTCCTTTGAAATACAAATGTTTACATGTATTTGCTTGTTCTAAAAGCACACAGACCTCAGTGAGTATTGTCCTTTAAACCCAGCTCCCACATCCAACGCAGGAAGACACCACGCAAATTGTTCAACAGCCGTAACTGCCGTGAGCCAGGTCAGCTTCTGCCATTCCCACAAGCTGCTCCTGAAGCAGTGCCCCGTGTGGGCTCCTACCATGAGCAGTCTATACTGCAATCAGCACTGCCCAAAACCAGCAGAAGCAGCAATACAAGTCACCTTGCTCCAACAGGCCTTCATCTGGTGCAACTGCAACACAGCTGGGAGCAAAGCTTTCAGAAGAAAAACACTAATTAGGATGACAAAATTTAGGATTATTATAATGCTGAAACTTTCCACAGCCTCTGCAGTGCGTAACTTGTCATTACTTGAGGGAACACTTAGTCTTCACAAAGGCTTACTAACACTGCTACTGCTCAGCATACAGGCAAAGGGTCATCTCAATTAAGTAGGATTTTAAAACAGATTAAATGCCTTGTCACAAAGCAGAAAGAGTACACAGAAAAATTCTACTGAAGACCTTGCGAACAATTTCCAGATGTTTTGCTTAGTTGTTTGTACACCTTAACTCAGTGTGGGCCTCCCAGGTACAGATTTTCTTGCCCCACTTTGGATTTACATCCAGAAAAAAGAAAACATCCACAAACATTCTCCAGGAAACATTCTGAAGGATGAGTTGGGTCTGAAACTCTTGATATTTTCACCCACTATCAGGCCACTAGGGTAGCAATTCTAGCCCACCTTTGGCTTCTTCAGATATAGCACAATAAGAAAGCTTAAATGCCCATTCTGAAGATTTCAAATTTACTGAGGTATTTTGAAGCTTCTTTGCCTTTTTAGCATTGGCTTGGACATCAGATTTCTTGTGCATCTGTTAGCAAGTGCAAAAAGTTGTAAGGTTGCTCTTCTAAAGCATCCATCCACCTTACGTGACAGTCCCTCTATTCTTCCAGCAGCTGCAACCAAAAGGGTCTCTGTAATACTGCACGAGTTACCTCTTTTCTGCAGTTCTATGACACCTAGGGGCCCATTTCTTTGATGTCCAGTATTTCATGTATCTGAAAATAACTTAACCAATAACTTTCTCGGTATAGAAGTACTTCATACCTGTCAGAAAGAGACCACTGACACAGCTTTACAGAGAACTCAAGCTTCTCACACAGCTGCAGGATGACATTTCCAAACACCACCCAGGTTACATGCTCTTGAAATAACCCTCAGATTTGTTCAGCATAATGGAGGAAATTCTGTTTTCCCTTCTTTACCAACTCATTCAAGTCTGGACGTGGTAAATTTGTCCTTGTTTACTAGTAGATGTTACAAGTCACTTTAATGCTGGCACATCAGGCTGTAGTGATCTTTAATAAAGAGGCATGAGCTCTATTGATTCAGGAAGACAGCATTTCAGTGGTTTGCATTTAACATTTTCAATGAAACCACAAGGAGTAGAAATTCAACTTTAAAAGACTACACTTTTCTGTTGAGGCCAATCTGCTAGAGATGATATACCATCCATAGCAGATATACACTGAACTTCAAGACAATCTCCTTCACTAATTCAAGAAACTGTTGATTTGAGGCAGTGGCATGCAATTCGTAAACAGTTAGATAATGATCTGCATACAGATTCAAGTTTGATGGAAGAACGGAAAGCGAACTCAAAACAGAATGGACCAGATGATGGGGGTGCAATATGAAGCAAGATAGTCAAGCGAAGGGTCCAGTTTCCAGAACATACCAATTGCCTGCCCATTAAAAAAGCACCTTCCACAACATAAGTTACAGAGAGTAGGGGCTTGAGAGTAGGGAAAGAAACAGGACCAGAGGAACTCACACAATCAAAACACAACCATGTGTCAACTTGTATCAGTATTGTCACCAGTGTCTACACCATCTCAAAGACAGACTTGGGTACATTGGTTCTATCTTCAGTGTCTATCTGGAAGACTGAAGGTACTCATGCTTCCATACTTCCGTGAAATATTTTTATATCTGTACTGTAACAAATAATAATTATTTCCATCTTCGCTTTTAATCAGGGAAGTGGCAGAAGCACCAAAGAAATGCAATGGTACAGTTACAACATACAAAGGACTCTGAAAATTCTCTCAATTTATTGTGGCATCAGATGTTGCCGCTTTAAACAGTATGAATGACAACATATCACCAGACTTATTGCAACAACGACAGAACAAGGCAGAGTTAAAATTTGCTATTCTTTTTAACTTACACTGCCTTACATTTAAGCTCCTTCTTTAAAAGACAAGCATGCTAGATTTGTTATGGAAACGGGCACAGTTTACCTTCCATGATTCTCTATGTGCCTAGACAAGCCACTTTTTTTAAGATGTGACTTCTGGCACTGTGCCATAGACACCAAGTCTAAGTAAATCCTTATTACACAGATCACTGACCTGAATCTACTGATACTCTTACAACCTGCCCATCAATCCAGCTGTCAGGCAAACTTACTACATCCCACGCATGAAGTATACACAACTTTAAATTCAGACAAAAGTTACACTACTTTCCAAATGGCCACCATTACCTTTCCCCTAAAACAATGAAAAACTATTTCTGTTTCTCTGAGACTTGATATCAAAACTGTGTTCCTTCAAGGTAGTAGGAAAAAAGCTATATACAAAACGCAACTTAATTAGGTGACTCCTACTTCTTAAACACATTAAAATAGTTTATTTGTGCAATGGTTTTTTATAAACTGTTTCAAGTTTCATCCTGTTGCAACTCAGCTTTTAAATGTAATTTTAAGCTATATTTAAACAACTGTAAGCCTTATATGACAACCTTATGAACACATTACCTGTAACATAATAATTGTTATGATCAAAACATTCTCACAATGGTATTGCTAAATAAAAATCACTACACTGATTTTTATGCAGTTATGACACCACTAGGTTTGCCACTTGTCTTAATTTAAAATGTTTAAATATTCCCTCCATGAACTTGAGCCTCAGAAAATTTGTGTGTATTAGAGAAGTCATGATTAAAAAAGCATGGGTTTCGATTGTGGATTTCTTTAAATTTTAAATCAGATGACAAAAACAGATTACTAGAACTGCATTTAGTTTGATAATCCACAGCAACATCAGAATGGAGCAGTACA
This sequence comes from Oxyruncus cristatus, assembly GCA_013399855.1. Classification (NCBI taxonomy): domain Eukaryota; kingdom Metazoa; phylum Chordata; class Aves; order Passeriformes; family Cotingidae; genus Oxyruncus; species Oxyruncus cristatus. The sequence continues at coordinate 1,623,052 of VXAY01007414.1, read as the reverse complement.
CATTATTTGTTCCTTTTCTTAATGGAAAGGTAGAAACTAGATTTCGTTGGGAGAGTTATTTTGTTTTAAATATTCTCCTTTTTTCAGGAAGAGGTTTCCTTCAGCAGCTCAAAAAGCCTATAGACAAGGACTAAACATGCAGCTTCCTGGGTCTAATCCCCTCAAAAGTAAAATAAAACAAAGCCCAGCCTAATGAGATGGCAAGCCCAGAAGTCACAAGTGTTAGCAGGAAGTTACTACAGCACCAAAACAATGGAAACAATGGATTTACATGTAATTTATTATTCCTACCTTCCAAATACTTAGAGACTTTCTCCATTCGAACTGCCATATGGTAAAGAGAATGAACAGAAAGATGCAACATTAAGCTTTAAAATCATTTACAGAAAACAAGCCCCCAAAAATACTGAGTTATGATTATTAGTAGTACAAAGGAAGTTATTTGTCCGAACCTGAGGTTAGGTCAGATCCTCTGTTCTTTTTATCTTCTACTATTTCATAGAATGGGCCTATTACTTGAAGTAATTCTTCAACTTTGTCCGTCATTGGCATACTCTCAAGAATCTGCACAAATCCAAAATATGAAGCATCTTATGAAACAGCATTTCAATGACTCATTGATTTCAACTGATTCTAGAAACTGCTGGTCATTGTAAAGCTCAGCAACATTTCACTAAGTCACTAAACATGTTATTCTGATTTTTTTTACCTTTTCTTTTAATTACAGGAAAACAACATAAAACTAAATTACTAAACAAGAACCTTCTAGTTGTATTAACTTTTTTTAAGTGAAGAAGAGATGACAGAGCAAATGCAATTGCCAACATTAAAGGACAGCCTTGGCACAGTATTTATTAGTAGACCTTGGAATCCATTACTTCAGCAATTTCAAACTAAACCATCTCAAAGTTCAACAGGCTGCTGTTATCTGATATAATTATTTTATAGACAAGTCTTTCCACAGAGAAAATAAAACTGAAAGACTTGATTTGTCTTAGAGCATTCTTCGTATTGTCAAACCATGACATCTTCAGTGGAATGTAAGGAGCAGATCAAAAGTACACTACTGGGTCCACCTAAACCCAAACCAAAATGGACACAATACAGCAAAACTGGGACAGGACAAAGACACACTTAGAAGAAGAACAAACTAAACCCAACTTCTGCCCTGGAAGTAATTTGGAGCATTTCTTCATTTTAAGTTAATAAAAAATAATACCTTCGATCATCTGATAGAAATGTAAAATCTTAAATCTAAAATAGATTAAACAAAAGGGATTCAGTAATTAAATACTATTTTAAAGGCACACAATATTTTTGTCCCATTCTAGTTTAAGTCCTTTCAACCAGGCTTTTTGTCAATAGCTTTGTTCCTCTTTCACCCTCTACTTTTTTAGTTATTGTATTTTAAAAGCTTCAGTAGCTATAAGGAAAAAAACTCAGGTTGAAGCAAACTAACAGCTACAGGGCACCTCCTCCTCCAGAAGAGCACCAAGAAAGCAACAGATGAAGGTACAAGTTGTCACAGAACATGCTGCTCCAAAGCACCAAGCACACCACTAGCGGTAGGAGCAAAAGCTACAGCATTATTTCACAAAGCAGGAGCACCAGGCAGGCGATCATGTAACAAGTCATCACTTGCAAACCAATTAAGGATACCAAGAGACAACAGTCTTATCAAACTGCTGTTTCATTGCCACTCCTCTGATCTATTCAGTGTATGTAATTCATTCTGTGTTTGTTAGGGAGAAATACTCCAATATAGAGCTGGATATGAAGCAGAGATTGAACAGGTTTGTGATTACTTTTTTTTTTTACTTCAAGAACATTGAGAGAAACCAGAAGCTTATTCTAGAATAAAAGACCTGTGTTTGTTATGTGTTTACTTCTAGAGTCAGCTCTGTAAACTCTTTCACACACACATTTCTACAACATCTGCACATAACTGCTCTCCATCTATTCTAAACAGACTTCAATATCCTCTGTGCTATTTGGAGCAACTCTAGGAATCTTTTCTAACTGATAGCTTTTATGTGAGTATGAAAAGAGCAAGTACTTCCGCAAACAAAATCAAATGATTGCTTATTATGCCCAGTGGCTATATAAGCAATCTCAAAATTTAAAAGTGCAAAATAAGTTTTTATGTATCCTGAATTACTGTTTTCTTTCTACATCAGACAACTCATATCAAGACTCATGTTTTAAATTAGAAGCACCATATAGTTAATAATCCTTCATGAAAGGATATCACTTATTCTAATATATAACAAAACAACATATATGAAGTGTAAATAAGTTAGTTGCAGCAGTATTGCAATATAAAATTTCAGAAATGCTACTTGAAACATAAATTAACCTTGGATCTGGGCTCAGGTGCATTTTGTTTACTTTAACTAGAAATAAGACATTTGGTCATCTCTCATCAGTACTGCAAAACCTCATCCAGACACATTCCTCAACATCTGTAATTTTCAAGGCTACCACATTAAGCAAGGGGAAAAAAACGATCAAACAAGTTTAGAATAAAAGCCTCTTGTGACAGGGTCATCTGTTGTGTGTAAAGCCCAAACACAACACTCTAATGCTAGGGACATGTCCCAGGGGCTGGGGGAATATGGCAATGTTATACACCCTTAAACACAGCCTTGTGATATCAGTGGTTTTCTGCCCCTTAGACATGGACACCTGTGCTGCAACCACAGACTGCCCACAGTAAGACCACAAGGATTAGTGCAGTATGAGCCGACAGAACAACCCAGTGGATCCATTCGAAATGCACTTCCACTGACATTTCAAGTAGAATCAACTGAGTTGGAAAAGCTGAAGCTAGTATTTCAAATGTGAGAGCTGATACAGCACCAAAGCAGGGTAAACAGATTCCACAGTTTCAAAGCTGAGCAAGGCAAGAAGTCATTTGCTCTCCAATCCCTACATGTAAACCATACAGGGGCAGAATATTTGTGCTTCATTAGGGTCAAGTAAGCAAACCTCCCTCACAGGAGGCTCACCAGAGGGTTTTTTTAGAACAAACACTGCAGTTTCACTTAGAGTCCTGACCAAAGCAGTTACTGTTCTGAAAAAAACCACAAGGTAGTCTACTGAAGTATTAACACATTTTGAATCCAAGATTTTATATGAAGCACTAAACCTTGTAGCACACATTCAAAAGGTATTATTAAAATTTAGTAAGACTTTTAATCAAACAGTATTCGGACTTCTGTGTTTTCCGGAGTTGCTTATTTTTCATTTTAAAGCAGATACAGTAATACCAGCAGGACCTAAATTACCAAAATTACGGACAGGAAAAAGACCAGTAAATCAGAGTCCAGCTCCTTGCCTAGTAAAGGTTGTCATTGTATCAACCATTGAATAGGTTAAGAGTTCAAGGTAGACATAGTGGCATTGGAAAAAAGCAACTGTTTTCAGAGCAGAACTTAGATTTTTCTCCCCTTGATTCTCACCTCATTATGATAATAGATTACAATTACACTTTTATCCAGATTGACAGCAAATAATGTTTAAACTGGAAAAGCCACCTAGAAAAGCTTCAGTGAATAAACTGCAGTGAAAAGGCTTAGTTAATAAGACAAGAAACTTTAATGCTGTTTAGTTAATGCTGCAATTCCTGCTTACTATAATAACTATGACTGTTTACAGGTTATACATCTATTCCAAAACAGACCACATTACTCAATGCCAACTGTTTTACTGCAACTATAATATACAAGAAGTATTTTCATGACAAGTGCAGAAAATCCAGGTTGATGAATTTTTTCTGAAAAATCAAAGATGATTAAGTTTATATATTTGATTATAATCATGTCTCCAGTGATGAGTGAGACTTTTGATCCTGAAGACCTTCTGGAGAGTTGTTTTATTCTCCTTTTCAGGATAAGGATCTCCCACCTCTAAGAAAAAAGGCAGTTTGCAGTACAGCTTTTCTTCTGTTGTACTTTTGATTTCACTCTTTTCCCCACTGCCCCCTTTACCATGATTTCAATAATTCACTTTCTTTACCACTGTCATTTAAGTTTCATAGCAGCTAGAGCTCTCCTGTTTCTCTGAAAACAACAAATTTTGTAGCTTTAGAACGAACTACATAACTCTCTTCTCCCTGTGGGCCAAACAGCATAGTACTGAAATTACCAGTTCACACAGTTCACACTCATTTGAAGCTTTGACAACAGTAGTCAGCAAGAACTGCTTCATGTTCCTTAATTTATTTCTGGAACACTTCAGAAAATTCCTTTTACTCATCAGTAAACTTACCTTTTTCATTTCTTCAACATAGGCTATCATGGCTTCTTCTTTGGACATGTTTCCCAAGGCACTCCAAGCATCCCTAGGAAAGAAAGTCAAATACACCTTCAGTATCTTCAGGGCGTACTGGATTCTTTTCAACCTGGCCTTAAGTAGGTCACTTATGTAATGCCCAAAGTTTCTCTGATACAAATAAAATGCATGAACAATTCACAATATTTTTTTAAAGTACAAATATAAAAGTTGCTAGGATAGTCACAGAGTGGTACATCAATAAAGGAGCAAACTGAACAGACTGGGGACCAAGAAGTTCTTCCCTGACTACCTATGATTTTGTACACAGAAAGTTATCAAGCACAGATATGAGACATACACATTTCCCTTTTGACTCAGTCAAAGACTTCTCTGCTGTGTAAAAATAACAGGCACAGACACTTCAGCCAGCATTTATAAACAGCTGTTACCAAGTTAGAACAAGCTACAGGAAAAATCTTTCCTTTCTGAGCGTAGCAATTAGGGAAAGACACATCAGCCTAGGAGGCAAATAGTTTAACTATCACCCTCAGTTACCACAGTAGCTACTTACGACCTAAATAAAATCTTCCCCTCTCCAACTCTGCAAGACAGAAAACTGCAACCAAATTTATCAGTATTGCACAAGGAACCTGTCAGAACACAGACTGCAATAAAACATTTCCTCAGTCTAGCACATGATTTGACATCCCAGAGTATTTGTCCCACTTACAGAAAAACACCAAGGTTGGTGGTTTACATTCCAGCTACAACCAGCCAGGTGGGTGGAAGCTTACTTACTGCCCTAGTCCTCTGCAAAGATATCCCTGCACCCTAACCTGGGGAGGCCGAGGAGGAAGGAAGGAATAAGAAAAAAGGGTCAGAGGAATCATTTCACACATCCCAAGTCCACCATGACCATAAAGACAGCAATAATACTTGTTCTTCAGGACAAATTATCATTAAAATACAATAAACAAAACATTCAAACTGGCTTTTCAAACAGAACTTAGCAATTTGGTGAATCAGAAGTCTTCCCAGGACAAGGAAAATACAGGTAGTGGGAAGCCCTGCCACTGAGCAGACAAACCCGAAAGACACATAAATGCAACCTCTCCCCAAGAGCTTGGAGCTGTATCAGTGGCTCCCAATGAGCACTTACTTACTTCAGGCTCACACCATACACGAAAACTGGAAAAGGAATAACTCCAGACACTCATCCACATCACTCATTCTGCAGAGCACCTACAATTTCATTTTACAACATGAGATAAACACCACTGAGGTACCATGATGGTGGTTGCCCAAGAAACACCTGCCCACCTGCAGAACCCAAGGGAATATTTCCACCTGGAACTCTGAGAAGTTATAAATTATCTGAGCCAGAAAGTTGAAATACAACAGAAAACTAATTCAAGCATCAAAGGCTGTAAATGTTCTTTCTTTTAAGAAAGAAACTCACTAAAGTTTTCCTCTAGGTGCCACTCATCTAAACATCTCCACTCCACTCATTAAAAAAACCCAAAACAACAACTCATGAAAAGTTACCATTTGTATCTACCAATGGGATCCCAAAATCCAGGTCGTGGAATGTTACAGGGTCCTTGGGTTGCTTGCTTATAAAAGCTATAGAACTTGAGCATCATTTCATTCGTTGGCTGGAATGAACCTAGAGAAAGCATTTTAAAACACAATTAAATTGCCATCAAGAATATTAACAAGTATTTTACAAGCTTAGTATTTCTGTGAGGAAACAGCCTGCAGTTTGTTACAGCGTGATTCACAGCAGTACAATTTAAGTCAACACAGAACATCTTCACCTCATCCATGAACCAGCACCACTGACAATATTTACTTCACAAACAGGGAGTTTCAGATTGAGTTTAAGGGACTATAACCTTTACTACTCCTAAGGTCAGACTCCACGATTAGAATAAAAAAAATAGGTAATAAGTAACATAAGGCAGGGTCCCTTCACTGAGTTTAAAGGGACAGGTTTAGTCCCCAGTAAACAAAGTACCTTGCAAGTCACTTTGCTGTTACAAACTTACTTCAGAAACTCCAGAACTTAAAATAAAAAAAATAACCAAACCAAATACAATGAACCCAAACCACACCCTTCTGGAGTGTTTTGGTTTACTTTGGGTAATTGACAGCACTTTCAGTAACAGTTTCACCATACCTCCTGATTTGGTTTTCTTTCTCTGCAAACACACTTTTTTAGAGGTAGAAAATGAAAATGTAAAACTCTTAACAGCTGGCAGGGAAAATTCTTAACCAATCTATCAAATAAAATATTTTGAGGTTTGATTCTAATCATTAGGAGAAGTTTACAGTGGCCTTTATCTTAGCACCTAAAAAAATCTAGTTTTACTTACACCATAATGATGTACGCAATAACCAACTTTTTTAAAAAATTATTATCACTACTCTTATAAAAAAGATATGTTCTCGGGTTCGGGTTCTGTTTGTTTTCTTTTTTTGGTTGGTGTTTTTTTTGCTTTTCCGTTCTGTTAACTCTTTCAGCAGAGGGAACTCACAGTAACAGCTTCGTCAAACCAACGTCAGGATTCCAGAAGGGCTGAAATCAGACACCGTCGTCCATGCACCCAGCTGAGGAGCTCGGAAGCCCCTGAGCCGGCGTTTCCCCCGGGAGAGGCGGAGCTCGGCACTAACGCCGAGGTTTCCAGCGGTTCTCCAGCGGCCGGCTCTGACAGCGCCCGGCCCGGCGCGGCCCCGCCGCCCGGGGCCCCCA